>JAZHEH010001275.1:0-341696 GCA_036589455.1 Ateles fusciceps
TTCCACTTCCTTGTTTGTTTTTCTTCCTCCTCCCTTCCTCCTCTTCTCCTCTTGTCTTCTCATTCTCATCTTCTTCATCTTCCTCATAGTACTTGGGTCTAAAGAGTTTAAGTGACTTGAATAATGCCTATGTCTGAGATATACGCTCAACTTACCTTAGAATAAGTGCTTAAACCTTACATATATCTCAGTTCCTAGAATATAGCGGGCTTCCACAAACAATTGTCGAATGAATGAAGAATGATTATTTTTGTCATATACCATAACATGTGGATTAGAGTACAGCAGATAGTTTATCTTGCTACCAAATTAGTGTAAGAAGAGAATTAGCCATTATACATAATTCTATATGAGTTGAAAATATGAGACTATTAGTATGTCAACATCCACAATTCACTTCTCCTCAGTTTCCGCACTCTAATTGAAAGAAGTTGTGTGACAAGGAAGTCATAAAACCAAGTTTTGGAGATTACAGCTCCATACCTCAGAGTTTAGGACCCTTAAGTTTAATTGATATTAATTCTTCCTATACATTGGATATCACCAAACTAGATTGCTACCTGTTCTTGTTCCACTGACTAGTTCTATTAATAATATTTCCAGATCCAACTCTATAAACATAATCTTCAGTACATACCCTAATCATGTCAGCTGCCTGGGAATGCCTTTAGTTTCCTCTTTCTCATGGCATTTTTCCCCAATGCATGTATATGAACACACATAAATTAAGTCAGATGGAACTACAGATGCAACCTTCTGTTGCTTGCTTTAATAAAAATAGTAGTTGTCTGTGTACTTAGATTGTTGTGTCTTCTTGTGTATGTATGCATGTGTATGTGTGTTTATCAATATACAAATGTGAAATGTAAATAAGAAACTATTTTAATATGACTTCTGGTTCAGAAATGAAAATGAGGTTAAGTTGCTGTGAGATAAGAGGCAGGAGTCACCACACCCAGAAGGTGTTGAGAAAGATGTTAGTCACTTTAGTTCAACCATTGCAGTCTCACAATATTCTATCACTATCACCACTCAATTACCATCACCAACACTAAAAGACTTAAGATTCAGCTAGTTGGAACACAGATGCTTCTGCTTAGAATACTGTAGAGGGAAACTCATTTTACTTTAACATATACTTTGGCAGTTCCAATTCATTTGCTGAAAACAATTTTTATTTTTCCTATCTCATTGATTCATTTTGACATTGATATTAGAACTAGATTTCAAGTTTTCCCCACATTTACTACTGTAAGTAGTAATGTTTTCCTAAATTCTTACTCACCGTCAATTTTTTTAATTTATTAATTACTTCAAAGGATTTGTTTGTCCAACAACTCAATTGTTTTTCACTTTCCACCTAGTTTTTATTTAAGTTCTACAGCACTGCATGTTTGTATCTCATTTAATTTAGGACACAACTCTCCAGTGTAACTGAATGTGAAATATTCAAAACTGGACAGTAAAGTATACGATATATTGGTTAACAACGGATAATACACTTAAAGAAAGGTGTCATTAGGTGATGTCATCATGCTGCACAAAATCACAGTGTACTACACAAACTGAAATGACTTAGCATATACTACCACCTCAGACCATGTATGCTTGCAGTGTGTGCCTTTGCGCATGTATGTATGTGTATGCGTGTATAGTTTAGCCTATCCCTTTAGCTACAAGCCTATACAGCATGTTAGCATGTTTCTATACTGAATACTTGTAGGCAAGCTGACACAATGGTAATGAGTTGTGTGTATCTAATAGTATCTAAAATTATAAAAGGTACAGTAAAAATAATAATTTTATGGGACAACCCGTTGTATAAGTGGTTATCATTGACCAAAACACTCATTATGTGACACATGACTAGTATAAGTAAAATTTCTCAGGAAATATAACAATGGCTTTTTATTTGTTATCTCAAATCTATAAGATCTGCAGTGAATTAAGTCTGAAATGTTAAGTATTTTGGACCTTTAGAAACGTAAACAAATATGCTGGGCAAAACCATTCATATATTGCCAAATATATACCAACCAATAGGCCAAGTAATATATTGCCAAGCAAAAGTTAAATATATTGCCAAGTAAAAGTTAATAGGAGCTTTTGTTAAAAAAGTTTAAACATTATCTCTTGCCATGAAACTTGTAAACTTTTTTTTCCTATTTCAAGTAGCTTCTTTTCTCAGATTTTTAATTGGATTTCCTGTCTTTGAAATACCCTACAATTTTTGTGTCTAATCTGATCATAATATGTGTTAAATCAATGTAATGCCCAACCAACTTCATATAAATATTACATAGATGATAACTTATCAGTAACAGTGATACAAAAACTATTCTGGAGCTATGCAACAAACAAATTTGCAAAATCACCTTTATTACACAATACAAACAGATCTGAGACAATTCTTTTAATGCTAGAGATTTACAGAATTGCATTCAATGCTGACTATGGGAAAATACTTAAGGTCAGTATTTGCTGATTTGCTCCACTACACATTTGTTTTCAGGAAATAAAGAGGGTAACCTGTCCTTGTTAAGTAAAGAGATGCATTGTTTGAAGCATTACACATTCAAGAAAAACCCACTCTTACATCAATGTTTAAAGTACTATTTCGGTAGTACAATGAGGTTTTATTCATGAATAATAAAACAAGCTGTTAAAGTGTATCTGATAAACACACTAGGCTAAAGGGATCAAATATAATGGGAAGGAGAATGCTATTTGAATAGAATAAAAATGCAATGACTTACATGACTGACAAAAGCTAAAGGAGACCACCAGAACATGAATGCTCCAAAACATAAGCAAAAACAAGAAAGTAATGTATCTTTTTTTTTTTTTTTGAGATGGAGTTTTGCTCTTGTTGCATAGGCTAGAGTGCAATGGTGTGATCTCGGCTTACCACAACCTCTGCCTCTGGGTTGAAGTGATTCTCCTGCCTCAGCCTCCCAAGTAGCTGAGATAACAAGCATGTGCCACCAGTCCTGGCTAATTTTGTATTTTTAGTAGAGAAGGGGTTTCTCCATGTAGGTCTGGCTGGTCTTAAACTTGTGACCTCAGGTCATCTGCCTGCCTGGGCCTCCCAAAGTGCTGGGATTACAGCGCATGAGCCACCATGCTGGCCGAAGTAATATACCTTAAACAAAAGTTAGTGAATTTGTGGAAGCCCTTACTCCTAAGAATGAGTAAGCCAGATAAAGACCCAAGTATATGTAAGTGGAATTTAGTTTTATTCAAGAGGAATATTGTATAATAGGTTATTATAGCAAATTAAGCTAGTTGTATCAAATGGAATTTTTAGTTTATGAAACTCTTTTTCTTTTTTTTTTTAATTGCATTTTAGGTTTTGGGGTACATGTGAAGAACATGCAAGATTGTTGCATAGGTACACACATGGCAGTGTGATTTGCTGCCTTCCTCCCTATCACCTATATCTGGCATTTCTCCCCATGCTATCTGTCCCCCAACTTCCCACCCCCTGCTGTCCCTATCCCTATTTCCCCCTGACAGACCCAGTGTGTGATGCTTCCCCTCCCTGTATCCACATGTTCTCATTGTTCAACATCCACCTATGAGTGAGAACATGTGGTGTTTGATTTTCTGTTCTTGTGTCAGTTTGCTGAGAATGATGGTTTCCAGGTTCATCCATGTCCCTACAAAGGACACAAACTCATTGTTTTTATGGCTGCATGGTATTCCATGGTGTATATGTGTCACGAACCTCTTCTTCTTACTAGACAATGGGGTCCTGGAGGCCAAAGTTCTACCTCAATTCCTTTAGCTATCTTCATCACCAAGCACTGAGTTTGACACATAAAAACCATTCCACATATGTTTGTTAAATAAATGACAACACATATTCATTAAATATTTACTAGGTTTCAAGTGGTTTGCAAGACAAAAGCTACAGGAACCTATAAGACTTGTTAATTCTCCATATCCCAACATTAGATCACAGAATCTACCACTTTAATGTCTCTAATTTAAAGCATAAAATTAATCCTGGAAATTTCTTTTAAGCAATAAAGAAATAATTCAAATAATTGAGGTAGATTAGTTTGACAGTGATCCTCAAGAAATAAGCTAGGCAAATTCGACTAGTAAATTTAAAATCTTTTGGTAAAATGCCACCTGATAATTAATTGCCAGAGGCTTCCTTGTGAGATCCCTGTGAGTTGAGTAAGAGATTGCCCAGCTTAAAAATTAAATGTATAATGAGGGACAAATACATGAGACGTAAATGGACACAAGAAAATATTGCCTAAAATAATATATCTAACTTAGTGGTTACAAAATATGAGATTTATAAATCACAGTTCTTTCTCATAAATGGTTTAATATCTGACACAGCAACCCCCAGCTGTGTCAGTATATGTGGACAAACACATCTTCAGAAGAAAATTTCTTAACTTTCCAATATAAATGTCCTTGATAAGAAAGGCAGACATCTAAGTCAGTACTACTGATGACTACACTTATATTTTATATCGAGACTGTAAGGTCTTTTAGGCTAAGACGAGCCATGGTGACCCCCATGACCCGCACGTACACCTCTGGATGGCCTCCCAGAACTAGAAAGTCTTGAAGTAACTGAAAACCACAAAAGGAGAAGAAATGATCAAGCCCTGAGGTGCCTAATTAACTTTGAGCCATTCTCTATTGTTCCTTATTCCTGGCTCAATTGATAAGGCAATTGGACTTTGTAACAGACCTTGGTCAATCTCATGACTCCCCGACCCTACAGCCCCCTCCTAGCTTGCAAAAAACACTCTAAACTGTAGACTTCTGTAACTTTCCACTGCCTACCCCAAACCTATAAAACCAACTCTTATCACACTGCCCTCCGCTCACTCTCTTTTTGAACTCAAGTCTACCCACACCCGGGTGAATAAACAGCCATGTTGCTCACACAAAGTCTGTTTGGGGGGTCTCTTCATTCAGAGCGAGTTTTAACAGAGCTACTTTTTCATCCACTTTTACATCCAGAAACTTTGTCATAAAAACAGAAAAAAAATCTGAATCAATACCATCATGTGTTGTCAAACTTCACCACCTCCATGAGTCTGATCTATTTATACCATTTCTCTGGACATTAATAAATACTTGTTCTAGTCTTTAAATCATAATGCTTAAGGGACATATACGAAATAAATTGTCTTTAGGATAATAAAGAGTTCTTCATACTTGAAAGACTCAATTAAAATTCTAGTATGTTAATCACTGTAAAGCTTAAACAATTATTAATATAAAAATGTTATGGAAAGCCAACATCATTGCAAAAGAGCATGGTGAAGAGGTTCAGGATATTCCATGCCAAAAATATGACTGTAAGAGACAAGAATATTGAAGCAGAAAAATAGGGTCTGGAAGTAGGGAACGTAAGGCTGATTCACACTTCAGATATGACAAGGAATATTCTCTCCATAGGGTGTAGGCCAAGTAAATGACTTTACAACTTTACTTTCTCCTCTCCATTTATATAAGGCATGCCCCAAGTAACCAATGGAGTTCTCTAGTGGGTACTTAAACTCCCCCAAAATTCTGTAACAGGAGCTTTGAGCCCCTATGCTCAGGCCCACTCCCACACTATGGAGTGTTCACTTCGTCCCTTTCTTGCTTTGTTTGTGCCTTTTGTCGAATTCTTCGTTCCGGACACCAAGAACCTGGACATCCTCCACTGTTAATAATATGCCTCCTTGACACAAAGATTTTTTTATTTTTTTTAATGTTTCTTTATGGCTGGAAGCGGGAGGGGAGGAAAGAGGAATTTTTATTTTTTTTTTTGAGGCAGAGTTTTGCTCTTGTTGCCCAAGCTGGAGAGCAATGGCACAATCTCACTCACGGTAACCTCCAAGTCCCAGGATCAAGCGATTCTCCTGCCTCAGCCTCCTGAGTAGCTGGGATTACAGGTGTGCACCACCACATCCAGCTAATTTTTTTTTTTTTTAGTATAGACAGGGTTTCCCCATGTTGGCCAGGCTGGTCTTGAACTCCTGACCTCAGGTGATCCACCCACCTCAGCCTCCCAAAGTGCTGGGATTACAAACCTGAGCCACTGTGTCCTGCTGCAGACACAAAGATTTATTTAGAGCTGTTATTTTGAGAAACTGCAGACAGGAGAATTTCAGAGAAGTTACCGTTTTGTAAAATAAATTTACAGCTATAAAGGAAATCACCTTTTGTAAGGCTGTTTCCTATCTGCACCAGGAAGGAAAAAGAGAACTGAATTACTAGAGATTCTTAATCAATGAAGAAGGCTTTCACTTAAATCTGCACAACAAACATTACCTTTATTTCATGGTGTTTTTCTATCTCATCTTAACTTGGCCTTTCCCCACACCCTTCTTCTTTTGCTTCAGAGAATCATGTAGTAAAGCCTGAAGTTTAAGACAACTCTTTGAGATCTGCTCTAGGGATTTACTCATTTCTCTGGATTATCTCTGGGAATGGAAAATAAAAGCATGGAACCCCAATTCACTATGCCAAAAGGAAAAAATTAAGCTAAAAGTTGAGTCATGCAGGAAACTGCCTTTCCTTTGGTTCCTAAGCAGATATTTACAGATAAAAGGTTAAATATCTCCACAGGTAGCTACTCTATGTTCACCATATCTTAGGTAGAGTGCTGATTTACTGAGCTTCAGAATAATATATAATTGACTATTCCCCTACTTGTTCCTTTTGCTTGCATGTGGATTCCATAATGTGACCATACCCCTCTCTATTTCATCTCCAGCCAGTTCTTCCCCTTTAAATATCAAAGTCTTCAAAATCATCTTTAGAGAAAAGTATAGACCTCTGTCCTAAGCATGTCCTTCACTTTGACAAAATAAACTTCTACATTGATTGAGACCTGTTTCAGATACTTTTTGGTTTACAAATTAGTGACCAATGAATGGAACTCTGAGTGGAAGGCTGATATGTATTGGTATTAAGAACGTCCTGTGATCACCTGAGGTCAGGAGTTTGAGACCAGCCTGACCAACATGGAGAAATCTCGTCTCTACTAAAAATACAAAATTAGCTGGGTGTGGTGGTGCATGCCTGTAATCCCAGCTACTTGGGAGTCTGAGGCAGGAGAATCTCTTGAACCCGGGAGGCAGATGTTGTGGTGAGTTGAGATTGTGCCATTGCACCCCAGCCTGGGCAACAAGAGCAAAAACTCCTTTCTAAAAAAAAAAAAAAAAAAAAAAGAAAGTCATGTGGTTTGACTGGGCGTGGTGGCTCACGTCTGTAATCCTAGCACTTTGGGAGATCAAGGCGGGCGAGATCACTTGAGATCAGGAGTTCCAGACCAGCCTGGCCAACATGGTAAAACCTCTCTCTACCAAAAACACAAAAAAATTAGCCAGGTGTGGTAGTGGGCACCTATAATCCCAGCTACTCAAGACAGGAGTCTGAGGCAAGAGAATCACTTGAATGTGGGAGGTGGAGGTTGCAGTGAGCCGAGATTGCACCACTAAACTCTAGCCCGAGAACAAAAAGAGTCTCGAACAAACAAACAAACAAAATTGAAGTATAATATTGGGCCAGGAATTGAGAAGAGACAGAAGAAATATGTACTTAATGAACATGAAGTTACAATCTAGTAACTTATATTATATTTATATATACAAATGAGTAAAGAGATCACAGAAGGTTTTAGGGAAGAAAATTTCCAGAAAAATCAAGAGAAAAGCAGTGATTAAAGTATATAACAGAAAGTTTGGGATGTAGAAAGCAGAAAATCTTGCCCAAATTATAAAAGGGTTCTACTCTTAATCAGGAAGGGAATGTAATTAATTATAGCAAAAAATATGTGGTGAGAAAATGTAGTTAATACGTGGGAGATGAGCCCCTCAATTTAGTAGTAGATTACATCAATATCCAGCAAGGGTAGCTGACTTAAGGGGAGGCCTTTTTATTTTATATACATATATTTGTTTTTGACAAATGACCTTTTACATATTTTTAAATATAAAAGGGCAGTGGCATTTAGGAAGAGACTAAAGAGCTACATATTCAAGATTTCAGAGGAATAAATGAGAGGCTAAAAAGGAACTCAGAAATATATTGAGGTTACAAAAATTGTTTCTATCTTAGGATAGTAGGATTTAAAGTAATCTGCTGGTAATTCATGGCTGGCAATTGTGAAAGAAATTTGAAAATTGTTGAAAAAGATTTGGAAAGTCACTCAAAACATGGGATAGAATGGTAATGAAGAGGAGAACACAAAGACTTCAGAACAATAGCTAAATCCCAACTGAAACTTAGTACTATTAACGTCTAGTAAGCTAAATCTTCAGTATATTTTTTTTTGTTTTTTATTTTTTTATCTAAACGTGCTCAGTGGCTGTGGAGAATACATTCTGTAAGAGTAATCTACAGTTGGAAACCGGCACCCTGCAAAACAGAGAAACCAAGGATAACAAAGATGAGACAGAGAGATAAATATAAACAAGAAAGAATTTATAAAGTGGGTAAAATGGAGAGGGACTGAGTAACTGGAGAACCCACTGAATGGAAAAAGCTCAAGTTAACCAGAGAGGATAATATAAAGCCATTAATAAAGTCTGTGATCTTAAAAAGGGAGGACTATGTCTCAAAATTATGGAGACCTTGAAATCACATGAATATAAGATCCAGGGAATGCACAGACCTACCTATAGAGACCACAGAATTGGGCCAGGTGTGGTGGTTCATTCCTGTAATCCTAGCACTTTGGGAGGCAGAGGATGCAGGCGGATCATGGGGTCAGGAGTTCAAGACCAGCCTGACCAACATGGTGAAACCCCATCTCTACTAAAAATACAAAATTATCTGGGCGTGGTGGCAGGCACCTGTAATCCCAGCTACTCAGGTGGCTGGGTCAGGAGAATCCCTTGAACTCGGGAGATGGAGGTTGCAATGAGCCAAGATCGCACCATTGCACTCCAGCCTGGGTGACAGAGTGAGACTCCATCTCAAAAAACAAACAAACAAACAAACAAACAAAAACAAACAAACAAAAAATAAATCACAGCATTGAGAAATGTGGTATACAAAGATGTAAAACAACCGATTTCACCTGTGGTAATGGCTACATTAACAGTTATAATAACACTGAATGCCAGGCATAAGCATAAGTCTTTTTTTTTTTTTTGAGAGGGAGTATCAGTCTCTCTTCCGAGTTGGAGTGCAGTGGCACAGTCTCCGCTCACTGCAACCTCCACCTCCCGGTTCTTAGTGATTTTCCTGCCTCAGCCTTTCACATAGCTGGGATTACAGGTGTGTGCCACCACGCCTGACTAATTTTTGCATTTTTAGTAGAGACAGGGCTTTGTCATGTTAGCCAGACTGGTCTTGAACTCCTGACCTCAGGTGATCCACCTGCCTCGCCCTCCCAAAGTGCTGGGATTACAGGTGTGAGCCACCCACCCGGCTGATAACATAAGTCTCGAGCCATCATGAGACTAGCATAGATGGGGAATCCAAAAGATCAAAGTGTCCTTTACATTATATGACATTTTTTTGCCACTGATCAAACTTTCAGTCATTACCATTGAGTTAAATAAATAATCTATTCCAAAGTAAGAGCTGTTAAAACCCTACAAAAGGCCTCACAGTGTACCTGCAGTACAATGTCTCTAGAAGAGCGTATTTATAGAACATATGTAGGATGAAGGTCAATTAGTTTCTTAAGTGGTAATGCTAAATTAGAGCTCCTAGTCGATCTTAATTTTTTATAATATTAATAAGCACCCACCCTGGCCGACATGGTGAAAACTCTTCTCTACTAAAAAATACATAAATTAGTTGGGCGTGGTGGCTAATGTCTGTAATCCCAGCTACTCAGGAGGCTGAGACAGACAAATTGCTTGAACTTTGGAGACAGAGGCTGCAGTGAGCTGAGATAGCACCACTGCACTCCAGCTTGGGCAACAGAGTGAGACCCTGTCTTAAAAAAAAAAAAGGTACTAATAACACTAAACTGAATGTTTAGTAAGGAACACTGGTAAAAGAAACAGAAGAAGAAGCATTTATAATTGTGCAGATTTAGCCTCATGCATTTGCTAGATCATAATACTCCAAAAGTAATATAGAAAGATAATGCTTCTCTAATGAATAGGATAGAGAGAATGTCTCTCTTTAGAAATATACCATTAGAATTTGTTTTATTTAGATAACTACAGATCTCAGTGTTACTTCTATGGTTTGAATATGTCCCCCGTATTTATGTGTTAGAAATGTAATCCCCCAATTCACACATCGATGAGAAGATGGGACCTTTGGGGGGCCATTAGGATTAGATAAAGTCACCAGGGATAAGGTCCCATAGATGGGTTTAGTGGCTTTATAGAAGAAGAGACACCTTAAGCTGATACACACACTCTTGCCTTCGAACCAGGTGCTTATATTCTCCACCATTTTACAATAAAGACAAGAAGGTCCTCACCAGATGCTGGTACCTTGATATTGGACTTTCCAGCCTCCCAGAACTGTAAGAAATATGTTCTTATCTTATAAATTACTAGTATGTGGTATTCTGTGATAGCAACAGAGAATGAGCTAAAATAGTGCTATTCCCATTCAAAATTATTGTGTTTTGAATTATGTTTAGGAAAAGTTCTGAAGCAGAAACCTCCAAACACATCTGGACTATTGTACAAATAGCAGATGAAGAAATACCTTGGAGATACCAGCAAAATGGATATTTTAATATATGTTGGATCAAGCATATTTATTTTTGCTCCCTAATCTTCATGTAGCCTTGGCGCAAATGACTACACAAATGTCAGTGAGAGAGAATGAGTTTTACTTGCTTTGCTGCTATAGCTACTCTTTCTGTTACCTATTTTGCTAGTCTGAATGAATCCACTTTTTAATTTACCTCAGGCAGATATAAAGAAATCAGAAATATACTCCTCAGAGAATCTCAGTCAGTTCTGTTTCGGCCATATTGAGTTTAGCACTTTGGTGAACATACTCTTTAACAAGCCAGGCCATTTGTGCAAACCCTAAGGGTAATATTAGTCTCAGGCTAAGCCAAAGTGGGAAGGTATATTGAAAAAAATGTCTACATGGAAATGTTCAGGTTAATGCTAAATAAGGGAAAGCTGGTAGACTGAATAAAAAGACCAATTTGTATTCATACAAGAATATTTACAAACTATTAAACAGGTTTAAAAATTTGTAATTCTTTTTTTAGTTGAAAATAAGGATTGCTTACAATATTCAGTCACAGGTGGCTACGTGAAATCTGTTTTTCCTCCTAACTAGTAATTAGTTACATGGATACCAACTTGGTTAAAGAATGAATGGACTATGGCATGTGGCATTTGCTTTTTTCTGCTGTGAATGAATGCCACTAGCTTATCTATGAAATCTAATATAATCTTTTAAGAGAGGGTAGGAAAAGTGTCTATCTTTGTAAGTTAAACCTCTGATCTGAAACCTAAATATAGGTCCTATTTGGTGAGTACTTTGATTATACTTAAATCCCAGAGAAATCATTGAGAAATTATCCTCTTCTTTGATGCTTTAGACTCTAAAATATCAAGAATTCATCTAGATACTTCATTCTTAGCTAAGATAATGAGTTGCCTTACTTTTTTACAAATGCAAGAACCTTATACTTTCACATACTCTGAATTAAACTGAACATAAAAGCCATATTTTATAATTCATAAAAAGACTAAAAAGGTGAAGTTCAGGAGTTCAAGAAATTAATTTAACTTTTTATAGAAACATTTGCAATAAATCCCAAGTTAATGAATATTCTGACACTTAATATGCTTGAAGTTTATAGCCTCTTCGAATTTAATATCCAAAATACCCTTCAAAAGGCATACATAAATGCAATGAACCAAAAATAAAGGACACCAGAGTACAGACCTAATCTTCATAATATATGTTAACCATATTATAACAGGCAATGTATGGAATGTATGTAGACTAGTGAAAATGGGTTGATGTTTGTTCTGTAGCACTATTGTAGTTGACAGAAGTAACTTTTTAAAAATTACTATTCCAGAAACATCTTTAGCACCTTATAATGGTAAATATATTAAATGTTACTACTAAAACACAATAAAAACAATTATTTTAAGATAAAAGAAGTATTTGTTTTATGATTCCAAGTTGTTATCTTTTTAAAGAGAGAATTTCAAACCCTGGCTCTTCTACTTGTGAGCTCTGTAAACTTAGGCAAGTCACTTAAGCTCTGTGTATCACCAGTCCTCATCTGCAAAACAGCCTATAGGGTTATTGTGAAGATTATCTGTCTATATATGTGTGTATACACATGCCTTTATATATTTATGCATACTTATATGCATATACACATGTATACACACACGCACAAACGTAGAGTGCTTGGAACAGAGTAAGCAGATTAGTAATTTTTTTTTTTTTTGAGATGGAGTCTCTGTTGCCCAGGCTAGAGTACAGTGGCATGATCTCGGCTCACTGCGACCTCTGCCTCCCGGGTTCAAGCAATTCTCCTGCCTCAGCCTCCCAAGTAGCTGGGATTACAGGCACCCACCACCACACCCTGTTAGTTTTTGTACTTTTAGTAGAGACAGGGTTTCACCATGTTGACCAGGCTGGTCTTGAACTCCTGATCTTGTGATCCACCCGCCTTGATCTCCCAAAGTGCTGGGATTACAGGTGTGAGCTACTGTGCCTAGCCTTATTATTTTTTTCATGCTTACTTTATTATAAAAAAGCTAGTGAAAAAGTAATAAAAAACTTCACAGTTGCCCATTTTTAACCCTCTACTTTGTTCTTACCCATCTTTTGTCAGTCTTTTTGCCTTCCCACAGGCCCCTGAGCTTGGCTTGACACCAAACCTGAGCAACCACTAAAAAAAGTGGAATATGTCCCAACCACTAGCTTCTCAGGAAATCAGATGACAACAGACAGTTTTGAGTCCACTTTCTTGTTTGTCCTGCTTCCCCTTTAAACATTCTGCTTATTGGCCGGCTGCAGTGGTTCACACACATAATCCCAGCACTTTGGGAGGCTGAGGTGGGATGAACAGTTGAGCCGGGAGTTCAAGGCTGCAGTGAGCTATGATAGATTGTGTCACTGCACTCCAGCCTGAGCAGTGGAGCAAGACCCATCCCCCACCTCCAAAAAAGATTCTGCTTATCTCTGCTTGGTTGCCCTTCTTGATCTTATAAAACAAAAGCCTTTTCTGTTGAATTTTGAGATCCTTGCAGATTTTTAAAGTCAGACCTTTCTCCCTATTGCAGCATTATTTCTTCTGAACAAAGTCTCTCTCTATGTCAGTACAGATTTGTTTTATTTGATTAAAAAAAAAATTGTCCTTCTTTAAGAACCTCTTTTTCCATGGATCCTTTTATTGATGTTTTACATATTGAAGCGTTTTATATTGAAATGTCTGACTTAAGAGTTTCCTGACCTAGAACATGGGTTTATCCCAGAATGCTATATGCAGGATCCTAATTTTTAAAACAAAGACATGTCCTTATTTGCATTCACTAAGCTAGAAAAAAAATTTCAATATTCTTCTTCTTCAAAATTCCAATGTTGAACTAACTGAGTCACAAGTTCAGTTCCAAATTTACCAGAATGGTTAAGAATGTTAGAACACAAAATCTCAAAATCTGTGGGCCTTCTCTATCTTTCATTCTCTCTCTCTCTTCCTCTAAATATACACATAATATATGTATACATGTTTTATACACACACATTATATATATATATAATATATATGTAATATATATATATAATCACACTGTACCTAGTAGCAGCCAGTGACATTTTACTACCTTTGCTACTCTCTGTTTAATTGGAGATCTTGTCTGAACTTTTGTCTTCTGGGAGGAGCTGACTTTCAAAACTTCATCACTCCAAGGCCACAATGATACTCAGTATGATTCAGATAGGCATTTGAAAGCTCTCCGAAAGATATATTGATTTACAACTCTCTGATGCTGTTATTTTAGTTTATCTCTCAAACATTAGTGAAAATCCCTTTTGGCACTGTATTCAAACTCCCATTTTCCATTAATTCTCACGCTTGATAAAGACATCCAAGGTGAATAGATTACCTTCTGGCATAGCTTAGACCAGTCTCTGGAAAGTGCTTTTTCAAACATAAAGTTTGGTCTCTTAAGCTAGAATAAGATAATTCATCTTTAAGATTATATATATTTGCCCTAGCATCAGCAAAGATAAGATTCTGGTGCCTAAGACGGATAGCATTTAAAGCTTACTGAATTTAATATCCAAAATGTCTTCCATCAGAAATTTAAAAGAAATCCATTTCTTTAAACCTCAAACATACTAAGAAACTAAGGCACAAATGCTAGGAAAGAAATGTTAATAACCAGAAAACTTTATTTTTAGTTTAATGAGTGAAGTTATTTAACAGTATATATGAGACTATTTATTTAACAGTAGAAACGCGAATTTTTCTATAAGACTGGACTGTTCATATACATTAGGTTGGTGCAAACATAATTGCAGTCTTTGCAATAACTTTTAATGGCAAAAACCACAATTACATTTGCACTGGCCTATACCTGAGCGGAACTTAAAAATTTTCACATTGAAAAATGACATTCCAAAGTCCAGTTTCTCTGAGATCATCATTTTTCTGATTAACCATTTTTAGTTATGCAATTCTTCTCTGTGACCCTATCAAATATCATGATTTATATTCACTAACTTTCTGCTGTCACTGCTAAAATGTGAATTGACACTAAAATGGTTCTTTTTTTATTGCTAGCATTTATCATAAACTAACTGTACTATCAGAACATTCACAAAGTGACACTGTCAACAGTATGTTGCTTTGGCATGGTGGGAAAAGAAAGTATTGGTGAAAAATAAAATAAGACTGGAAAATTGTTTCCAGAACTGTGTAAATGATACAAAATGTGAAAACAGCTCAGCTTAACTCTCTTTTAAAGTAGAACCACAACATATGTTATTCTAAGTACTTACAGCTTTAACTCCATGGACTAACTACGGTAGCTTCACACAGTATAAACACAACATCTCAAAATCAATTTTCTTTGAAATTTGCAGTTTTACCTTCCTGCCCCTTTTCCCTTCGGATTTCCGCTGATTTAGGATAAAACGGTGGCAAGGGAAGCAAGAGAAAATGAAACAAAACAAAAACAAAAATCAGCTCAAATTTGGTTATTGCAAATACATTTAAAAAAAATTTAAAAAACACATGTCAGTATTCCCAGTGCAATAGTACAGAGTTTTGTTCGTCTCCTGAAACTACTTTCATCTGCTACATTCTTCAGTGGTTTGGGTAAAGGGATATAACAGCATTGTAAATCTCGTGCAAAAATATGAAGCGCCACATACAAAATTTCAATTGGCATAAGAAACATATGCTTAACTCACACATTAACCAAGAAAAGGCACCCTTCCAATTAGACATTCTAGTATGACATGACTTGTTTTCTATCTATTTTTTAATCAATGGGCCCTTATTTCAAGCATAAATGCATTTTTTAATTAAAATGAGAAGAACTAGACTCATTGAAAATTCATGATTTGGGGGCAAACACAAGAAATGTTAATACAGCATTGGGATACTATTGCTGAATTTTAAATCAATAGTTTCTGTTGTTCATAGGGGCATCTTAAATCAACTCTGTTCAAATAAATCCTTTTTAATACCATCATGAAAGTCATTCTTTTCATTTTATTTAAGATTCCCCCCCTGCCCAACCACTTTCAGGAGACAGGTTAAGTTACTTTTTAAGATACCAGAAACACATAGACCATTTGTCCTTTTGGATTCATTCTCCTTTGTAGAGGATTAAATTAGTGAATTAAAAGTGAATCAAATGTCTACATTTCTAGCTAACGATGCTCCCAGAAGTCTGTTCTCTGTAATCTTTATCTTAATTCACTGTTCTTTACAGTTATGGAAAAGTTCCTCATAGAATCTTCCTGAATACAAAGAATCATAGAAAATTGTCATGAGGGTAGGCTTGAATCTGAAATAAGGGTAAATACTAAGAGAAATAGAGTCAACATAGTAAGAAGATCCATGCTCTCCATAGTTTTTTTTTAATCCAGTGGCTTATTCCCAGACCAAGAAAGTATCTATTTTTTCTGTTATTTTCATAAAACTTGAGTTTACAAAATTGAATTTGAGGTAAGCATCCAGATATAGGCAAAAACTTATTATCCAAGAAAATAAAGTATGCTTCTTGTCCTTCTACTTTGAGTGTTTATTTTTAGCCTAGGATATTCATATTATCTCTCTGCATTGATCAAATTCAACCATCAATGGCTCAATTTTAGAATTTAATTTTCTGTGAAGGCATAGCCTAAGGATAATGCCTTCAGTAATCTATTCCAAGAAAGTGTCTTGGATTTTTCTGTCTTTAAACAATCACTATTCATATCTCTCTTATTATGAATGATATACTTAAATAATAGATCAAAATTTTTAACTTTCCAAAAGAATCTCAAGGACTAAAATATCACCAAAACTTTAACCATATCTAAGAATATAACATTAAAAAATAGAATTTTCCGGTTTATAGAAACACAAAGAAACTTTATTAGTTTCATTAGAAATTACTGTCACAATCACAATAGATTATTGTTAGATGTTTCACCACTTATCACAAAGCAATCCAAAAGCATTAAAATTTTAGTGAGCAAAGTGAAAGTCTAAAATAGTGAATCATATCTATCTTGGTAAAAAAATTTCATGAATTATTCAAAAGTTAATGACTCAGTCAACATTTAAGGCTAGTGAACCATTTGGGGTGAGCATTTCCTTTCCTTACCATTTTACTGAAAAAAGAGCAACTCCAGAATGTGTTTATTTCCCTAAACTGTATATTTTCATAAGAGCACTGCTTATGCTGTGCTACTTTTTGCCCTTATTTTGCGAATTTCTATTGAGAAAAGCCTAAAATGGATGATGTGGGAAATATTAAAACGATAGTCTTGCATTTATCCACACCACATAGACACAACGCAGGCTGTCAAGTGAGTAGCTTCTAGTGTATGACTACTAAAGAAGCATTAGAATGAAGAGAAAGTACAGAAATATATTGGCAAGCAGGCAAGTAGCATGTAAATTAATACCAGATTTGATGACAGAAATACTAAAAAAAAATATCAGATGCTGGAAGGTGAAAAAACATGATGAAAAGCAACTCCTGTTTTAATAGAGATACGGATTTTTTATACTCTGATTTACAAACTGGCCACAACAGGCAACATTATATCAACAAAATAATTGCCAAATTAAATTATATATAGTGAGGAGGGGGAGAAAAATTTAATGCATCTGAACGTCTACTGGCTCAGTTTTTGCACAATATACATTAGTCTTGGAGTGTCATATGTTCTTCTTAACCGCCTGGTGTGAATAATTCTAACACGTACCACCAATAGGTGATTATTTCTCTTATTGCATCTAAATTTCTAGATTGACAGAGAGCTATTGAATACAACTAATGAAAGGAGGGACAGAATGTAGTGTCCAAAATAAATATGAGAGAGTGGAGGCAGAGCAAGATGGTGAAATGAAAGGTTCCCCTGATAGTTGCCTCAACAGGGAAAACAACAACTGCCTACACGGAAAAAAACACCTTCATGAGAACAAAAATCAGGTGAGCCCTAGTAATACCTGGTTTTAACTATGTATCCCTGGAAAAAGTCGTTGAAGAGATAGAAAACACATTCCTGAATAGCTGACGCCACCTCTCCCAACCCCAGGCAGAGGAGGCATGGTGCAAAGAGCATCTCTGGGTGTTGGGGGAAGAACACAGCAATCATGAGGCACCAAACTTAGTGCTGTTTTGTTAGAGCAGAAAGGAAAGCCAGACAAAACTCAGCTGACAACCTCCTACAGAGGGAGCATTTAAAGCAGCCCTAGCCAGAGGGGGATCACCAATCCCAGTGGCACAAATTTGAGTGCCTGCAGACACCGCCACCTCTGGCTATAGCACTCTGTGTCTTCAAGCAAACTTAAAAGGCAGTCTAAGCCATAAGGACTGCAACTCTTAGGTAAGTCCCAGTGCTGAATTAGGCCCAGAGACAGTGGGCTGAGGGCACAAACCTACTGAGACACCAGCTGGGGGAGGATGAAGAAGGGTTGGCAGCACTGATCCTCTAACCCCAGGCTGCACAGCTCATGGCTCCAAAATAGACCACTTCCATTTGAGGAGAGGAGAGCAAAGAATGGGGAGGACTTTGTCTTGCATCTTGGAAACTAGTTCGAGGCAGAGGAAGAGCGTGGCAACCATCACAGCTGTGGGGCACCATTCCAGGCCCTAACTCCCCAGCAATATTTCTAGACACACCTTGGGAAAGAAGGGTCTCTGCTGTCTTGAAGGAAAGGACCCAGTCCTGGCAGCATTTATCACCTCTAACTAAAGAGCCCTTGGGCCCTGAATAACCAGCAGTGATACCCAGGTACTACATCAAGGGCCTTGAGTGGAGATCCCCACACTTGCTGACTTCCAGTGAGACTCAGCGTGTTACCAGCTGTGGTAGATAAGAGTGATATGGTTTGGATTTGTGTTCCCACAAAAATCTCATGATGAACTGTAATCCCCAATGTTGGAGGTGGGACCTGATGGAAAGTGATTGGATTATGGAAATAGCATTCTTGTGAACGGCTAGTGCCATCCCTCAATGCCCTAGGTGCAGATTTCCATGTTAGTGAGTGAGTTATCTCACGATCTGGTTGTTTTAAAAGTGTGTAGCACCTTCCCCTCTCTCTCAGTTCTTCTCCAACCATGTGAAGTGCTACTACCCCTTTGCCTTCCACCATGACTGTAAGTTCCTTGAGGCTTTCTGAGAAGCAGTAGCTGCTAAGCCTCCTATACAGCCAGTATAACTATGAACCAATTAAACATTTTTTCTTTTATAAATTACCCAGTCTCTGATATTTATTTATGGCAATGCAAGAATGGACTCACACAGAAAATTGGTACAAGGAGTGGGGCATTGTTACAAAGACCCTGAAAATGTTGAAGCAACTTAGGAATTGGATAACAGGCAGAGGCTGGAAGAGTGTAGAGGGCTCAGAAGAGAAGGATGAGGAAACATTTGGAACTTCCTAGAGACTTGTTAAATTGTTGTGACAAAATACTGATGGTGATATGCACACAGACGGCCAAGCTGATGAGTTCTTAGAGATGAAGGGCTTATTGGGATCTGGAGCAAAGGTCACCATTATTATGCATTAGCAAAGAACCTGGCAGCATTGTGCCTGTGCCCTAAGGATCTGTGGAACTTTGAATTTAGAGAATGATGATTTAGGGTATTAGGGAAAAAATTTCCAAGCAACAAAGCATTCAAGATGTTGCCTTGCTGCTTCTAACAGCCTATGCTCTTATATGTGAGCAAAGAAATGACGTAAAACCGAAATTTTTATTTTAAAAGGAAGCAGAGCATACAATTTTGAAAATTTTGCAGCCTGGCCATGTGGGGAAAAAAAAAGAGCTCCATTTTAGGGGAGGAATCTAAGCTGGCTGTATAAATTTGCATAACTTAGAAGGAAGCCAAGTGTTGATAGCCAAGACGATGAAGAGAAATCACATTGAAGGCATGCCAGACACCTTCATGGTAGCTCCTCCCATTACAGGCCCAGAGGTCTGGGAGAAGAGAATGGTTTTGTGGGCTGTGCTGAAAGCCCTGCTGCACTGCACAGCCTCAGGAGACTGCTCTCTGAATCCCAGTCTCTCCTGTTAGCTAAATGGGGCTCAGGATGCTGCTGTGAGAGTCCAAGACATAAGCCTTGATGGTTTCCACATGAGGTTAAGCCTGCAGGTGCACTGAGTGCAAAAGTCAAGACTTGGGAGCCTCTGTCTAGATTTTAGAGGGTGTATGGAAAAGCCTGGATTTTCAGGCAGAAGCCTGCAGAAGGGGTGGAGGCCCTCATGAAGAACCTGTACTTTCGCAGTACAAAGGGAAAATGTGGGGTTGGAGCTAAGACACAGAGTCCCCTCTGGGGTACTCCTTAGTGGAACTGTGGAGAAGAAGGGTCATGATCCTCCATACTCCAGAATGGTAGATCCACCAACAGCTTGAACCCTGTACCTGGAAAAACCACAAGTACTCAGCACCAGTCCATGAGAGCCCAAAGCCACAGAGGCAGATCTGCCCAAGTCTTTGGGAGACCCACCCTTTGCACCAATATTTCCTGAATTTGAGACATGGAGTCCAATGAGATTATTTTGGAACTTAAGATTTAATGACTTATCTGTTGTACTTTGGATTTGCATGTTTGGCCAATGTCTCCCTTTTGAATGAGAGTATTTACCCAATGTCTGTAAGACCACTGTATCTTGGAAGTAACTAACTTGTTTTTTATTTTATAGGCTCATAAACGGAAGGGACTACCCTAGTCTAGGATAAGCTTTGAACTTTGGATTTTTGAGTTAATGCTGGAATGAGTTAAGACATTGGGAGACTGTTGAAAAGGGATGATTTTGTTTAAAAGAGTGAGAAGAACATGAGATTTGGGAGAGGCCAGGGGCAGAATGATATGGTTTGGTTGAGTGTCCCATCCAAATCTCATACCTAAAGGTAGTCCCCAATGTTGGATATGGGGGCTGATGGGAGGTGACTAGATAGTGGGGGTGGAGTATCATGAATGGTTTAGCACCATCCCCTTGGTGCTGCTCTCATGGTAGTGAGTAAGTGAGTTATCAGGAGATCTGGTTGTTTAAAAGTGTGTAGCAGCTCCTTTGTCCCTTGCTCCTTCTCTGGCCATGTGAAATGCCTTTGCATTCCACCATGCTTCTAAGTTTCCTAAGGCCTGCCCAGAAGCAGAAGTTGCTATACTTCCTGTATGATCAGCAGAACCATGAGCCAATTAAAACTCTTTCCTAATAAATTACCCAGTCTCAGAAATTTCTTTATAGCATTGCAAGAATGGACTAATTCACATGCTGAAATTCCTTCTGCTTGAAAAAAGCAGAGGGAAAGGGAAAAAAAAAATAATGAGATAATGCCCTTTCAGGGTCATGGATAGAACTGGAAGCCACTATCCTCAGCAAAGTAATGCAGGAACAGAATACCAAATGCCACATGTTCTCATTTATAAGTGGGAGCTGAATGATGGGAAGCACATAAACACAAGGTGGAGAGCAACACACATTGGAGTCTGTCGAAAAGGTTGGGGGTGGGAGGGGGAACAGCATCGAAGAACAGCTAATGGACACTGAACTTAATATCTAGGTAATGAGATGATCTGTGCAGCAAACCACCATGGCACATATTTACCTATGTAACAAACCTACACGTCCTGCACGTGCACCCTTGAGCTTAAAATAAAAGTTGGGGTTAAAAAAGGAAAGAAAGATCATTCATTATGACCAAGTGGGATTATTCCAGGGATGCAATGATGGTTCAATGTACACAAACCAATTGTATCAACAGAAAGATAGACAAAACCACACAATCATTTCAAATGATGCTGAAAAAACTTTTGATAAAATTCAACATCCTTCCTGGTAAAAACCCATGAAAAACTGCGTATAGTAGGAACATACCTCAACATAATAAAAGCCATATATGACAGACTCACAAGTAGTATCATACTTAATGAGAAAAAACTGAAAGCCTTTCCTCTAAAATTTGGATCACAACAAGGATGCCAATTTTCACCACTGTTACTCAACATACTACTGGAAGTCCTAGCTAGAGCAATCAGACAAAAGAAATAAATAAAGGGGATCCAAACTGGAGTGAAAATAGTCAAATTAACCTTGTTTGCAGATCATATGATCTTATATATGGAAAACCTACACTCCACAAGAAAACTTTAGAACTGATAGTTAAATTCAGTAAAGTTACAGGATTCAAAATGAACATACAAAAATCAGTAGCATTTCTTACACCAACAGAGAACAATCTGAAAAAGAAATAAAAAATGTAATCCCTTTTACCAAAGCCACACATAAAAATAAAAATCCAGAAATTAACTTAACCAAAGAAGTGAAAGATCTCTGTAATGAAAGCTATAAAATACTAATAAAAGAAATTGAAGAGAACACCAAAAATTAGAAAAAATATTCCATGTTCATGGATTGGAAAAATAAATATTGTTAAAATAGCCAAACTATCCACAGCAGTCTACAGATTCAATGCAATCTCAATCAAAATACCAACGACATTCTTCACAGAAAGAGAAAAACAATCCTAAAAATTACACGGAACCACAAAAGATCCAGAATAGCCAAAGCCATCCTAAACTAAAAGAACAAAACTGGAGGATATAGTACCTGATTTCAATTTATACTAATGAGCTGTAGTGACCAAAGCAGCATGATACTGGCATAAAGAACAGAAAAATAGAACAGAGAACAGAAACAAACTCACACCTGCAGTTAACTCATTTTTGTCAAAGTTGGCAAGAACATATACTTGAGACTCCGTCTAAAAAAAAAAAAAAAAACCTAATCCTATCCAAATATTTTTAAGACTATATGCTGGTATCCAAAATTGGTTTAATTATGCTAATAAAATTATGTAGCATAACTATTCTACTATATGAAGTGACGCTTGTCAAAAAAAGTGTCAAACTCATCCTTTCAAAGGGTTGAAAAATTATTCATTACCTAATATAAATTTACCATCTGAAATACATATTTAAAGAAGGAAATTCCCTCTGTTATAGTGAATGACAATTTTTAAAAGATTATCAAATTAATATTGATTAAAATCCCAACTACTGTATATCACTGCTAAAGTCTGAAAAACAGACAATTGGAAAAAGAGATACAATATCATGGGACAATGACATTGCAGTTACTGGACAAAGACTAAAGAAATTAAGAGTATTGGATTAAAATATACTTGAAATTATTTTTTATGAATCCTGCATCTTGGAATTGGAACATACAGATTCTGTAAAGTACTATAACGAAAGCCAAATTAAAGGAGATATAAACAAATGCTATTCTCAAAATGGGTCCTAGGGTACCATCTAACAAAGCTAAACAGGAACAAAATATTCTCAAAATAATGTAGAAGCAGAATATTATGGATGATAGCAAATTCCAGCTGCTTAGCAAGAGAACAGTTGAAATAGAGTACAACTGCACCTTTTTCTCACATAATCGTGTTGGCTTATTCAAAACCCTACTCTTGCCCTGAAACATTCTTTACTATGATAGTAACAAAAGCAATGTGACAGGCACATCTGCTTCTGAAAATATTGCATGTCAGTTGAAACAATGTTTTATTTTAATAGTTTGAATTTTGTATAAAGATACTTTTATTTGCTGCTAAAGATGTATGCAAATGGCTCAATATCACTTTAAATTACAGATCATCTTAACGTGTCACTCTTGTGACATGTGCAAATGTGGCTGAGAATGTGTATTGTGTCCATTAAAGACTTGTAGATGTTTGCACAATGAACATAAGAGCAATGAAGTGATTACGAGAATAACCAACAGAATACAAATGATCTTTCTTATTTACTAGAAGGAAAGCATTTTTAAAAAATGTAATGGTTTCAAGACTAATTCTGTGAATATCTGGTTTTCAATTAGATGATAGCATGACAAACTATATATACATCATAAGGAAGAAAAAAAAAGGTTAAAAGCTTACTTTTATATCAAACTACAGGATAGACAAAGGGGCATTTAAAAATAGAATTATTAAAATTTATTCCTTTAATCTATGATAGCACAGTAGAATAACTATAGTTAACAATACAAATTTATTAAACATTTCAAAATATGTAGAAGATTTGGTATGTTCCCAACACAAAGAAATGACAACTGCTTGAGGTGATGGATATCCTAACTACCCTAATTTGATCATTACACATTGTATGCATGTATTAAAATATCACATGTACCCCATAAACACGTGCACTTATTATGTGTCAATTTTAAAGAGAAAAAATAAAATAATATTACTATTTATTTCGTCATGAACATAAAAGCAATAAAGTGATTATGAGAACAATCACTTAAGTGAAAGTAAAATGCTATTATAGTAATTTTAATTAAAGATTAGTTTTATGTACATAACTAACTTCCGATACTGACTTGAACCTAGACTGTGGCTGCATTCTTTTAGATTTATCCCTAGATTTAGTTTCAAGGTAATTTTTCCTAGCTTATAACAGATTAAGAAGTCGTTATGATTATCTGATACCTGGTACCATCTCTTGTTATTTCCTAGGTGGGAAAAATACTTATCGTCTGGGATTATCATATAGTTTCCCTAGTTCGTAGTTGACTGTACTATATTCTCCCTATTTCAAGCTCCTTTATCAGTTCCGTGCTAGGACGTCCACCTTCAGTGCATTTTCTGTGGAATTTTAAACTTCATTTCAAATCGCCTAAGAAAAGTGAAGTTAGAAGATAAAGCCATTCATTTCCAGTTGAATTCATTATTTTTATGTTGTCAGGTTTCACTAAACCTCTATCAACACTATCAACTCAAATAATGCACAATAGCTGCAAGAGGGTGAAATAGTGCCCTCCAAAAGCGCATGTTCGCTCAGACCTCAAAGTACAGCCTTATTTGGAAATATGGTCTTTGCAGATGCAATTAGTTAAGGATCTAGAGATGAAATCATCCTGAATTTAGGGATCCTTAGATCCAATGACTGATGTCCCTTATAAGAAAAGGACACACACCAACACAGAAAGACAAGAAGGCCATATGAAGATGGAGGTAGAGACTGGAGTGGTGCAATTACGAGGCAAGGATGCAGGTGCAACCAGGGAGCTGGAAGAGACATGGAAGAATTCTTACCTAGAGCTTTCAGAGGGAACACAGCTCTGAGGACACTTGATTTCAGACTTCTAGCCTGCAGAACTATGGAGAGAATAAATTTCTATTGTTTAAGCCACCAAACTTTGTGGCAATGTGTTATGGCAGTCCTAGAAAACAATGCAAACAACCAAAGAGACATGCTCCACCTAGGAAAAGAGGGAAGCTATAGTCAGAAAATGGGTTGTTCTATCAGTTAACTAATTTATATCTTTTAAATGCCTTAAAGACTATTTAACCCAAATCACTGCATTTTGTGTAATATGTAAGTTTCTGGAGAATTGAGATGAATAAGTAAGCATGATACATGACAGAAGTATCAGGCTTGAACAAGCCAAATACAGGTTCCAGTCCCAGATTACTCTTCATTAGTAAAGCATTTTGCAAAAGCCTATTTGGTACTATGTCCAGTCAGTAGAGAATGAATGCAATAAGGTTTCTGTCCTAGAGGAACTCAGAGTTTAATCAACTCATAGTTAGTAGCCAGAATAGATAATTACAAGATAACACTTTAAGTGTTATCATGGGTAGATAAATAAAATGCTGGAGATGCTGTAAGGGATGGAAGAGCTGTGAGACACTGAGAAAGTCCCCGGATCTAGATTCATTAATCTGTAAAATGGGAATAAATAATATACACCTTCTATGTTTAGAGGTCATTTTGAAGGTCATATAAAACCCTCTTCTCTCTATTCCTCTTTTCTTCTTCACATACTTCAACTATTTTTGGCATCTACTTTTTTTTTTGAGATGGAATTTCACTCTTGTTGCCCAGGCTAGAGTGCAGTGCGTCATCTCCACTCACTGCAACCTCTGCCTCATGGGTTCAAGCGATTCTCCTGCCTCAGCCTCCCGAGTAGCTGGGACTACAGGCACGCACCACCAAGCCAAGCTGATTTTTGTATTTTTAGTAGAGACAGTTTCACCACCTTGGCCAGGATGGTTGGCAGCCCTTGACCTCATGATCCACCCGCCTCAGCCTCCCGAAGTGCTGGGATTACAGGCATGAGCCACCTCTCCCAGCTGGCATCTACTATTTTAAAGTGTCCTCTGAAACCAGACACATGTTAGGTATTTAATATATATTATCTGAATTTATTCTTAAATATTTTATCATAGTAAATATCCTCTTTTACATTTTTGAAGATGAGATGCAGAGATTTCTACTATTTGCCAAAATCACATAGACTATAATTAAGCATATAAAAATCTTTTCAGGTGGCTGACGCTAATAATCCCAGCACTTTGGAAGGCTGAGACAGGTGGATCACCTGAGTCCAGGAGTTCAAGACCAGCCTGGCCAACATGGCAAAACCCCTTCTCTACTAAAAATACAAAAATTAGCTGGGCATGGTTGTGGGTGCCTGTAATCCCCGCTACTTGGGAGGCTGAGGCAGGAGAATCACTTGAAACTGGGAGGTGGACATTGCAGTGAGCTGAGATTGCACCACTGCACTCCAGCCTGGGCCACAGAGTGAGACTCTGTCTCAAAAAAAAAAAAAAAAAAAGAAAGAAAGGAAAAAAATTGTTTTTTCTATATACCTTAGATATAAATATGAACAACATAAATATACTACTGAGAGTTCATGTCCAATATGCCCCAATACCTATGAATGAGTTAGATGTTAAAATACATGAATAATTATGAGTAGATGAATATTATGTAACCTTTATAGTACTTCATTTCCTAATTAAATGATTATCTATGCTAAAGGAAGACATTCAGATATGTTTCTACAGTGTAGGCATTTGAATTGATTTTAGTGTTATGCAATTACATTTATATTTACCTCGTGAAGTTCTCTAAGTTAAATCCCCCCCCCAAAATATACAATTAGATTTATATTATTAGGATAGTCAGTATTTTTAAATATACAAGTAACATGGCCAGCCCCTAACATGGGATCCTTGAGTATTTCAGTTTATTTTTATAATGTAGTTAAACTAGTAAATTGTACAATTGACAAATGTGTCAATTCAACCATTTTAGGTCTTTACTCAGTTTCCACATGGTTAATTAAGGTGCATCATATGTAAAGAGAATATCCTTTGTGTGGAGAAGAAGCCAAGGTTTAACAATCTATCCCGCTTCAGGTAGGAAGGACTCCTGGTGTGTCAAAGCTGGGATATCTACAGCTTAAGATAAAATTTTGTCTCCTACATCATTCCTAACCCATTCATTCATTCACCAGGCTACTCATTCATTTATTCATTCACTAGGCTAGCTCTTAATTATACAGAGATTACCAAAATAGACATATATATCTTTGTCCGCTCAAAGATTACAGTCATCCTTAAGGGAATAGAGACAAAAGTATAATGATGTCAGAATAGTTTGGCAACTTTTTCTTCATTAATAGAGGTATCATTGTACAATTTTGTTTCTCAGAATAATTTATATTTAGTTACAGCTTTAGCAGAGATATACAATGAGCATAATTAAAGGTGCAACTTAATATTCACCATCGCTCAACTACAATATCTATCAGGCTGCCAGATTTCCTTAATACAGAAATAAAAGCACACCTCCTGAGTGATCCATGAAGTCTTGAATTATCAAAGGCTTACATTAAAACTTGCATAAGATAGGTTCTGAGCTTTATTTGAAAAGGTATTTCATTCCCTTAGAGGCTCATGACGCCTAGGCATCTCCAGTATTTAGCTCTTAAAGTATCTAAAATATTTTAAACTTGTACATATTTACTGCTTCATGAATCTATCATGTTAGATCTCCCCTTTTCCCATTTATCATATTGAAGCTCTTATTTTCAGCTTCCAGTTCAACATAAAACACTTGATGGTTCCATTTGTCTTTCTGGCTGAGTTTATTCTCACCAGAGCTCTGTATTCAGGATATTTTTACTATTAATTATTTATCATTGGTACTTTTGGAAGAATGGAGAGAGTTGTATTTCTTTACGAAGCTTTAATTATGGAATTTTATCAATCAATAAATATCATTGAGCATCTACTATGTGACAGGCATAGCACTTTATCTCAGGCTCTGGAAGCAGACTGCCTCACTCAAAACCCAAGTCTACCACTTAACTCTATGACCTTGGGAAAGTTACTTAATTAACAAAGGCCCATGACCTTTGTTCTTAAGTCGATTAATCTGTAAAACACCAATAATAGATAAGTGAGTATAAGAGAGGATGGCTGTGAGGGCTAATTGAGTTAATACAGTAAAGGACTAACACTTGGTCCTGTAGTAAGCACTTACCAATTTGTGGCTATTATTTTGATGATGATCATTATTTTAATCATGCACTGTGTGAAACCTTGAGAATGCTCTGATTAAAAAGAAACAGTCTTACAATCTACTGACCAAGTCAGCTACTAGAATGCTTAAGGAAAATAAATTAATTGCTGATATGTGTAAAAGTGCTTTGAATGGCAGTGAAAAGATTGTGACTGGGAAGACTATTCTTTGGGGTCCCAAGTAAATCACTACCTTGTGAAAATGAACTATAGAAAATTGTATAGTACTGATCTAGTTTGCCTAAAGCATAGAAAATATGTTTTAAAAAATAAAACATTTTATTGAGCTCGTGATTATGGTCCAAAAAGTAAAAGAGCTAGGTTTATTAAAGGCTTTAAACATTTATAAATCTCCAGAGTCACAGAGTTAATGCATGCCCCTTAATGTTAAATCAGTAGTGAAACAGAGGTTTCTATCTAGGCTCATGGGATCAAAACTCCTGGCCCAGATTCTGAGCTCTTTATCATATTCATTCTAATTTTAGCTGATCTTGAAATGATTAGATCTATTGTTAGAAAGTGGCCTTGTCAGCACTAAGTATGCAGTGATTAATAGAAAATTCAGAATAATTTCTTTGGATATATGTCTAAACTCTCAATTGAGCTTCTGACTCAAACTATTAAGTGATTACAGAAATTTTAATTTCTATTCCTTATTCACATTCGTCTGCCCAGGAAGTAATTATTGCAAGCAAAGAATGGCAGAAAGCAAAATATTTTATCATTAGTCATCTACAGAGACAGAAAAACTTAAAGTAGGCTATGTGAACAACCCTGATATCATAAGCCAAAACTAAAGTATATCATTAGAAATGCTCTAACGAAGTCCAGTTTAATTTAGATGAGGGTCAAGCTTACTCTTGGGGGTGTCAAGAACTTTTTTTCCCACTACTAAGGCAACTTTACTTATTCTGGAGGTATTAATAAGCTATTCTAAAATTATATGGAAAGGCCCATGATCTAGAATAGTTAAAATGATTTTGAAAAAGAATAAAATGGAAGGAATCACTCTACCTTACATTAAGTCCTATTAAATAGCTACAGCAATCAAGACAGTGAGGTACTGACACGGGGGATAAGAAACATAGAAAACTGCAACAAAGGAGACCACCCAGAAATAAATTCTCACAAATGTCTTACCGATTTTTGAAAAGGGTACAAAAGTAACTCAATGAAGGAAGGGTATCCTTTTTGTTAAGTGTTTCTGATGCAATTGGCTATTTATAAGTAAAATAGTGTACCTTGCTTTAAACCTCATACTTTACACAAATATTAATTCAAAATGGAAAATGAACTCAAATGTAAGGTGTAAAATTATAAAAACTTCTACAAAAAAAATTTTCTAAATTTCAGAATTTAAGGTTAGGCAAAGGGTTTTGTACCTGACACCTAAAGCAAAATGCTTACAAGGTGAAATTGCTTAATTAGATTTTATTAGAAATGAAATCTTATGATTTACAAGATTCTGTGAGAAGATTGGCAGAGACATACTTGGAATTCATATATCTAAAAAAAAGGAATATTATCTACAAGTACATGAAGAACTTTAAAAATTCAATAGTAAAGAAGAGAGCAGTTCAGTTAGAACATGGACAAAAGTATGAACGGTCATTTCAATAAAGAGTATATCCGAATGGCAAATATGGGCAAGAAAAAGATGTTCAGCGTGGTTAGCCATCAGGGAAATGCAAATTTAATCTACAATGAGGTATCATTATACATCTATCAGAATGCTAACTTTAAAAATAATAATAATAATAATACCACCACCAAATGCTGGAGAGGTTGCAGAGAAATGAATCATACATACACTGCTGATGGCAATAAAATGGTATAGACATTCTGGAAAACAATTTGGCAATGTCAAAACTAAACATGTAACCTAGCAATTACACCTTTGGACATTTATCTCAGAGAAATTAAAACTGATATTTACACAAAATACTGTACGCTAAAGTTAATAGCTTTATTCATAATAGCCAAAAAATTAAAAACAGCCTGGGTGCCCTTCAGCAGGTGAACAGGTAGACAAACTGTGGTACATTCATAACATGAAATATCATCCAGTAATAAAAAGGAATGAACAGGTGATGCAAACCACAACTTGAATGAACCTCCAGAGAATTATGCTGAGTGAAAAAGCCAATCCCAAAATGCTACGTACAAGGTTTCTCTATGTTGCCCAGGCTGGCCTCAAACTCTTGGGCTCAAGCAATCCTTCTACCTCAGCCTCCCATATCGCTGGGACTACAGGTGTGTACCACCATGCCTGGCTTACATGCATTCTTAAAATCCCAAAATTATAAAAATTGACAACATATTAGTGGTTGTCAGAGGTTAGGCATGAAGAAGGGTAATGGAGAAGGAGAAGAGTATGTTTATAAAAGGGCAATAGGAGAGGTCATTTTGGTGATGGAACTGATCATTATATATATATATATATATATATATATATATATATATATTTTTTTTTTTTTTTTTTTTTGAGACAGAGTTTCACTCTGTTGCCCAGACTGGAGTGCAGTGGCATGATCTCGACTCACTGCAGCCTCTGCCTCCCGGGTTCAAGCCTCCTGAGTATGATAAGTATCTTGACTTTAGTGGTGGATACATGAACATACACATGTGATAAAATTGTACAGAGCCGAATACACGCATATACACAAATGACTGTACATGTGATATTATACTATACTTGTGCAAGATATTAGAAAACAGATAAGAAATCCAGGGAATCTCTTCGTTTTATCCTTAAAACGTCATGTAAATCTAGAATTGGTTCAATAAAAATTACGACGTAAAATATTTTTAGTTCAAAAGAAACTAACCAAGGAAAAACAGAATTTTGAGAAGCCAACAATTTGTCCTGTCTGGTGCAAAATATTGGTTGTAAACATTGTTTCTGCTATAACAGACATCCACTGAGAGAAATGTCCACTTTTTACAGTTTTAACAAATGATTAGCTCTTAGAAATTAGATTTGGTTTTTCATGCTCAGGGGCTTTAAAAAAATGACAAGGGATAATTTTTTTTAATGGAAAATAAAGTAATATCTAACCCAGAAACTGGAAGGATCTCATCAGGAGAACTATCATTGCAGTATATCTTTCATGTGAGTCATTAGTGACAAGATTAGATACATTGAAAAGAATATATTGTTTTTCATAAGTCATTGCACACCATTTCATGGTTGAGGCATTCATTCAGTCTTTCTAATTTTATATAGCACTTTAAGAAAAGAATTTTATATAATGTGTACCTTCACATTTATTAAAGAACTAAAGTCACTTATATATACTTTCTATAAACATTAAAACCAGCAAGTCTTCTTTATTACTTCTTGCAAGTTGACCCTAATTTATAATAACTCTGCTCTAAATATGATGGAATTTACTTGGACCACTATTCTCATTTATATTTAAATGTATACCATTAAAATCAGTGCAACTTTATCATTACTATTTTAATATCAGTCCCTGTGCATCATCACATGAATATAGACTAAGCAACGTTCTTCTGAGGCAGTGTAACCTGAATTAAAAATGTCTATACAAACTATACTGTCATTTATAATTTGAAAATTTTTGCTGAGATTAATAAAAAAGAACCCAGGCCAGCATTAAGCTATGGTTGTAGACATTGAGACACAGTTCTAATAATTATCAGGCAAACTCTAAGTGATCAAGAAAAGTAAACTGCCAAAAAAAAAAAAATGTAGTTTATTCTACCACAACTTCTGAAAACAGAATTGTCAAATTTTCCATTAGCCCAGCCATATATTTTAGTATAATCCCAACGTTATGATTGGGAAAGTTGACCAAATAATTATTAACAATGTAAAAATTTATTTTAAAATACAAGTTTTGACATTAAAAAGGTAATAGATAAATTTTATCATATGTCTTACTACATTTCAACAAAGCTGTGAAGAATGTTAATGACAGAATACAGACAGTGCATTGTTTCAGGCAGAATTCTAAGATGCTCCACCCAGTGATCCCCATTCTTGTATAACCCCCTGTACTTTGTGAGTGGAACCTATGAATATGATGAGATATTACCCTTGTGATTATGTGGCATTATATGGCATAAAGGGAGATTAACTTGGCTGGGTCTCCTAATCAGGTAAGTCCTTCAAAAACAGAGTAATTTCTCCAGCTGATCAAAGAGAAGGAATTCAGAGAGATGCAGAGCATGTGTTCTAGAAGAAAACAAGTATCCATGTTGTTTGCTGTCTATGCTGAAAGCCGTGCGTCAAGGAGCTGCAGGTGGCTTCTAGATATGGAGAGTTGTTCTCGGACTATAGCTAGCATGTAAATGGAGACCACAGTCCTCCAACAGCAAGAAAATAAAATTTGAAAACAAGCAGTGCATTTGAGAAAGGATTCTGATCCCAGAGGACCACAGTCCTCTTCAATGCCTTGATTTCAGCTCTGTGAAACCCTGAACAAAGAATCCAGCTATGCTGTGCTTGGACTTCCAACCTACAAAACCTATGAGATGATAAATATGTGTGTTTTTCTGAAGTCACTATGTGTTAACTAGCAACAGAAACAAATAAGTCTGTATACTAGTATTCACTGTAAAATTATTTCAAATTTGTTGTATGTTTAAACATTCTCCTAATTAAATGTTGAGATAAAAATAAAAAATTCTAAAAGGATGAGCAATATAGAAGTGGCTTGTTAATCTTCACAGCTATAAGCTTGGTCTCTGGAAAACTAAAGAATCCTACATCCCAATCTTAGGCATAATTCATCTGAGTATGTGCCAGAAGCTCCAGAAATGTGTAATGGAGGATAATAAATAACCATGGTATACTGCATTAGGAAGTAGAAATAAAGTACTCTGAGTTACATCAAAATTCTCAGTCAGACAATTGGGTCCCTACTGGATGAGCTAACGGTTGACACACCAATCTCTTTAGTTGCCTGGCAAGAGAGTAATGTGTATTGTCAGTAATACAGGGTTGCATAATTCAATGAAGACCTTTTTAAAAAATCTTTAGACAAAAATTATCATTTCATTTGCAGTTCCTCTGCATCAGTACTCAAGTTAATTTTCATGGTTAGGTATATTAAAATTTATGGAAAGTGAAATTTACCATGACTATTACAAAGCATGTGTGATTCCCATTTGAAACCTGTTTATTGCTCTGCAGAATGGGTTTTATATTTGGCATCTTAATAAGACTGATCATCTATATTAGTTTTAAGTCTATGCCTGGTGGACTCCAAAACCACAATCTATGTATAAATTAACTAAATAAGAAAAATAAATAGCCAAATATTCATGATAAATGGAATATATTTTGGATAACAAATTACATATTAAACACAATGTCACAAAATACAGACTTCATATTCTTGCTTCTTGAATCAATATTTAAGGAGTGATTCACTCATTTCACAAACTTTTAGTCTGGTTTCAATATATGAGACATACATTCAAAATAAATATAAGAAGAATGAGCAATGGATGAAAATAAAGGCAGATAATATCTGGCAAGATGAAGTGAAATGACAAGTAAGATAGGTAAAACACATTATTTCAAAGACACGAAGAAAGGTAACATATTAATCTATGGATGGAAAGGAAACATGTAAAGTAAATTGACTATTTTTCTAGAATAATGACTGAAATGCTTGTTGTAAGCATATGTGATTAATCAGCCAGATACTGGAAAGTAAGTCTCTACCAACAGCTACTGAAGAGTGTATGTGTGTAAAAAAATGTGCAGTATTCATAATTATTAAGATATAATTTATTAAGCACTTACTATTTTAGGCACTGTTACTTTACATGTATTTTATAGGCAATATTTAATTGAATGATTTATATACAACCAATTTTTCAGTCTAGACAGCCATATATTACCTAGATGTGTGCACAGACAACAGCAACAATAATTATAAACAGCAGCAGCATCTAGAATTTATAAGAGTTTACAAGAGTCAGACATTAATATGACACCTTGTATTACCTATATTATCTCATTTAACCTTTGTAATAACCCCCCAAAGTAGTTGTTTTTCTCCTTAAACAAAGTAGTTGTTTTTTTCCTTAAACTCCCACTACATAGATTAAGAATGTGTAGCTCCGAGATGTTATGTAATGCACCCAAATTAGTCATCTTCTAAATGGCAAAAATAGGACTAATGCATATCTATCTGAATTCTATTTAACATCATGCATAATGCCATTCTGCCTATTAAATATGATGCTGTCTACAACTGACATTGTTATAGAAATATGATCCTAGACAATTAGATGTCTATGTAAACTATTCACAGTACACACATATACAACACATGTACACACAAACATTATAATTATTGACCTTTATTTTAGTCTTATTGAGGGGAATATTCTTTTCCTGGGTCCACAAGGGGGTGTAGTTTCAAGGGCAAGAACTTCACAGCTCCATGCCTCCCCAGCCTCCATCCAGGGACTTAAAGGTCTCTGTTTAAACTCCGGCACTTGAGGGGAAAGAATCAAAGATCAATCACTCCAGCGGAAGTTTAAAGGAAGTCCTTTCATAGGTCAAAGGGCTTGGATAGGGTGGGAATTCCTCCCAGGTTAAAAGTCCCTGTCCTCACATCCAGCCGGATTCCATATTTGGGTGCCCTTCCACAATCTTGTGGAAGCTTTTGTCTCCTATCTTTTTCTTTCTCCTTTTTTCTCTTTCTCTGCCTAAATAAATCACTTTCTGCAAAAACTCTTTGGGGTCTGATATTTACTTGCAAGCACACTATGCCCGACGTGGTCCCCTCTCCCATTCTTGGGTAAGTGAGAGACCAAGAGCCTGGAACAACAGCCTACCAGGGAGCAAGCTAAGCCTTCCCTGCACCCCAGGTCCCAGAACCTGGCAACATTATAATCCCTAAGCAACACAAATAGCCAATGTTTTCAAAGTCACAAGATGCATTTTAGATATTTTTTAGTTTTCAAATATTTCTAAAAATTTTGAAAGCATCTCATGACTCTCAGACATATAAAATTGTGGCTGGACTGTTTTATTTCAAATATGTGGAAAATTTATCTTGTAGAAAAGGCACTTTTAACAGCCAATGAGTTTTCTATGGATAAAATATTGAGATAAGTTTGCTTTGTTCATGACTGATAAGAAACAAAAATGTGTCGTTAGAGCACTCTATCACAGATTAATGCCATTAGTAGGTAAATTCCTTACTGCCCTGAGGCTGTAAACAATTGTCTATTTTGTTATTTTGCCCTGACAAGTTGCTGACTTGTATTATTCAGGCTTTGGCATAAGTGGTTTTATAAATGATAAACTTCTTTCATCATCTGTGATTAAGTATGAAAGCAGAAGCCAAGGGAAACAACCACAACAAAACTAGAACTGAAGATTGAAGAGAGTTACTGCTGTGGAGTCTTAAGAGGTTAAGGCAAGATAAGGAGGTACTTGTTAGAGGTGCTTAGTGAACACTGATAATCTCCTAAAGGGAATTTATGACTTCTTTTGAAATTATACCCTTGTACTGGCAATTGAACTATGACAATAATAGAAAGAAACTTTGCTATAAACAATGAGAGACTATCTTTTGAGTTTACTATGTGCCAGGCATTATGCTAAAGCCTTACATGCATTATCTTATTAAATTCTCCAAATACTCTTCTGCATTTGGAAATGTTTACTATCCCATTTTACAAATGAGTTAACTAAAACATATTGAATTGAAGTGATTAAATGCCGTGAAAGGATAAATTGCTCATAGTAACAAAGGTAAAATTAGCAGGTATGGAATTTCAGCTCAAACTCATCTGATTCCAAAGCCTGCTATACTGACAAAATAAAAGTCATTGATGAAATTATTGATCTTTATGGATTTCACCTTCTGTAATCTAAATCTGATTATAAATTTAAAATAAATAGTAAAGGATATTTTGCTATATTAATAAATTTTAGAAGTATACTTTAAAAAAACAAATTTCTCCTCCTATAAAAGACCAAGTTTACCTCTATACTAGAATGACAAAAATGAAGAGTTCTCCTGCACAGATGCCAATCTATCAGGTAAATCATGGCAGGCGTCTTTTTCTTCAACAATTTAAAGAACTGAACACACGGTTTCTAAGTTGGACTTAAAATTTTGATTTACTTAGCAAAAGCTTTTTACCAGCCAAATTGTCTTCATTAGAGAAGAAAAGCTAAATGGATCCCTTCACTGATAGTCTCAGTGAGCATCAAGCTAAGTTGGCATTTTATTGTACACTGTGGACAATTTCTAAGAAGAGTATTTTATGAACATTTATTTTCTCTTTGTAGGCCTATTAGGCAGTACCAACATATTAACCAGATAAAATAATTTATTTCCATATTTTCAAAATAAATAGAAAATATTTTTCTAGACTCTATACATAGTAACATAATGAGTAAGAATGGCCACAATCACCAGCATTATTTTATCAGTGCCTGCCAGGCTTCTTTCTTTTGTTGGCTTGATTCTTATTAGTTTCTTATGAAGTGATTTTTTCGCCTTTTATAAAAAATATATGTTTCTTCTTTATCTTGTATATGTTTTCCCTATCATTAACTAATTCTTTTTGTAAGATAAAATTTTAGAAACAGGAAAGTATGTCAATGAGTCATAGCAACTGGTTAGAAGGTACTTTAACAAATTTAAAAATCATTATTAAGAAAAATATACAAAATAATTAAGATCTGATTTTGTCTTACCTATTTGTTCTCTCATAATGCAAATAAACAGTTGATTTTCAAAATTATTTTTTATTAAAAAAAAATCTGCTTCCCTATATCTGAGTATCTAATCCCATTCACAAGTACTCTTTATTCAAGACTTAAAGCAGGGGATCTGGAATAGTTTTTAGACGGCAGTTAACTATGACTTAAGTCTCCTTGGTACATTAATTCTTTGTTTTTCTGATGTTCAAAGTAGTTACAGTAATCAAATCTAGTTAACATATACTTGGATGAGCAAATTCAGCTTTCTTCGATGAAATTGTGAGAATATAATACCTTAATACAGACTGTTAGCATTCTGTTATATAAAAAGTAGATAAATTTTTATTATAATTATATTAGCATATGGAAATATCAGTTTGGCTAATGTGGCAGTAGCTGACTAGGTCATTTTATCCAATATTATTTGTATGTATTAAGCAAACATCAGTTCAATACTGTGATAACAAGTTTTTCAGATAAAGCCAAAATCCTGCCCCGGGCTGTACATGAAGGATGACAGTCCATTCTGAGGTGCATTGCAAGCTATTGTTTGATCAATAATCACTTAGGTTTGATTTGCATTTCAAACAAGTACAAAGCTGGATTCTCTCAACATGATCCCATTGCACATGCTTCCAACTTGGTTCTTCAAAAAACTTTATTCTTTTATTCACTCCCGTATGAAATATTAAAATATAAAGATAGTTTTGAATGGTGAAGTCTTGCTCTGCTTGCTTTATCAAAGCTCTAGGGTTGCAAACCAACTTTGCCATTTTCTGCAGTAATAATTTTTGAAATTCCATCTGCGGAAACTTTTGAGATATCATATCAGCTACAAAAAGCAAATTTGGAACACCTGTGTTAAAACAGAGAGCATGCTTTCGAGTTTTTTATTTATGTTCAGTTTTCTATTATTATTTATACTATACCACCTTTATCAGAAAATATTTACATTAAGATTAAGGGGTTCTATTTGTCAAAACTCTTACAAAACTGGTAAGAACTAGCATTGTCTATGAAATCATAACCCAGACCTGACAGCTAAAATTCAATGCAAATCAATCATGTGAAGCCTCAGGGAATCCCCAGGGTTACTTTCTAAAATCTAAAAATATAACCAAGAACCATCTTTATCAATAAGCTGCTAGATTCATGGACTATAATGTATTTTTAAAAAAGAAAAGATTTTGCGCTTTTATTTCTCTTTCTTATCATATTCATATGCACTTTGATTTTAATAACTTCTATCCTTCTGCAGTTTTTTCTGAAGCGGTAGTTTCTTCATCTTGTATTTCTTTTTTGTTGTTGTTATAATAATATGGACTTTCAATTTTTGAAAAATTTCCTGCTTCTAGAGTTTCTTTTCTAAAATGCATATTAAAACACATTTTGGAAATAGCATATAACTTATAAAGAATAATTTTTCCTTTACAATTAAAAAAACACATGAGAGAAGAAATGTTTTATTATCTTTTAATGCAAAGCATCTTAACTAAGACATGATTTCAATGATAATAAAAATTATCCCTTCTGAACATGTGTGTGAAACTCATTGTCTCCTCCATGGTTCTTATTAATATAAGAAAATGACAGTTGTCTCCAAATGTAAATGCTCACAATGGGAAAAGAAAAAAACAGATAAATGGTTTTTAGGTATGAGTACAATAATCCTTTACATTATTTATTCTTTCATTGAAATCAAACAATGTAATATTCTTTGTATTCTGTGAGCTTTTTCATAAAGTGCTGCAGATTATATATATACGCACATACATACACATACACATAATTCCCTTGGAAAACAGAGCCTAAAATTAAAAACCCCAATGAGTTTGTTGAAAGTCATTATCAAAATACATGACAAAACTATTTCATATGTTAGATTTGATATGTCTGGTTTCAAAAAGTACATTAAGTACACACAGCCATGCCTTAATAATGCATCATTTTGCCTAGGGATATTGCCAATTATGTGTCTTCTGGTATGACTGTGAGAGCCGCTTCATTTGCCACCTTGGCAACTGCTGCCCATACCTCCCTCTTGAAGCTACCACTATAATTATCATTTTCTCTGCATGCTCTGACTAGTCAGAGTCTTCTTGTAGGTAATTTTTAGTTCTATAACTATTGACATGCTGTAGGCAAGCAAAGAAAAAGATTATGCTATTCAATGTTGTCAAGTTAACATTGATTAAAAACAAAAGAAGTATTTTTAAAAGAACGTAATTTTCTAGAAAAGCAGTAAGTGTTTTCCATTTTAGACACCAATTATAACAACACTATTGGATTATCTGGATTGTCTTGGCTCCTTTATGACATCCTTCAACATCAGGTTTAGAGATAGTGCATTATTCTGTGAAAGGCAAGTTGCTAAAACCATGCCAATATTGACAGAAAAAATTGAAATCACTGTTTCTTCATATAGTCATAAACCTGAAGTTACCTTTCATCTGGTAGAACTGCTTCTTTTAATCAGTGAATACAACAGTAAAAATGAAGTATGTTGTAAAAAATTATATTTAAAGTATAATTGAAACACAACTATTCTTGTAGCCATAACACACTACAGCCTTTATTAGTTAAGTTTGAAACACACTTAAAATTCTTGTGGCTAGTGTAGCTATTTTCTGAATTCAAAAATATTCATAGATTTAATGTATATTCTTCATTATATTGGTTCCAGGTAAATATTTATATAATGATAATGAATTTTTTTTCTATGAACTAAAATACACAATGTATGTCTGGTTTAGCTCCAAGAATGATTTCAATTGGCTTTACACAATATATCACAGTATAAAATAGGCTAAAATTGAGTAAACATAGAAAAACAAAACCATCAAAAACTGGAACATAGATACACCCATAACTCATGAGTGTTTTAATGTTATAGTTAAGCTATGAACTTAGCTCTAAACTAGCGTGACAACTAAAGCATAAAGAGAAACATTTACGTCACTACTAGGCCTATGCCATATTGTTCCTGCAGTTTCTGAAGAGTTATATGTTAAATATTATGTAGAGTGTTACGTAATGTTTTCTACATCATTAAACAAACGGGAAAGGACTGTGTTTCCAGGTACTAAGTACGGCAATAGGAGAAAAAAACATAATCAATGAGATAATAGGTTATTAAATGTTGTAATATTACCAATATAAGAAAGGAATATACAATAGGAATTATTACCTAAGAGAGTACAATTGACTGAGGCTCTAGGAGGCATTATTAGGTAGGGTTTGGGGTGCAGGAAATCAAAAAGAAGCAATGGATAAGGACAGGTGAGGGGTTGGGGTAGAGTCAAATTTTACTACTTAATTATAGTTAGGGCATACCTGAAGGTCAGGACTAGCAACTTTTCTCTTAGTTGAGAGAATCTAAATAATTATATTTTTATCCTTAGATTTATTGTCTATGTCTATAGGATCTGAAAAAACAAGTGAATATATGTAGGCAAGCACATGTGCAAAGCCCCCCCAAGACCATATAATCATATTAATTGATGAGTAGAGATGTCTGCCCTATTAGATAGTCATTAATAAGATATTCCATATTTCTATTCCAAACTTTAGGGAAAACATTTAAGTATTATGTATATACAGGGCATTTAGGGTATTTTTCAGAATTTAGAAAAATATGAAATCAACAAAGTTGCAGAGTGCACCATCTAGTGGTTCAGTATAGTACATGACAATATATTCTAGTCTTGACTACTAGACCGCACAGGGACCTTGTTTTATGATTTTGACTCACGTAGTTTTATGCCTGGCCTTCCCTTGACCTCTGTTGCCACTGACCATTCTATTCCATTATTTTGAGGAGAACTGAACACAGTGATCATGGCTTTTATAATATACACTGCTATAAATCTGTTCTATGCCATTGTTAATCAAAAACCAGAGAAACTTTTTATCAAATAATTACTCAACACCTAAATAATGTAATAATAATGACTGCAATATATCTCAAGATCTATGAATAAATGAATATCAAATGAATTTATCTATCTTTCTTCACAAAGCTGATGTAACATTTGGAGCACTATATGGACCCTTCCCTCCAAATAGATCCTCAAATCTCCCAGTGTGGCCTAAGATGGAAATTACTCTACCTAGTCACATTGGAATGAAGTGAGTCGTCTCTGTTCTTTACAGCCCTAAGATGGACTCAAGAGGCTGTCCACAGTACTCCCATGGGTGCTATTATGGACTGAGATATTTCATGGCCAAGTGTCATTCTTGGGGGAGAAGCATACCTACTAGCCTATGTCCATAAGAACTTAAAATTGGCATATGCCTCATAATCTCCTATTTGTATACCTGTTCATACAGCAGAAGATCTTTTTCATATTTGGGAGAGTCTCATTCAACTAATTGCTAATGACCAGAGAAGTGAAACCTCATACTTAACTATTCCCGTATACCACTGCATCTCTACTCAGCTGCTAAGGGTAAATACAAACATATTAAAGGCCCTGTAGGTCTAATACAAACAGTGATTTTCCTAGTACTTTGTTTCCTTTGCTAGAATCCTTACATCATAATGGAATTTCCCCCAGCTCACCCACTTAGCCTCCTACTGAGATTTTTAATGCCATTGTTATAATTGTTTATAATAATAGAAAAAATGAAAATTGTCAGTGATGGCTTTTCTTTCAAATGATCTGGCAATTTTCCTTTTAGATACTCAGCTGTATGTAGCATGCAAAATCTTGCATATAAAAATTATAAAATTTTAAATGGCTGAAGTTTTTCCTCGCTAGCTTACTTTTTACATTAGTAAACCATAAAAAACAGCTTATTTGTAATTCTCTTCTGATACCCCAAAATGGGCACATTTTGAAAAACAAACCAAAAAAATATTCTCATCTACTAGGACAGACAAAATAAAAAACATTTAGAGTTCTTTTCTGTTTCTAATTTGGGTGAAGTTATCTATGATACATAGACACATTCTCTGCTAGAAAGTGAGCTAAATGCTGAAAACTGCCTCAAGCTGCTGCCTTCGCTCTCCATACTCGCAGATGTTGGTGAAGAATTGCAGTGATTTTACTGCTAATTCCCTATTGCTACATTCTGCACCTCCAGACTATATTCTATGGCTGTGGCAGATTGAAAATTAGAAGGCCCTGAAACAGTGACTAATGTTCTTCCAGTCCTGTTTGCACTGCCATTTTCTCCTGTGCTATGGCTACCGAATGGAGAATCAATTTGGAAATTCCCTTCAGCAAATGGATTCTCTGGAATATTTGCTGACAGTAGCAGAACATTTATCAAAAGCACTGGCAAGTTGTACAGCAACCTCTTCCTGTGGACTTTTCAACTCTGAAAAGTAAAGAACAGTTCCCAGGATACCAACTCCATTGGTCACTCCAATAACATCCATATTCACCAAACCAAGATGACTTCTGTGTAGAGAAAGGCACTCGCCTTTCAGCAGAAGATATATAAATATAAATAAATATATATTTCATAGATAGACATTCTTTAGGCCAATATTGAGATATACAAAGCAAAAATAAAACAATGAGAAAACAACCTTTGTTCCAGGGGACACTGTAAGTACACATTTTCTAACTGACTTAAAAGTTATTTTTATACTTCATCTGCTATACAAATTATATGAAGAAAGAGCTCATATTTTCTGCATGTTGATATTTTTCTAAAACAAATTTCCTTATACTAAACAAAAAGTTTTCAAATATTTTTAGCACAAATGCATTTCAGGATATGAGATTCTTGCCATACAAAGATGGAATATTATCTCGCTGTAATATTATCCAAATTTCTAGTGATTGCCCTCCATTGATTTTAATTACCCACTGTAAGCCACAGTCCATTAGCTCAAAGCAATAAAAGTCATCCACATTTCTGGGTTTCTAAACTTGAAAATTATTTTAATGCATTTTATAAGGTATTCTAAACCGCATCTAGGTAGGCATTTGGTTTTCTTAGGGGCCTTTTGCCAGAAAACTATTTTTCAAAAAAAGTGACATTATAAGCCAAAATTACATAAGTTCTCCCACTAACAATATTATGAACTAGGCTTCTTGGAAACTTCGGTCATGTTTCCAGAAGTAAATAAGTTTACTTATAAGTTTCCTTCAGTGTTTTGATTTCATTTTATCCAGAACAAATATTAAAATCTTATTTCAGACTTGTCAATGGTCTGAATGCCTAATGACAATATAAAATTGGAAAAGTTATAATTATTGCCAAGAAAAACTCATGTCACCTTTGCCACTCTTTTGATATTAGCTAATTTATTTCAGGTGCTGTCATAAAAGTTTCAAGTCTAGAGTTTTTCTTCTCTAGGCTGTTAATGCATTCTGGCATTATTAATGGTTCCTTATGGAATCACACAGTAAGTTGAAAGCTCAACTCTCTAGGCATTAGCATTTATATTTCAGAATCACTTAGCAGGGATGAAAACAAATTTAAACTCTTCTGTGTCAAGCAAACCCGTCACTCAGTCATCTTCATGAACTGTCTAAGGAGAAAGAGGGAGACCTTGGCAAAATGAGGGGGAGACCTCATGACTACCGCATGTTGTCCTTGTAATTTGATTGATACTCCTACCCCCTTAAATGCCATTTTTGTTTTCCCTGCTATGCCTCTATTCATGCTGTTGACAATTTCCCCACTTAACAGCCCACTAGAATATTCTCCCTATTCTTTTTCTCCCATCCAAGTCACACCTATTTCTAGAGGCCCAACTCAAATCTCATCTTTTCCAAAGTGTTTACTGAGTACTATAGACCCACATCATTCTCACTGGTCTTAAACTCTAGGGTACCTAAAGTCTGCAGTGTATAATTTAGTACTTAATTAAAGGAGATTTGTGATTTTTTTTTTTTTTTGAGATGAAGTTTCGCTTTTGTTGCCCAAACTGAAATGCAATGGCACGATCTCAGCTCACTGCAACCTTGGCCTCCTGGGTTCAAGCGATTCTCTTGCCTCAGCCTCCTGAGTAGCTGGGATTACAGGAGCACACCACTATGCCTAGCAAATTTTTTGTATTTTTAGTGGAGACAGGGTTTCACCATGTTGGCCAGGCTGGTCTCGAACTCCTGCCCTTAGATGATTTGCCCACCTCAGCCTCCCAAAGTGCTGGGATTACAGGCATGAGCCACCGTGCCTGGCCAACATTTGTGATTTTTAATGTGGAGTCTTTTCTCCCAATCTAAGATATAGGTTTGTTAGAGGAAAGAAGTGGTCTTTGAATATGCATGCATCCCTTAGCCTATACAATGCACACTTGAAAATATGATTATTTTGGGTGTGATGTCTATAAGGAAAGACAGGGTGTCTCATAGTGAAAAAGTTAATCACCACCTTTCAGTGGGAGAAAGGCGTTTTCCTACTGTTTGAAGATAAATAGTGCAAGCAGCCTAGATAATGTCCTTTCTTTCACGTCAGAAACATTTTTAAAGTAATAATAACAACTGCTCTTTATAGCTTTGGCTATGGCTTAACATTGACTTAATTACTTCACGTGCATTAATGAACTTAATCTTTCCAAAAGCCCTATGCAGCAGGTATGGTAGTATCATCTATGTTTTACCAATGAGAAAACTGAGACTTAGAGGAATTAACTAGTTTGCCCATTGTTGTACAGTTAGTAAGGAGGACTAAACTAAGATTGAAACCCAGGTTTGACTGTTTCCAAAGCCCATGCCTTTAAAGCATCAAGTATGTTCTACTGCCTCCCAAAAGAGAAGATGAATTCAAAGGAGAGAAAACAAATACAGAATTCTTACTTGAAAAATTTGAATGCAGATGGCATGGCATGGGCAGACCTTAAGGATACGCTGTGGTCTTAATCTCTAAAATTTAAGCACTCATTTTCTCTGCCTCATCAGGACTTAAAGTACTCCCTAAGTATATGTCAGAGAACATGGAAAACATTACTATCTTTTTTTAGATCACTAAGTCTTTCAATTAATTAGTATACATTTATTGCTTGAGTAGTCCAGTGTAATAGAATTCAATCTGTCAGGTGTTTTAACACAAGTTTCAATGTCCAACGAACTGGTAGATATCCAAAAACAAAAATGCAGATCAATACATTTTGGCTGTATTGTTGGTAAAACTACCTTCCCTTCAACACTGTGAGCACAAAAATAGAAAGGTGAAGGAATTGATGATCTTGCAGTAACAAGTATAACACAGTTTTGCTGTCTGTTTTCCATCAATTTCTATTTCATTTTATTGTTAATCTTAATTGCCTTATTATCACTACTTATTGCATACATGTTTCACTTTCAAAGATACAGTCTTTTTCATTAACAATATATAACTATTTTTCATTTTTGATAGAGCTATGTTCCCCATGTTCATTATTAAATGGATGCGATTGTTTAGTTTTCTAAATTTTAATGGTTTGCAGAATTTTTCTATAGGCTCCTACTATATCTTTATAGTAACTACATTATAGTATCTATGAAATTATAAAAACAAACATGAAACTCATTAAAACCCACAAAAACTTACAAATCGGTTTCTGTCGCCAAGGAAAACAGAAACACAGAAATATAACAAATTGAATTATAGATATTATTTTGTAAAGGGCTGTAGAAATGTTATTTAAGTTTGGTTGATAAACAGACTAATTACAAGGAGATTTTATTTGCATGAACAAAAGACACAAATTTCTTAGATGAAAACTTCAAGAAAATAGACTAAAATTTGCCAGGAAACCCAACAGCTTTAGGATCATTAGGCATAACCAGGAACATTGTCACATCAATCTTAGAAAACATATTTCTAAAATTAAAATAAACTTGGGTGGATATTAATGACTAGAATGTATTGAAATTTGCATTAAGTTTATAGATCTTGACATACTAAGCAATGCCAGGAAAAACAAACAAAACAGAAAAAGGGAGTTAAAACAAGCATATTTTATAGGATCAATGTGGAGATCAGCTGTTACATGTCTCAATGAAATAAAAGAGGTAGAAGAAAGCTCAGGGAAAGGCAAGGAGTGAAATTCAGATGCAGATGTTATAAATGCACTCCTTGGAGGAAAGTTGCTATTACAGGTGGGTCACAGTGTGTGAGTTACAAGACAACGATGTATACGATGACTGGCAAACTTGCTAATGCTCAGAATATACACTTTACCTGTTAATTAATAAAAGTAAATGTGCCCTGCAATTATAGTTACAATAAAAACTAATATAGGTATTTCCTTATCTGCTTCAAAATTTCTTCTAAGGATTAATTTAAAAAAAAAAAAAAGCGGTAAACAAGCCACTTGAGAGTTCATCTGCTTTGGCCTCTTTATCTCTAAAACTTTTTATGCTCTTCCATGATTAAAGCTCAAAATCAAAAAATTGTAAGCATTGGGGCTCAGAAAACAGTAGCATACACTGAAAGCCTCCAGATGCAGCCTCAGAAGCAAAATCTTTCTCTGGGCTTCTCCTGTCTCTGAGCTGCATTCTCCCCAAGGCTAGAGTACCCATAGAAACTATAATCCCTCTTCTCCAAAGGAGGCCAAAGTAACCAAAATCCCTTCCCCAAAGCCAGTCATTAAACCTAAAAATATTACACTTTTTCTATAAGCAGTTTAATATTACTGTAAGCTTTCTCCTGCTTTTCTTTACGGCCAGTAGGAACTAATATTTGAATTCCAGTTCCAGTAAGAACTGGCCATAAAGAAATTCTCTGAACTACCTTGTTTGATTATAGGTCATAACACCCCATTCCAGTGACAGTCAGCTCCATACCTAGAGGAAAGAAAATAGTGTAGACAGGCAGGACAATAAGAATTTGAACAGACAGGCCTTGCTAAATTTCTCTACTCAGTCTATTAACATCAAAGTATACCCTTTTTGCCCAATGACAGTTCTACATAGCTGTCCATTCTTCATTGAACCTAAGCATAGAAATGGATATTTTCCCCCTGTAACTTTGAATCTTCATTCTGAAGGCTACCATTTAACATAAAGCTATAATCAAATAAATTTATTATGCTTTTCTTCTTTAAACTGTCTTTTGTTATTGTGGTACTGGCCAAGACACTTACGATGGAGGAGAAAAGGGATCATCCCCTTTCTATCCCTACATAAGGGTACAAATTGTGTTTGTATATTTCGATATTCCCCAAAGATTATTTTGTAGTAGTCTGAATTTTGATCATAACCTGATGATCAAGAATAGTTCTGATCGTTAATGTTTTTCTCTCATATTTATTCCCCAAAATAATAATTCTAAGGATGATGAAATTCTATCAAAAATTGATCTATTTCAATTTAAGACTTTTCCTGCAGATATTGAGGCACCTCTGTTGATTAGGACATACTTTGTTTAAAAAGAGAAAAATAGGCCAGGCATGGGGGCTCATGCCTGTAATCCCAGCAGTTTGGGAGGCTGAGGTGGGCGGATCATGAGATCAGGAGATTGAGACCATCCTGGCCAACATGGTGAAACCCCATATCTACTAAAAATATGAAAAAATTAGATGGGCATGGTGGTGCACACCTGTTGTCCCAGCTACTCAGGAGCCTGAGGCAGGACAATTGCTTGAACCTAGGAGGCAGAGATTGCAGTGAGCCGAGATCAAGCCACTGCACTACAGCCTGGGCAACAGTGTGAGACTCTGTCTCAAAAAAAAAAAAAAAAAAAAAACGGAGAGAGAGAGAGAGAAATATACAAAGGAAATTATCACGTAAACCAGGAAGATCTGGTTACTGACTCTGCCACTGACTACTTTTGTGAGCTTAGAAAATAGTAACTATTACTGTTGCTTGAGGGTCTGTTAAGTACTGTGCCTTATTTATTTTTTTAATTTTGCAAAATCTTATGTCTTTGTTCTCAACCCCATCTTCACCATTCTAATATTTGAATTTTAGCTCCAGTGCCTTTACCAACCAGAATTCTTTCCTGATCTCCACTCCCAGTCTAATGTAATCACTCCTTTTGCATGGACACATCATGTTACTTATTCTACCCTTTAGCACCCATTTCTTTCCATCTTTTATCATTGCTGGTTGAAAAAACTACTCTTTCTTAATAAACTATGAGTAACTAGAAGTCAAAGCCTTTATTATTATTTTTTTTTCTTTTTCATGATTATATTTCCAGTTTATTTCCTCAGGACTTAGCACAATCTAAGCACTCAGTAAGTGATTTTTTTTGAATTATTGTGTTAAGGGAAACTAAAGTAAGGGAAAAAATATGACAAACAGCTTATTCTGAAAAATATTAAACCAGCAGAGAATGTGGGACATATGGCAAAAATAATTTATTTACCTCATTTAGAGCAAAATGTGTTTTGTGCAGGTGTAAATTATATTGCCTTGGAAGAGCTAACTCAAAAAGACATTTTTATTAGAATATTAAAAGAAAAAATATGTATTCTACATATTGTAAAACTTCCCTTAAGCTAACAGCAGCCTTTTTAATAGTTGTTGCAATAGAAAAAATAGCAACGGAAGCCCAATATGCTTCTATACTACATACTAACAGCAGTGTCAAACACTCAGAGGTGATGCAAGGGAAAAAGAAAGAAGAGCAATTTTGTTGGTGGAGGACACCCACTGAATTCTCACAACACACAAAATTTGACAGAAGATAATCATTTTAGACAGAGCAAAGGTAAGTGGCACCTAGCGTGCATGTTCAGTGATTCAGGGTAAATTTTAAGAGGTTGCTATAGCTGTTTTCTTGCAATCATTTTCTTTTATAAGTTGTTAAAAAAAGCTTCAGACAAATTAAATGTAACAGAATTTAATTAAGCAATGAATGATTCGAGAATTGGGCAACACTCATAATCAGCAGAAGTTCGGAGAGTTCCACCTCACAAGGTGGGCAGGCAGCTTTTATGGACAGAAAACAGAAGTGAGACATGGAAAACAGAAGTGAGGTACAGACACAGCTCAACTGGTTACTGCTCACCCTTGGCCTTACATGAACATAATCTTGTCAGTTGACAGGTTGTTATTGGCTGAAAATACACATAAGCTAGGCTTTCCATTTGTTTACATACTAAGTTAAGTTGCAATTTGTTATGTAGAAACTCAAGTTACGGAGGCATCCTCGGGCCAAATTTAATTTAATTTAACAAAATGCGTATGTTGAACACTTTCAAGGATCAAAAAAGTCTGCATTAAAAAAAGTCAAATTTCTCCTACAAACATTCTCTACTATCATCTCCTTAAGGGATCAAGAAGACATGGTCTGCTGGTAGAATTACCCCAGTGTTGCCTTCAGTGGCATCAGCCTAAATAAGCATCACTGCCTCAAAGAGTCAGCACAGCTGTATAACTGAACATTCATTTTGCCTTAACTCTCAATATGCCTAAATCAGATACTTCTTCTGAATGACCTATTGTCAATGGGGGAAGAAGTTGAGAGTAGGAGTTAGAGGTGTTACAGTTCTTACTCCTTACATCAGAGTAGTTAAAACACTCCCTTATAGAAATTTCTTCTACACACAAAGGCAAATGGACAAAGAGGTCCTGGATGATATCCATCATGGTACATATAATGTGTGCATTAAAGAGCTGAGGCAGATAACTAAACTTGTAATCTTAGCATTTATGTAACCTTAGCATTTATGTCTTGCAAGCAGGTTCCCATTTATGTAATACATGGAATATGTACATATACCATATGTATATATGGTGTAAGTTACATTTATTGAATATTTACCATGTGCTAGAAATTATACTAAATGCTTTATATAGGTTATGTAATAGAATCCACAATAATTCCTGATTAAATAAATCTAAATATTATTGTCATGGCAAATGGTGGAAATAAAACTCAGAGCTATTAAATAGTTTGGTGAAAATTACATAGTGAGTCAGTGGCAACGTTGGTATTTAAACCTCAAATTATCTGACCTCAAAGCCCAAGTTCTTATCTGACATAATGTATTGCCTCTTAATTTTAAAAAATAGTGTTACAGTATTGCTGGATACCAGTTGCTTAAGGTGAGAGAAGATGGTTGTACCTGGTACTGAAGAACACTAGTGAGTACAAGGTACTATGCTAGTGTGGAGTCATGAGTTAAAAATAATATCTGCTCTTTAGAACTCACATTGCACTGGGGGAATATGACACAGTCATAGATGCTTGCAATGTAAATTTGTGTGTGAGAAAATCTTGAGAGGAACAGACATAGCATTAGTGAAGTTCAAAGAATGGAGAGCTAAAAGCCAGGTGGGCGCCTTGAAAGATGAGTATGTAGGTAGTGGTTAAGCACATAAAGAAACAGCATTGTCTGGCAAAAGAGAAATATATACAAGTAAGTAGGGAGGAATGAATATAAGGGATTAATTAAAGAGCAAAGAATCCAGTTTGGAACCTAAGTATGCATTTCAAAATTAGGCATGTGTGTGGCTCACGCCTGTAATCCCAGCAACTACAGAGGCTGAAGTGGCAGGATCACTTGAGCCCAGGAACTGGAGGCTGCAGTGAGCTATGTTTATACTGCTGCACTCCAGCCTGAGCAACAGAGCAAAACTCTGTCTCTAAAAATAAAGAAATAAAAAACAAAATTAGCAGGTGACAAGACCAGAAAGAAAGGTGTAAGCCAAAACATGGAGAGGCATGAAAGTAACTTACACTTCTTTCAATGAACAATGGGAGATGACAGAAGACTTGAAACTAGGATGATGCATAAATCAGGGCTGGAATTTAGAATGAAAACTATGATCACTCTTTAAGAATGAAGCAAGGGGAAATGTAGGAGAGGGGGAAAGGATGTGGAGTTTGACCGCAATAGTCCATGTGATCTGTTTTGCAGCCTTAGTATAAAGCCTATGCAGATGAAATACATATGGAAACTCACTCTTGTTAATTATTTCTATGATAAACTAAACCTGGCCAAAAATCATTGCAGAAACCTGGTGAGAGTATCAATGAGTGGAAGGTTGGAAAGTCTTCAGTTGTCATACCCTATTTGCAACAACTTTATGTCAATAACAACAACAACAACAGTAAAAAGAATTCTACGTCACAGAAAGAGCCAACGACTCTAGAGAGATCAGGATGCTCTACAATGTATGCTAATAGGAAATTGCAGCAGGAAACAACAGCAGGGGAGAACTATCTATTATAAAGTAAAATAAAATAAAACAAAACAGAACAATCTTTAAAATCTCAAAGGCATGCAACTTGCTAAATTGTTCTCCTATTGTTTCTCTTTACATTTGGGCACTAACATATAAATAGGGCAATCTGACATTATTACCTGTGAAACAGAGTGTTTCTAAGAAACAAGTCCTGAAATGATACATTCAATATTTAGATTGAGTAATCTTCCAAAATTGTGATACAAAATATTTTCACATCACACCAAGGAGCTCCCTGCCATTGTATGATCCTTTAAAAAAAATCTATTGAAGAGTCTGGGCACGGTGGCTCACACCTGTAATCCCAAAACTTTGGGAAGTGGAGGAGAGTGGCTCACCTAGATCAGGAGTTCGAGACCAGCCTGGCCAACATAGTGAAACCCTGTCTCTACTAAAAATACAAAAATCAGCTGAGTGTGGTGGTGTGCACCTGTAATCCCAGCTACTTGGCAGGCTGAGGCAGGAGAATCTCTTGAACCCAGGAGACAGTGGTTTCAGGGAGCTGAGATCATGATTTCACTCCAGCCTGGGCAACAAGAGCAAAACTCTGTCTCAAAAAAAAAAAAACCTGTTGAAGAAAATGGTTTGTTCTGAAATTATGCTGGAAGTCAACAATTGATCAAATGGTCATACAATAGACCCATAAAGAGACTGTGAAAAGGTTCACTTTTATTTTTATTATTTTTAAATTTAGCTCTAGATTATATCAGCAAATGTTTTAAAGTGACTAGTATTTGCTACTACAGATCTGAGCAAACTCAGTGGTGTTTCTTTAAAGACAATCTCTTTTATTTGCTTATAATAGTTCTAGAGTAGTCAAAGTGAAGTATTTTCAGCATATAACTTTATGCTGATCAGATAAAGTGATACACAAATTTGAATCAACGGAATTTTGTTTCCTTCACAATAACTCCTGCCAGAATCAACAAAGAGACAATGACATATAGTGCATCTCTGGCCTTTATCTAGCCTTCCACTATAGATACTTCTGAAGGTTCTCAGCCTGCTCAACTGCTTGAGGTGAGAGCCAGCTTTGCCTCGGGCCAGAACCAATCTGCACCATACCTGGCAGTACTTTGAATATATACGTGTGTGTATTGTATACAATGCTTTCTTTTCAGTCCGGGATCTCCCTTCCATTGCCCGGGCTGGAGTGCAGTGGCAGGCTCTCTGCTTACTGCAGACTCGACTTCCCAAGCTCAGGTGATTCTCCCATCTCAGCCTCCCAAGTAGCTGGGACTACAGGCATATGCTAGCACGCCTGGCATTTTTTGTATTTTAGTAGTAATGAGGTTTCACCATGTTGCCCATGCTGGTCTCAAACTCCTGGGCTCAACGATTCACCCTCCTTGGCTTCCCAAATTACTGAGATTACAGGTGAGATCCGCCATGCCTGGCCTCCAAGCAGTACTTTAACAGGCCCAGTCTCACTAGGTACAGAATTTAATGTGCTAGTGTGGCCATGGAAACCTACATGTCCATGTTTGCTAAACCAATTTCACGTGGCCACGTTTCCCTGGTTCCCATTTTACCTTCCAATTTTCAGATGATATTGGAGGGGGAAAACAAAATAGGTTATCTGGTTATTGAACAACTTCTATATGCTCACTTTAGAGACTTTACTATGCTAACCTTCATGGCAATTCTATAAGAAAGATATAACTATCCCCCAAGTTACAGATATGGAAACAAATTCAAATAATTTGTCACTTGTCCCAGGCTCTGTGTGTAGTTAATGGGATAGTCACTGGCGGCATTCTTACTACATAGAGAACCAAATAATGAGGTTGCCTAACCATGAGTATCACCATTGATCGCATGCTTTTTTCTACAGAATGATTCCCTCAAGATCGAGACTTTTGGCTTCTGAAAGTTTGTTCAAATTCGTCAAATTCCCTCTTGCGTCTTTGAATGTGCCCCGCTGGCAACGCTTCTTTGAGGATCATACCTTCACTCCAATGAGGCCCCCAGCTCTGGCCTTACTTATTCCTGGTGTTTATTTCGCTATAAAGTGGCCTCCATTTCACTCTCTAATGTACTTTACTTAAGAGTCCTCACGACAAACCAAGTGATGAGCTTTTAGCAGTTTGGTTTCAGTGTCATCAACAAGGTTACTTCTGTGATTACAAATGCAATTTGTTTTGCTTGGGTGCTAGACATTGTGAGAAGACTCATGCACAGGCTGATGAGTCATAATCCAAAACTCTATGTAAACAAATGATTCATCTGATAGAAAAAGTGTATTCACTCTTGATTTCTTTCTTATATTTGAAGACGGAGACTCCATATTTTATTCATTTATTATATTGAATAGCACTTAATTTCTATAATTTATTTTCCAAAGCCTAATAACTGGTAGATATAAAAAGCATAGTTAGCAACTTTTTTTCTAAGTTGGATGCCAATATTTTGTGGTCCAAGAGCTCCAGAAGAATGGGTCCCATCTGTTGTGCTGTGTATTCATCTGCTGTGGGAGCTCATAAGCCTTTTATCTATGGACATGACACCCATCTGTTCTGTTGCTAAGATTCATTAACATGCCATGAGAATCATGGGATGTCAGGTCACACCGGGGATACATGTTCACTGAGGAGCCATTATGTATAAATATAAGAATAGGAGACAGTGCATGATTGGACAAACAGCATGGACTTTAGAATCAGAATATTTGTTTGACTCCCCCCTATCAAACGCTTGCAAACTGTGCAACTTTTGGCACATTATTTAACCTCTCAGAGCCTCAGTTTCTCTCAACTGAAGAATTAATGGCTGTACAACAATAAAGCTGTGAACGGGCTGAATAAATTGAAATCACTATTTTAGAGCACTTCTCTTGGCATTTAAGGCCTTCCACAGTATAATTCTTGAAGATGAGAATTACTCTCAGAAGTTCCCACAGTAAGCTTTGAAAGAATTCTGACCTCAAATCTTTCCATGATAATAGTTAACTTATGTTTCTAAAGAACATACATGTTTTCCATACAACTTAAAGAAATCAAACCAAAGAAACACATCCTGAACTTCAAGCCAAAAGATAAGTGTGTTGGGCTTTGAGGAAAACATTAAACTATGAAGGGTGTGATTCAAAAACTTTTTTTTTTAAGTGTGAGTGTCTTAAAAGTATCAAAAATATCAACTGTCGTGAAACCGTGGCTGACAAATAAAGGAAGTTAATGGTATGTGCACCTTAGAAAACTTTCTATTGTTTTCCTGACGCCAGTGAATTTTTTTCAAGATACTGCTGTGGCTAATAAAAAGAACATTCCAAGGGTCAAGCAGGGTGTCTCATGCCTGTAATCTCAGTACTTTGGGAGGCTGAGGTGGGTGGATTATTTGAGGCTAGTAGTTCGAGACCAGCCTGGTCAACATGGTGAAACCCCATCTCTACTAAAAATAAAAAAATTAGTGATGTGTGATGGTGTGCACATGCAACGTCAGCTACTTGGGAGCCTAACGTAGGAGAATTGCTTGAGCCTGGGAGGTGGAGGTTGCAGTGAGCTGAGATTGTGCCACTGCACTCCAGCCTAGGTGAGAAAGTCTCAAAACAAAACAAAACAAAACAAAACAAAAGCATTGCCAGTGGCCCCACATAGATACAAATTGAAATCAATACAAAATGTTACCCAAGCATAGTCTGCCATTTAAATAATCGATTATGTGTACTCTAGAAAGGCAGTTTTCCTTGGAAAAGAAGTAAAGACACTATTGCTGACATTTAACCTAAGCATTCTACATCTCCCTTTGGGGTGTTTTGTTTATAAACAACAACAAAAACAACTCACGCTGGGTGTGGTGGTTCATGCCTTTACTGCAGCACTTTGGGAGGCTGAGGTGGACAGATCACCTGCGGTTGGGAGTTCAAGACCAGACTCACCAACATGGAGAAATCCCATCTCCAGTAAAAAATACAAAATTAGCCAAGCATGGTGGCACGTGCCTGTAATCCCAGCTACTCAGAAGGCTGAGGCAGGAGAATCACTTGAACCCGGGAGACGGAGGTTATGGTGAGCCAAGACTGTGCCATTGCACTCCAGCCTAGGCAACAGGAATGAAACTCCATCTCAAAGAAAACAAACAAAACCCTCAAATGTGTGTGACTCATTCTGTCAGAAATTACAGACCATTTGGAATATGAAAGAATTATATAAGAGCTAATTTTATTTTATGAAAACTGTTTAGCCAAATTTCTGTGGATTTCCTTTTTTATTATTTTTATTTATTTATTTATTTTTATTGCATTTTAGGTTTTGGGGTACATGTGAAGAACATGCAAGATTGTTGCATAGGTACACACATGACAGTATGATGTGCTGCCTTCCTCCTCATCACCTATATCTGGCATTTCTCCCCCATGCTATCTCTCCCCCAACTACCCACCCCCTGCTCTCTCCCCCACTTCCCCCGACAGACTCCAGTGTGTGATGCTCCCCTCCCTGTGTCCATGTGTTCTCATTGTTCAACACCCGCCTATGAGTGAGAACATGCGGTGTTTGATTTTCTGTCCTTGTGTCAAGTTTGCTGAGAATGATGGTTTCCAGGTTCATACATGTCCCTACAAAGGACACAAACTCATCATTTCTTATGACTGCACAGTATTCCATGGTGTATATGTGGCATTTTCCCCTGTCCAGTCTATCATCGATGGGCATTTGGGTTGGTTCCAGGTCTTTGCTATTGTAAACAGTGCTGCAATGAACATTCGTGTGCATGTGTCCTTATAGTAGAACGATTTATAATCTTTTGGATATATACCCAGTAATGGGATTGCTGGGTCAAATGGAATTTCTATTTCTAGGTCCTTGAGGAATCGCCACACCGTCTTCCACAATGGTTGAACTAATTTACACTCCCATCAACAGTGTAAAAGTGTTCCTATTTCTCCACATTCTCTCCAGCATCTGTTGTCTCCAGATTTTTTAATGATCGCCATTCTAACTGGCATGAGATGGTATCTCAATGTAGTTTTGATTTGCATTTCTCTAATGACCAGTGATGATGAGCATTTTTTCATATGTTTGTTGGTCTCATGTATGTCTTCTTTTGTAAAGTGTCTGTTCATATCCTTCGCCCACTTTTGAATGGGATTGTTTGTTTTTTTCTTGCAAATCTGTTTTAGTTCTTTGTAGATTCTGGATATAAGCCCTTTGTCAGATGGGTAGACTGCAAAAATTTTTTCCCATTCTGTTGGTTGCCGATTCACTCTAATGACTGTTTCTTTTGCTGTGCAGAAGCTGTGGAGTTTGATTAGGTCCCATTTTTCTATTTTGGCTTTTGTTGCCACTGCTTTTGGTGTTTTGGTCATGAAGTCCTTGCCTATGCCTATGTCCTGAATGGTTTTGCCTAGAGTTTCTTCTAGGGTTTTTATGGTGTTAGGTCTTATGTTTAAGTCTTTAATCCACCTGGAGTTAATTTTAGTGTAAGGTGTCAGGAAGGGGTCCAGTTTCTGCTTTCTGCACATGACTAGCCAGTTTTCCCAACACCATTTATTAAACAGGGCTGCCTTTTTTAGGGCTACCCTGCCCAGGAAGGAGGCTGCCTAGTCACTGTCTGCCTGCAGAGGCTTTGCTGAGCTGCTGTGAGCTCTGCCCAGCTGCCGTGTGAACTTCCTGCAATCCTGTTTATACGGGTGTAGTTAGAACTGCCTTGGCATGTAAGATGGGGCTGGCTTACTCTTCACCTTCTGCCATGATTGTAAATTTCCTGAGGCTTCCACAGCCATGCCTCCCATACAGCCTGCAGAACTGTGAGTCAATTAAACTTTTTTTCTTTATAAATTACCCAGTCTTAGGTAGTTCCTTATAACAGTGTGAGAACAGATAAATAAATATACCATTTCTAAAAATTGCATTGGGGGGGTGTTTTAACACCTTATATTTTGTATGGTCTGTGTATCTTATTGTTTTTTTCTTTTCACTCCAGCATCATAAAGGATTATCTTACTTTTTCATATGCAAATATATGCAGGTGTTCTTCCACCTGAATAGAAAACTATACTGGTCTAACACCAGAAGAGCCTTCTTTAAGATATATATATATATTTGTTTCAGGGACCACCTTCAGTTATTACTTTTCATTCTTGGTGAGAAACTGTAACATAGTGGTTAGGAAAATGAGCTTTGAAGCCAGAACGAGGGACTTTGCATCCCGTCTTTGGTACTTACTAGCATCTTTCTATTCCCCAATTTCCTCATCTATAAAATATGGAAAATAAAAATAATAGTTTTAATAACAGTCAGAGGTTTGTAATGAAAATTAGATGAGTTAATGTTTTAACCACTTAGGAGATTGCCTAATATAGTGTAAATTTATATACATTTTTTAAATAAAAGAAATTTTTTTTTTTTTTTGAGATGGAGTCTCACTCTATCACCCAGGCTGGAGTTCAGTGGTGCAATCTCGGCTTACTGCAGCCTCTGCCACCTGGGTTCAAGCGATTCTCCTGCCTTAGCCTCTTGAGTAGCTGAGATTACAGGTGCCTGCCACCACACTCAGCCAATTTTTGTATTTTTAGTAGAGATGGAGTTTCACCATCTTGGCCAGGCTGGTCTTGATCTCCTGACCTCATGATCCACATGCCTCGGCCTCCCAGAGTGCTAGAATTATAGGCATGAGCCACCATGCCCAGCCAAGAAATAAGTTTTATGACATTTAGCTTCTATCATCTTTCCAAAGTTGATCCATTCTTTCTAATTTCTTTATTTATCTTGTATCATTTACATTGCATTATTTTATGTCCTCCTTGTGCCAGAAGTCAATAATGTTTTTTATAGGAGACATGAGTCATAAGCTGCGGCCATTGATATTTGGAAAATTAAAGTCAAACAATAGGTTCATTCTCCAGTCCCATATATTCTATAGCAGTATAGTGCTATTATTTCAAGCTACTTATTTCTCAATGAATATAAGACACGATTACAAAATATTGTATTTAGTGAAGTACAGTGGTAGCCAAATTATTGTTTAAATTCATAATTTGGCATCTTCATGGAATAATTTTTTTTACAAGCAGAGCAGTTGCTATTCAAAGTCATAGAAAAGTATGAAAAGCCCTAGTAAATAGACCCAAGTTTTATTTTGTTTCAATTTATTGACAGAACATCATTCAGTTTTAGACTTGCTAACTCATGAAGCATTATAATTGCCATGAATCAGGGGCAGGGAAGGTAAAGGACGAATTTACTGTGGAAGGGAAAAAGATCAAATCGTCATAAAATGCCACATTCCAAAAAAGTAAGAATTCCATGCTAACTGGCATATACATATGGCATGTGCAAAACTGATTGACTGCCATTTTTTGAGTACCTCTCTATTTGTTCTAAGTATTGCACAGCTGCTAGCATATTTGCTATATTGAATGTTTTTGATCCCCTTGGCCCTAGAAATTGAAAATGTGCTCAGGGTGATTTATCTTCTGAAGTTGATTAAAACAACATTAATTTCTGAAAACTTAATTTACAACTTCAATATATGTATTCCAGTTATGTATCAAGATATTTTTACAGATACTAACAAAAATGATAATTATTCTGATAAGGATATGGACATTCTCATTTGATATTCTTTACTCAAAGAATAAATTGACCTACGATTTCACAATTCCCACATTAATTAGTTGAATAGTGGGCTTTTCAGCTAGCATCCACTCTGTTTTATGGCATACCACTGTAACATTTGCCAATTAAAAAAAATAGGCCAGGGGGCGGTGGCTCACGCCTGTAATCCCAGAACTTTGGGAGGCCAAGACTGGTGGGTCAGGAGGTTAGGAGTTCAAAACCAGCCTGGCCAACATAGTGAAACCTCGTCTCTACTAAAAATACAAATAATTAGCTAGGCGTGGTGGTGGACACCTGTAATCCCCAGCTACTCAGGAGGCTGAGGCTGGAGAATCGCTTGAACCCAGAAGGCAGAGGCTGTAGTGAGCCAAGATTGCGCCATTGCACTCCAGCCAGGGCGACAGTGGGAGACTCCGTCTCAAAAAATAAAAATAAACACTCAAAGTCACTATCTGCATCATGAATATTAATTAATTGACAACTAAATTGTTGAATGTGGCATTAGCAAAGTATTTAAAGATTGCAGTGGAGTAATAGAAATAATTTAACTTCTAAATCTTCACTGTTGACCAGTCTCGAACTCTTGACCTCTAGGTAATCTGCCCGCCTCGACATCCCAAAGTGCTGGGATTACAGGTGTGAGCCACTGTGCCCGGCGCTGTCAGATAATTTTAAAAAGATCTTCAAGAAAAAAGTACCCCCTGTGTAAGAAATAATAGTGTCAATAAAAATATTTTATCTTTGTTAACAGACAAAAAAATTGGTAACTGGTAAATTAGTAGAGTTAATTACATGGCATTCCATTTACTAGAATACAGTTAGAAATAACTACTTGCTTAGATTAAAAAAAATCATTGATTTATGCCTGGGTGCAGTAGCTTACGCCTGTAATTCCAGCACTTTGGGAGGCCGAGGAAGGTAGATCAACTGAGGTCAGGAGTTCAAGACCAGCCTGGCCAGCATGGTGAAACACCATCTCTACTAAAAATACAATAGTTAGTTGGGCATGATGGCAGACACCTCTAATCCCAGCTACTCAGGAAGCTGAGGGAGAATCACTTGAACCCGGGAGACTGAGGTTGCAGCATCCTGAGATCATGCCATTGTACTCTAGCCTGGGTGACAAGAGTGAAACTCAGTGTTCAAAAAAAAAAAAAAAAAAAAAAAAGGATCACTGATTTAGCATCTTCTTCTTCATTGAGGAAAAGTATTATAAGGTCTAATTCCATCTGACTTCTATTTATCCCAGTGATACCTGATGTCATACCTACCAGTTTTTTCATTTTAAGGTGCCTATTTGAAATTCTGTGCTTTTCTTCAACACTCTATTCTGAAGACCATTGCAATGGTTTCTTAATCAAACATTCAATAAACTAATAGTATAATTCTGAGGTGCCTTTTGGATACAGATATAGGTGGGGTTATTATGGTATGTTTGCCTTGTATTCTACATTCTCACCAATTTTCTTGAGACTAAATCAGCAGGGTATGACTTGAAAGTCATAGCAAAACCACCTTTGCAAAAATTATAACTAAGAAAATTATCACAGTGAGAGACTGGACCTAACTGATTCCATTTTGCTTCTAACTGCCACGCTGTCCTTGTTCATTCCTGAGCATAGGCTTAACTGCAGGAGGAACTGAGTTTACAGTTTAACTTTGAAACAAAGACAATAATAGCCGGTATGATTTGGCTCTGTGTCCCTACCCAAATCTCACTTTGAGTTGCAATAATCCCCATGTGTCAAGGGTGGGACCAGGTGGAAATAATTAAATCATGGGGCAGTTTACCCCATGCTGTTTTCATGATATTGAGTTCTCATGAGATCTCATGGTTTTATAAGGGGATTCCTCCTTCGCCCAACACTCACTTCTCTCCTGCCACCAGGGGGCTTCCACAATGATTATAAGTTTCCTGAGACCCCCCAGCCATGGGGAACTGTGAGTCAATTAAAACTCTTCTATTTACAAATTACCCAGTCTCGGGTATTTCTTTATAGCAGCATGAGACAGACTAATACCAATACTGAGGGAGTAGGGTGCTGATATAAGGACATCCTAAAACGTGGGAGCGACCTTGGAACTGGGTAACAAGCAGAGGTTGGAACAATTTCAACAGTTCAGATAAAGACAGGAAAATATGGGAAAATTTAGAACGTGCTAGAGAACGTGTTGAATGGCTTTGACCAAAATGCTGATAGTGACATGGACAATGAAGTACAAGCTGAGGTGGTGTCAGATGGAGATGAGGAAATTTTTGGGAACTGGAGTAACAGTCACTCTTATGTTTTAGCAAAAAGGATGGTGGGATCTTGCCCATGCCATAGAAATCTGTGGAACTTTGAACTTGAGAAAAATGATTTATGATATCGGCAGAAGACATTTCTAAGTGGCAAAGAGTTCAAAAGGAAGCAGAGCATAAAATTTTGGAAAATTTAAGCCTGACCATGTGATAGAAAAAAAACTTAATTTTTAGGGAGATATTCAAGCCTGCTGCAGAAATTTGCATAAGCAATGAGGAGCCAAATCTTTATCACCAAGACAATGGGAAAAATGTCTCCAGGACATGTTGGAGACCTTCATGGCAGCCCCCTCCCATCACAGGACCAGAGACCTAGAATAGGAAAAATGATTTTATGGGCTGGGCCAAGGGCCTTCCTGCTCTGTGCAGCCTCAGGACATGGTGACCTGTGTCCTAGGTGCTTCAGTTCCAGTCATGGCTAAAAGGGCCCAACATATAGCACAGCTCATTGCTTCAGAGTGTGAAGCCCCAACCCTTGGTGGCTTACATGTGGTGTTGGGCCTGAGGGTGCACAGAAGTCAAGAATTGAAGTTTAGGAACCTCCACCTAGATTTCTGAGTATATACGGACATACCTGGTTGTGCAGGAAGAAGTTTGCTGCAGGGGCAGAGCCCTCATAGAGAACCTCTGCTAAGGCACTGCAGAAGAGAAATGTGGGAATTGGAGCCTCCACACAGAGTCCCCACTTGGGCACTGCCTAGTGGAGTTGTGAAGACAGGTCCACCATCCTCCAGACCCCAGAATGGTAGATCTTCCAACAGCTTGTACTGTGCACCTAAAAAAGCCACAGACACTCAGTGCCATCTTGTGAAAGCAACTGAGAGGGAGGCTGTATCCTGCAAAGACACAGGGGCAGAGCTGTCCAAGGCTGTGGGAGTCTACCTCTTGCATCAGTGTGACCTGGGTGTGAAATGTAGATTCAAAGGAGATCTTTTTGGAACTTTAAGATTTAATTACTGCCCTATTGGAACTCAACATGCACAGGGTCTGTAACTCCTTCATTTTTGGCCAATTTCTCCCATTTGGCATGGGTGTATTTACCCAATGCCTGTATCCTGATTGTATCTAGGAAGTAACTAACTTGCTTTTGGTTTAACAAGCTCACAGGAGGATGGGAGTCGCCTTGTCTTGGGTGAGGCTTTGAGCTTGGACTTTTGGGTTAATGCTGGAATGAGTTAAGACTTTGGGAGACTTGTTAGGAGGACATGATTGTGTCTTGAAATGTGAGAAATGAGATTTTGGAGGGGCCAGCAGTGGAATGATGTGGTTTGGCTCTGTGTTCCCACCATATCTCTCTTTGAATTGTAATAATCCCCCACGTGTCAAGGGTGAGACTAGGTAGAGATAATTGAATCATGGTGGTAGTTCCCTCAGGCTGTTCTCACGATAGTGAGTTCTCACAAGATCCCATGGTTTTATAAGGGAATTCCTCTTTTCCTTGGCACTCAGTGTCTCTTCTGTAGCCCTGTGAAGAGGTGAATTCGGCAATAATTGTAAGTTTTCTGAGGCCTTCCCAGCCATGCGGAACTGTGAGTCAATTAAACTTCCTTTCTTTATAAATACCCAGTCTCAGGTATTTCTTCCTATTAGTATAAGAGCAGACTAATATATACCCCTTTCCCAAAACAATCTTCCTTCTTGTCTGGGGCCTAAACTGCCTTTGCAGGACTAATGAATTAGTCACAAGTTTAGAAATTATGGTTTACAAGTAACATGTCTATTGTAAAACCTAAGATCAATGCTCTGAGGTATTTTGAGACCCTGCACTTGATGGATCAACTGGTACCAACCAGATTGGTAAACTGGCTTATCTGGTCTTGTGACCCCCACCTAGGAACTAACTCAGCAAAAGAAGACAGCTTTGACACTCTGCATGATTTCATCTCAGACCCAACCAATCAGCACTCCCCATTTTCTGACCACCTACCCCCAAAATTATCCTTAAAAATCTCCATTCTCTCCTGAGTTTTTGAGTTATAATAAAGCTCTAGTCTCCTGTACAGCTGGCTCTGTGTGAATTAAACTTTTTCTCTATTGTAATCCTCCTGTCTTGATAAATTTGCTCTGCCTAAGCAGCAGGAAACAAGAACCCATTGGGAGGTTATGACAGTTTCAAATTTGGCAAAACTTCACTAATTCAGTCTAGAAGAACTTAAAACTTGTGACAATTTGCACAGGATCTTGGGTTGGGATTTACTTTTATAATATTAATCATGTCTTCTCTACAGTGCATAAATTAATTCTGAAACTCTCTGCAAAGAGCATAAATTAACTGTGAAATATTGTAGGATGTTATTATTGCAAAACACATGGCTTCCATGAATTTCAGATGCACACATGAATTAATAAATAATAAACTAACATGATCCTCCTTCTATTCCATTTGGGTTATTTATCTAATAGTCTAGATTCATTTTTATATATTTACATTGTCTGAATTTATTCATCCTATACTAAAATACATTTGAAAATAACTAGGTAGAAGGCAATTAATGGATATTAATTTGACACCCAAGGAGTCAGATTTAGGACCTTATTAACAACAGTATAATAACCAGCCATAGAATACCAAAAAACATATAAATGTCTGGACATTGGCCTTCTGACCCTATTTTTTTCAGTCCCCTTAAAACCTATACTAGGAACAGAAATTTGAATTTAATTTTTGGTCACATTTAGAGCTTTCCTGACCAAAATAACTAAAAGTGGTTGCTTTACAAATATACCTTATGACTTGATTTTAAAAACAAAACAGACATGAGCAGGGCAGAAGACTCCCCACCCCAGGAATGTCAGGTGATCATCAGGTGATGGCCAGGCTGTCATTAAGCTGTCTCCCTAAAATAATAATTGGTTGCAGCAGAGGCAAGGAAAGGCAAGCTCCCAAAAGATAGAAAACACCTGAAGCTAGTGATCAGCAGCTTCCCAAGAAGAACTCGGGGCCTGGGTGAGAGGGCTCAAGCATGTACACTAAGAGGCAAAACGGTAGAGTTTAACTGATGGATCACCTTCCTTTAGGAACACTCAACTGGTAAGGAAAAAATGCCTCAAATGAGCACGTGCACAACTTCAGTAAACACACTGCATACATGGCCCCTCCCAAGTGCTGGCAGGCCACTGTGTATATGGATAGCTCAACACCCAACAAAAAATCAACAGAGAAGACACACAAACCTTGGAACCACACCAATGTATAAAAACCCCAAGTTAAGGATCAATCAGGACACTTGGTTTCTCAAATTATCCACTTGGCCCTCTACCAAGTGCACTATGCTTCCTATCATTCCTGCTCTGAAACTTTTAAATGAACTATTACTCCTACGCTAAAACTTGCATTGGTCTCTCACTCAACCTTATGTTCCTCAGTTAAATTCTTCCCTTCAAGGGAAGAGTTTGCTGCAGACCTATCATATTTACTGCTGCTAATATTATCCCCCAAAACAAATTTGTTTCAGTGAAGTTTTACTGAAGTTTGCCTAATTAACATAAAAAGCAAATTATGCTACATTGTGCTAAAACTGAAATTTAAGTCATATGATAAAACAGCAATTTTAATTTTTTTCAATCCATGATTACAAAAGTACACTTAAACATCAGCAGAATAAACATTTAGAAGATGCTTTTAGAGGAACACTTTTACCTGATCCAACAAGTTACTTCCGCTATTATTATCAAATCACACTACAAAGATGGATACATACTGTAGTATTTTCAACAGTAAATTTTGAGTCCAGCACAAAATCACCTGAAGAAATGTCAGGGAGTACACATTGTATACACTGCTTAAGAGTATTCCTTATACATTTATAAAAATCATTTAAAAGGAAGAGGGAGGAAAAGCGTAAGTGCTTTTTTCATACCTGTAGTTGGGGGATGAGTCCAGATCTCCACAGTTGTAGACTCTTTCATGGGGGTGCAAGATCTCACGACTTCCTTCATTGGCTTTAGAAGGGAATAAAATAGAAGTATTTTAAGCTGTTTGTTAAAAGTAAAATACACAGTACATTTCACGTAAACATTGCCTACATGTAGCTAAAATAGTGTCTAGGTAAATTACCTCGTTTTAGACATCATAGTTTATTTATGTAACAAATGGTTATTGAGGGTTAATAATATGCCACACATGGCTCTAGGTACTAGAGTTAAAAAGAGAGAGAGAAAAAAAGAAAGGAAATTCCTTTAAACATATGAATGAAATTGCAGAGAACAATTTAAATGATACCTGTAGCCCCATTGCTTTGGGAGGCCGAGGTGGGAAGATCACTTGAGCCCTGCATTTTGGAGTCTGCACTGAGCTATGATTGTGCCACTGCACTCTAACCTGGGTAACAGAGCAAGACCTTGTCTCAATAAAATAAAATAAAATAAAGATAAAAAAATAAAATATTTAAATGGCTGACATTTAAGCTGGAAAAAATTCTTTCCAATGCTTTTAAAACCTAATGGCTTTGAGGGCTATATTTGTGAATGTGCTCTTGTCTCAAATTAAAATCAATCTTGTGTGTGCCACCACAATACAAATCTGCTATTTGCCATACAAAGATATTTAACAGATGTGATAAATGCCAAGGGATTTAATAGATGTGGTAAGTGCCAAGTGCATTGAGGACATACATCCTCAGTGCAAATGATCCTTGACTTTTCATGAATTAACAGATGATACCATGGATGTTCAGTTGTTACTTATGTAAGGAAGCAATACCAAGTTTGAAGTGATTGAAGGATTATCCTACATCTAGGCTATTGTGATTAGTGCTGCAATAAACATAGAAGTGCAGATATCTCTTTGATATTATCGATTTTCTTTTCCTTTTTTTTTTTTTTTTTTTTTTTTGTATATATAACCATCAGTAGGACTGCTGGATCAGATGATAGATCTCTTTCAGGAACCTTCTTACTGTTTTCCATAGTGGATGTAGTCACTTACATTCTCACCAACAATGTGCTAGCATTCCCCTTCTCCACATCCTCTCCATTATCTGTTATTTTTTGTCTTTTTGTAACGGCCCTTTTATCTGGAATGAGATGCTATTTCTTTTTTTGTTTTGGAGCGGAGTCTTGCTCTGTTGCCAGGCTGAAGTGCACGATCTTGGCTCACTGCAACCTCTGCCTCCCAAGTTCAAGCAATTCTCTTGCCTCAGCCTCCCGAGTAGCTGGGACTACAGGTGCTCACCACCATGCCCATCTAATTTTTTTTTTTTTATTGCAGTGGTGTGATCTTGGCTCACTGAAATCTTCGCCTTCCGGGTTCAAGTGATTCTCCTGTCTCAGCCTCCAGAGTAGCTGGGACTACAGGTGCATGCCACTAGTCGGCTAATTTTGGTATTATTAGTACAGGCGTGGTTTCACCATGTTGACCAGAATGGTCTTGATCCCTTGATCTCATGATCCACCTGCCTCGGCCTCTCAATGTGCTGGGATTACAGGCGTGAGCCACCGTGCCTGGCTGAGGTGCTATTTCATTGTGGTTTTTATCTGCATTTCCCTGAAAATTAGTAATGTTGAGTACTTTGGGGATTAATAACCAGAATATATAAGAAACTCAAACAACTCAATAGAAAAAAAATTGATTTAAAAATGGGCAAAAGATATGAACAGACATTTCATAAAATAATACATAGAAATGGCTAAAGGGCACATTTAACTTTTTTGAAAATTAAGTTTATTTGGGTTGTATCTCACATGCACATTTTAAGCATCTAATTTAAACATTCTCTGTCAACTATAAGCAGTTCAATGTCTGCTTGGCTGCCCTCTGTCAAATACATAATGCTGTATTCACATGTCCATTTAATTAAGTAGGGATGCTATTTTACATGGTTAAAAGTGTAAGTCTATGTTGATGTATCTTGCACATTTAAATTTGGCAACTAAACATGTCTACTGTATAACATGCTTCAGTATTCAAACATTAGAAAAAATTATTTTGTTTTGTGTTGTACAAAAATAAGAACTTAAAATAATACCCCCATCCCTGCCAATATTCTATCACTCTTCCCTTTCCCTCCAAAATACCATTGTTATAAGACTAAAAACCAGGAAATCATCTAATAGACTAGCCCCAATACACAGAACTGCTGAGAATTAACTGTAATGCAAGTGAGAGAAATGGCAATTGTAGGACAACTTAGCGCTTAACTACATTTATGCTTGACTGTTTTAAGAAAATGAAATATGGTTCATTAGTGACACCTGAGAAATAAAATGCAGATCTGCATATCTGTTTCCTTATATGTACCACATACTGAACCAAACGATCTTTCCTTTTACGGAATTAGATGTCAAACTTTCAAGAAAAGAGTAAAATGCTTTGTAAGAATCAGTCTTTGTAGATTTAAGTCACATTTTAATCCAGTTCATATTAAGATACTGCTGAGTGCCAAAAAGTGAGAAGTCTGTTTTCGCAATGATCTTACAGAGACTTGAGAAGTGTCACTGGCATTATTGCTAATAATGAAAAATAATACTTCTAAGAGAAGGAATGATAGATATTGGATCTTATTATTATTCCTGAGTTAGAGATTATTTGCTAATGGTTTAGACATTGGAAGGGAAGTTGATTTTGTTTAAAATTGCATTAACACCTTCAAGCGCAAATATTTTGTTTCACTAATAATGCTGTGTAAAGAAATAGACATATGTAAGAGAAAAGGGGTAGGTTTATATTATTTCCCACCTTTTAGAATTTAGAAACTGCATAGATTAAAAATTATCTGTAATTTGCTTGAATTATTTTATTTATGGAGGAGGCAGATAGGGGCTGGATCATAAGCAGCATTGATTAAGAGTAAATGCTCAAAATTCTATTGATTCAAATTTTGTCAAAAAGAAAGTTTTAAGGAAAATTCCAATTCACAAAAGTGAGAATTATTTCTCAAAATATACACAATAATAGAGTTTTTGTAATAAATGAAAAATGTATTTTCAGCTTCCTAAGGACTCAGTCTTTCATGAAATTAGTAAGAAGCAGGTAACCTAAAAGAGTAATATTCACTTGCCAAAATATATCTGTTTTGCAAAAATAGGCTTATTAAGTAAGGTAATTTGATTGAACTTTCTAAATCTGGCCAATTCTTCTTGCTGTTCTCAAATGTTTTCCTGACAGTGTCCCACAGTATCTGAGCTTTACTAACTTCATGCATAAACTGCATTCCTTAACTTGACTAATTACAAAGCTATTAGGAGAGGTAAACCTAGACTGGTTTTGTAATTTTTTTTTTTTTTTTTTTTTTGAGACAAGGCCTCACTCTGTCACCCAGGCTGGAGTGCAATGACACAATCTTGGCTCACTGCAGCCTCAACCTCCCAGGAGCAAGCGATTTTCCCACCTCAGCCTCCTGAGTAGCCGTGACTACAGGTGCATGCCACCATGCCTGGCTAATTTTTGTAATTTTCTGTAGAGACAGCGTTTCATCATGTTGCCCAGGCTGATCTCAAACTCGTGAGCTCAAGTGATCTGTGTTTTCCATGGCCTCTGAAAGTGCTGAGATTACAGACATGAGCCATCTCACCTGGCCCCTGGTTTTGTGATTGTTTTCAGGAGAAATGTGGAATGCACCCTTTCTTCTTGCAATTAGAAATTTTATTGCAACTCAACCTAATGGTAAGAAAATCATTCTTACAATAAGGTCATGCTGCTTCTGAATACAGTCTCGCCATTATTGTTTCAAAATCTAGCAAAAAAAGAATCCAGAGAAGCATGGGTGCATTCAGCAATTACATTTCTTTCTCAGATGCAGTAGCTCTTCTACTAGAAATGTAAGTATGCTATCATTTTCTGGGTAATCAAACCCACCACAGAAATCTCAGGATTTAAAAATATGTGACATTATAAATTGTCATAGTCATCACTTTATTTTAGCTACCAAAGACTACAAGTGGGTATAACTGAAACATTATTGTTATCTTATTGCCATATAGTTGACATGTTGACAGGGCAAAAAGGTCTTCTCAAACATGCATACGATATATTTTTTGGAGAGTCTTACGTAACATCTGGCATGATGATACGTGCCTAAGACGTGTGTACGTGGGTGATGTTTTTAGTGATTACATTTATAAAAACTTTTCTTCATTCTTATTTCCTTATAAGAAATCATGATCCTTACTGTGGAAATAACATTCATCAAAACTATGGCAAAGTGTACAAATATAAAGTGTAACTTGTATGCTTATTTTTCTCAAGACGTATAGAGAAGAATGATTTTCATTAAAAGCATTGACACAATAACAACTTCTAATTTTTATAATGTTACAGGACACATTTTCTAATTGTGGTGAATATACTCCAGAGGTTTCCTGAGTAGTAGAAACTCTCAGTTAAGTACCACTGTCTTTAATGTTTATTTTCTCCTGATGTGGCTTTCTGTCTTATATTTGTTACAGGTGTTAAGATGTATTCTATAGGCAATATTTAAGGAAGAAAATATAGATATTTAAAAGAGACTAAAATCTACTTAACAATAAGGTGTAACAATGAAAGGATAGAGCCTTTGGAATCTACATCTGGGCTACAGTCTACTAGTTTTATGAACTTTGTCAAGTTATTTAAGATGACTCTCAGCTTCATCATCTGTGAAATGAGTATAATAACATGAGCCTCATAACATCCTCGTATGACACTGAGCAGTAATAAAGTGCTTGGCATTTTATAATTGTCCTCTTGGCTTGCACCATTATGGCTTTATCTTCTCTAACAACATGAAGCAGAAGCCATTCACCATGTGATTCATCTCCTCTCTCTCTCTCTCTCTCTCTCTCACTCCTCTCTCCACCTCTCTTTCCCTTTAACTGCCTTATAAGTGAAGCTATCACTTTAACACAAGAGAAAGGCCCTCAGCAGCCCTGCCAGTGATGGAGAATGCTGGCCTCACAATCTTCTATTCTCATTCACAAATGACCCTAAATTCTCATCAGTAAGGTAGTATGGAGGACATAAATTTTTTTGAAACTAGAAATTCCAGTTACTTCGAGGTGTTCTTTTTTTGTATATCTGAAAAATGGAAATTTGCCACTGCTACAATAATGTGATGAGCGTGGGGTGCTGGGAACAGCTAAGGCAGACATTAATTATTCTTTACTTATTCCAATGGTTACATATTTCTAGTTGGAAGAAGCCTCTTTTGATGAGAGATAAATTCTTCTTACTCAGGTAAATAGTTTTTGTGTGAATTCAGTTGAAACTTCAAATTCAGAAGTTGTTTTTAAAACTGGATCCAGCAATCCCATTACTGGGTATATATCCAAAAGACTATAAATCGTTCTACTATAAGGACACATGCACACGAATGTTCATTGCAGCACAGTTTACAATAGCAAAGACGTGGAACCAACCCAAATGCCCATCGATGATAGACTGGACAGGGAAAATGTGGCACATATACACCATGGAATATTATGCAGCCATCAAAAACGATGAGTTCGTGTCCTTTGTAGGGACATGGATGAACCTGGAAACCATCATTCTCAGCAAACTGACACAAGAACAGAAAATCAAACACCGCATGTTCTCACTCACAGGCGGGTGTTGAACAATGGGAACACATGGACACAGGGAGGGGAGTATCACACACTGGGGTCTGTCTGGGGGAAAAGGGGAGGGATAGTGGGGGGGTGGGGAGTTGGGGAGGGATAGCATGGGGAGAAATGCCAGATATAGGTGATGGGGGAGGAAGGCAGCAAATCACACTGCCATGTGTGTACCTATGCAACAATCTTCCATGTTCTTCACATGTACCCCCAAACCTAAAACGCAATAAAAAAAAAAAAACTGGATATTTCTCAAAAACAAATTTTGAGAACTGGTATGAATCATACTTATTAATGCTTATAGTAAGGATAAACACAGATTTTTAAGTCAAATTGACAATTGAAAGTATAAAATAAACTGGCTAAATGTTATAAAATGCATCTAGATTTGCCTAAAAATCAATGAAATTTTTTAAGGTGGAGACAAGGAGAAGGGTTGGATTAAATAGGTTTAAACTTGGAGTTTGGTGTTTAGTGTTTGGTTGAAATTTTCAAGTATTGAGATATTCTCCTTCCTAGGACTCTATGGATTACATGCTTGAGGAACTATGACAACTCTAAGCTTTCTTATAAGTTACACAGAGTAAAGTGTTCCCATATAAATTCGCCGTGTTTTTTTTTTACTGTGTTTTTTAGAGATGAGGCAAGACTAGAAAATACATAATTTAATGTATCTTCTCCATGGGGAAATTGGCATACATTTATCAGAATTAAAGGAACACGTAAACCTATGTTAATCAACATTGTGGCACAGATAAGACATTGTGAATCTGGAGCACCTTACATCCTATGATTAATTCTCCTTTATTCTTTGTGTGTTTTTTTGTTTTGCCTTGAGTTTCGTATGAAAATTGGTGTCAAGAGACATGGATTTCTAACTGCAAAGCACAATCTGATAGCTGTGGATGGAACGTTTAGAGATGACTTAACACCGGGTAAACATAAACTAAAATTTATTTTAAGACTACATTTTTTTCTAGGATAAAATCCACAGTGATGAGATCGTGAGTAAAATAGTGTTGGGATATTTTATAGGCTTGTCCAATATTTTCCAGACTAGTCTGAATCCTTCTGAAGTGGTTTGTCAGCACAAGGAAATGAAGATCCTCCTTCTGTATGTAGTCAGACCCAAGAGAAACGTGGAAAAAACGAGATGAACAATTTGGGAGAAATATATTCACGTATCCATAAGGATTCCAAGGGTTCTGCCAAAAGCAAACAGCTATCTTGAAATTGCCGTCAAGAGTAACAAATCACCAGGTGGAAAAATCAACAAGCCTGGAGCATTTAATTAGATCCTTTATCTTAATCATCAAGTCAAGTGTGTGTTCCTATATGTGTTTAGGGAAGGGGGAATGTTATAGAAGGGGGGATGAATTAACACTTAGAAAGCTCAGAGCTTTAACAAAACCTGACATGAGATTTACCAGATGGTTTGGTACCGGATTGTAAAACTTGAAACTAATCTTCATTTAAGAGTTTTAATGGTTGTATCGCTCTTATAAAGCCTCTTGCTCTTCTGCTAGGGTGATTCTGCAAAATTATACATCAGGCTTTAAAGAACAGCTTCCATGAACAGAGTCTCCTTAAATCTCAGCTAAACTGAGCAAGAAGATTACATGTTATTATGATGTAGCGCAGCAGGATTTCCTCCCCCCCCCCAGCAAACATCATGATGTGAAAAAAGGATAAAGCTATCATTCTGTGCAAAGAGGTCATCCATAGAAGCACAGAAGAACAATGCTTTTCACACAGGTTATCTGGACATGTTGAAATATTCACAGTGCAAAATCTCTTAATGTTTCTGTATAGAACTCTTGATTCTGACAAGCCTCCAGATCTAGATAGCAAGACCCATTGACTGTAGATCCCTATGAGATGGCCTGCCCTAGGGCACCTGGGAGAGAGTCTAGCTATCCCAGATATTGCTGGAAAAAAAGTATAATATGTATTTCTCAGATGATATATATGTAGTCCCAGCTTATCAATTTTATTTCAAGAAGACATTTTCCCATTTTTTATAATTTAAGTTTACTAAACTTTAAAAATGCATACTCTTATTATCATGTGAAAGAACAAAAAAGGCACAGAACTATAATTCTGTGTATATTTTCATATTTCAATATCCCTGCTATAAGCTAATTAAGATAGGTGCCATAAAAATGAAGCTGTATTGAATTTATGGGCTTCAAATATTCAGTGGAAGAGTTATGTATGAATTATGAGTAGACAAGTTCAATCTATCAGCTTATTTAACATTAGATAATTTGAACTTTCATATTTTAAATGTCAAATCTTATCAGAAAATATCAGTAAATTATGTTTAAATCCCTAAAATAATAAGTTATGTTTGCTTATTCATTGGTTTATTTATTTTTACCTCTCTGAGAATGGCTCAAGATTACTCCTCAGTGTAGACACAGATACTTTAATAATCCTCAATCTTTTTTTTAAGAACTAGACCCAAATAAAGACAAAACACAATACTATAAGTTTCATTTAGTCCTTATTTTCAAAGTAATTATTGTCATTTCTGTTCCCATAAGTTCCTAAAAATACACTATGTGAGTTGGGACTAGTCTATTGAATATTGTCCCATTTTCTAAAGGTGGCTATGAATGCATTAAAATCTTTTCTAAATGTATGCTTCAGATACGGCAGTTATACATTTTCCAATATTTTATAAATTGTCAGAGCAGGATTAAGGGAGGGGGAAAACCATTCCATCAAAACAGTTTTTTCCAGTAAGTATTTGAAAAGCTCCAAAGGGTGAAATCAACTGATTATTCAACAGCTTACTGTACAGTGATTTTTCTATAAACATTTATTTCAAAATTTTTCTAGAGGTGTGAGAGTAGAAATAATTCATGGGTTTACCACACACTTAAAAGTGTATCTTTCACTTGGAAACATTTCATGCATAAATCTCTTTAATGGGAAAATATACAGTAATTTATTATGTTATAGGAATGCATAACTTAAAATATAAAAGTATTATTTTGAAATTGGAAAGAACTATACGGGAATAGTTTGGCTAAATTTATGCCCAAAATACTAAATTTTGTTGTAATTAGTCAAAAATTATAATGTTCTTAATATTAATGGAGATAAATATACTACAGGTAAAGTTAAACTCCAAAGATTTAAGTAGCCCCTAAAAAACAAAGCAAGATATAGTAAAGATAATTTAGATTATTGGCATCATTATTGTCCCCACCAAAAAAAAAGTTATACATACTTTACTAAATGTAAAGTGGATGTCATTATGAAAATAATCTGATATGTATCAATAATACTAAGATTATTCACCACTGCCACCCCCCACCCTATGGTAAAAATGGATTAAACTTTCAGATTAGCTAGAAAACAAACACATAAAATAATGTCTTCATCACTACCTTCAATATGTAATTTTGCTTGCGAGAAGTCTTTCTAATAACCATGTCAAATTTTAAAAAATTCCCTTCAATTACATACAGAAAGCTGGATTGATAATTCCTAAATGGTAAACAAGTCTGCCCATAACTATGAATGAATTATAATTGTATAATCCAGGGGCTGGGCACGGTGGCTCATGCCTGTAATCCTAGCACTTTGGGAGGCTGAGGCAGGAGGATCACTTAAGGTCAGGGGTTCGAGACCAGCCTGGCCAACACGGTGAAACCCCGTCTCTACTAAAATTACAGAAATTAGCTGGGTGTAGTGGCGCATGACTGTAATCCCAGCTACTTGGGAGGCTGAGGCAGGAGAATGGCTAGAACCTGGAAGGCAGAGGTTGCAGCAAGCCTGAAATCGCGCCACTGAACTCCAGTGTGGGTAACACAGAGAGACTCTGTCTCAAAAAAAAAAACAAAAAAAAACTGTATAACCCGGGTCTACTCTAGCTTGCCACCAACCTGATACTTGAATGCTGGCACAAATTGTTTAAAAACAGAATGGAATCATGAACTTCTAGTTTTGTCTTTTATTCTTTCCAGTGATGTGCAAAAAGGTTTGTCAAAGAGTTAGTGGCTACTACAATTATGGGTTAACTTTCTTTAAAAAAAAAAAAGTCATTATAATTCACGAACTAAAAAATTATAGATCTTTTTGTTTCCTAATATTAGAACATTAAGCTCAAGTGTGGGGCAAGGAGAGAGAATGGTTCTACTTCATTAAAAAAATTATGACTTACATCAAAATTCATATTATAAGGCATAAAAAGGTACTTCTTCCAAACTTTGAATATTTGATGAAGAAATGTTAACATTTCAGAAAATTTATGTATTCACTTCAATCAAGATTATAGGGAGTAATAAAATCTCACTAGATTTCTTGTCAATGAGAAAACTGATCTGGGAGGTTGCTGTCCGAATATCTTCTGAGTTCTTCAAAGATGCTATTTGTACTTAATTATTTGGCAATATAAACATGGCCAAATAGAGGCACTAAATGTTATCATGAGAACTTGGCTTTGTAAGTGTAAACTCAAGAGTAAATAATTAAAAGTATTCTATGGAAATACACTAAGATCTTAATTAAAATTAGTTTTCAGTTTTCAACGCAAAAAGAACTTCGCTAATTCATTATTTTTAAAACATTCATCAGTATTGCCTGCCAAACATAAATAACGGCAATTCCTAGGTTGATGTCAATAACCCAGCAATGAATGGAGTTAAGATGTATTCTGTAATTTAAAAGCATACTAGACTAAGCCATTGATAAATTTAATTTCTTTTTGTAAGACCTGCAGAATATGCATTATGATTATATTAAAACCCCTTATATAACAACAATATTTCTAATTTCTTAAACGGTTCTTCTAGGAATCTCAAGTGATAAGCCAAGAAAATATTTTGACCTAAATTGCGCTACAATCTACTTCAATTATCTGGGAACTTCAATGAAGATCAAAAGGACAAACGGAGAACAAATTCAAATAAGTAAAGGCAGAAAATAAATCAAATATAATTAGGAAAAGAAATAAGTCAGTTGTCTGAAATATGACTGGAAAAAAGGTAGGTTAAAAAGATGATATGACATGTAACTGTACTCCAACCTTGAACAATTATCTATTGAATTTAGAAGCATAGTTAGGGAAAGGGACAATATTCCAATATCAATGACAATGACAAAGTAGAATCCATGTTAGCTTAATTAGAGCAAATTTATCTTGACCAAAACAAAAAGAATAACAAGCAAGTATAAAAATGGAATTGTAAAATTAGAATTAACTTATACAAATACAGAAAATTAACACTGGTTATTTTTGTATCAGGGCCTTGGGAAGGATTTGCATATTATTACATCATAATCAAAAATAACAAAATCATCAGTGAAATAGCAACCACGATCAGGTCCTCTTTAAGATTCTCTAAGCTTGAAAAACTGAGTTAAAGCTCTTCAGTTTATTTCATGTGAGATTTTACAATGAGCAATATCTAGAGACTAGTTAAAATGGGGGGGAAATGAAAAGGTGAATGATCTATATTTCTGAGACAGCAAAAATTTCATTAATCAGTAATTCATGATTATTCTATATTATTCTTTCCCATCAAATGTAGTGAAAAAAATTTTTTTATTTATTTAGTAGGCTCATTGAAATTTTCTTTTCAAAGAAACAAAACACCTTTTCATTATATACCTGCATAGGAAGAATACTGAGACTGATGAGAAAGATAAGAATGTTGAAATTGTTTTGAAGTAATAGCCTGCAGAATATGCATTATAATTACATTAAAGCACTGCCTGGGGTGCAGTGACTGCAGAAATAAACAAAATTTATAGAAACTTTTTAAATTACTATTTCTTAAACTGTTTACTTCACATAGTGAACAGACATATAAACCAATGGAACAGGGTAGAGAACCCAGAAATAAGACTGCACATGTACAACCATCTGATCTTTGACAACCCTGACAAAAGCAAGCAATGAAGAAAGAATTCCCTATTTAATAAATGGTGCTTGGAGAACTGGCTAGTCGTATGCAGAAAATTGAAACTAGACCCCTTTTCTTTACACCTAATACAAACATTAATGCAAGATGGATTAAAGACTTAAATGTAAAAGCCAAAAGTATAAAAACATTAGAAGAAAATCTAGACAATACCATTCAGGACATAAGCACAGGCAAAGATTTCATGATGAAAATGCTGAAAGCAATTGCAAAAAAAGCAAAAATTGACAAATGGGATCTATTTAAACTAAAGAGCTTCTGCACAGCAAAAGAAACTATCATCAGAGTAAACAAACAACCTACAGAATAGGAGAACATTTTTGCAATCTATCTATCTGATAAAGGTCTAATATCCAGAGTCTACAAGGAACTGAAGCAAATATGCAAGACAAAAACAAACAACCTTATTAAGAATTGGGCAAAGAACATGAACACTTCTCAAAAGAAGACATTCTTGAGGCCAAGAAAATAGGCAAAAAGGCTCAACATCACCAATCATTAGAGAAATGCAAAGCAAAACCACAGTGAGATACCACCTCATGCCAGTCGCAATGGTGATTATTAAAAAAGTCAAGAAAAAACAGATGCTGGGAAGGTCGCACAGAAAAAGGAAGGCTTTTACACTGTTGGTGGGAGTGTAAATTAATTCAAACATTGTGGAAGTCAGTGTGGTGATTCCTCAAAAATCTAGAACCAGAATACCATTTGATCCAGCAATCCCATTACTGGGTATATACCCAAAATAATACAAACCATTCTATCTTAAAGGTACATGCACATGTATGTTCATTGTAGCACTATTCACAATAGCAAAGACATGAAATCAACCCAAATGTTCATCAGTGATAGACTGGATAAAGAAAATGTGGTGTGGTACATATACACCATGGAATACTATGCAGCCATAAAAAGGAACAAGATCATGTCCTTTGCAAGGATACGGATTGAGCTGCAAGCTGTTATCCTCAGCAAACTTACACAGGAACAGAAAACCACACACCACATGTTCTCACTTATAAGTGGGAGCTGTACAATGAGAACACATGGACACATGGGGGAGGTGGGGAGCAACACACACTGGGGCCTGTCATGGGGGTGGAGGAAGGGAGAGCATCAGGAAGAATAGCTAATTGATGCTGGGCTTAATACCTAGGTGATGGTTTGATCTGTGCAGCAAACAACCATGGCACATGTTTACCTATGTAAGAAACCTGCACATCCTGCACGTGCACCCCAGAACTTAAAATAAAAGCTGAAAACATATATATATTAATTTTTTTGAAAAAGACTGCCTACAGGTTTTATAATTTTAGTCATGTCACTACATTAAAATTTGCTTCCATTTATGGCTTTATGCTAATCAAATTTGACTATACTAAATTATATTCCAAGCATATACAATCATGGCAAAAGTCACATAAATCTGTGATTGGTTGAAGACACATATTATTGCAAAGAAAGATTTTCAATTTTCTCCCTTGTACTCTCATAAAATCAATGCCTTTGGGATCACTGTTGAGATCATGTCCACGTATAAACATAATAAAGGTTGATGTCTTTGTAAGTTGTTTGAAAGAGTAGAGATTTGCAAAGATGCTTCACTTAACTTACTTTAAGACTTTTAATATTCCCAGAATTCTTTTGTGTTTCATCTCATCCACCCCATCTCATGGTCAAATATGAGCAATGAATTAAATAAAGGGGGACAATTGGAAGATGATGCCCTCCTATGCAATATGCTCTGCTTTCTTTCAATGATGTTGTTTTCTTCTAATCACAACAAAAACTGCTTGAATGGCTGCCCCAGCATTCCCTTCATTATAGCACACCATTTGGATTTGTTTTCCCTTAGCAGATCTTCAAGATAAGTTTCCTTTCCCTACTATTACATCAAATACATCTTAGACTTTGTTTTCTAAAGATGTTCTTTAGTAAATAACAGTATAATTGTATTAATGTATCCTCAGTGTCAACGCCTTATTATGCTAATTCCTCCTCAGCTAAACTTGCACTTGTGAATACTTAATACATCAGCCCAATGGAATAAATGAATGAGAAATGTAGAGGCTGGAGCTGACCAATGAGAAAGAGCTTAGAAAGAAGAAAGAATAGGCAGAAGAAACTGGAAGGAGAGCTCCCCACAGTCTTGCCTCATCACTTCCCCAATCATCCCATTCATGGTACCTAGCCACAGCTTTCCTACTCTCCTCAATGGGTAAAGATGAAGATGAGCCTTACCCTTGGAAGGAAGTGAAATTGTCTCAATCAGATATTTGGGCTCCTAGGCTTCTCAAAAACTTTATGGAATTAGTTCTCACATATAAGTTTCACCCCTCCCTAGGCAGTTCATTGAAGTCCTAATCTTTGGTTTCCTATTTTTACTGAGTATAAAATGCACTACAGAAGATTTTCAGCTCTGTGATGACACAGAGAAGAACAAATACCATCATGTTTATATTCAGGATTAGCCCAGGTTTAGAGCAAATAAAAGTCCATTGAACCTTTATCCCAGGGTAGAAATAATCTAATTATGGTATTTAATAAAGACTTCCTAATGTTCCAAATCAAATGTTCAGAAAATTTTGCATTTCTTTATTTGTTAAACAAAAACCTGAACTTTCAGACTAGTTTGCAGCATCTATTATTTCAGCAGTATTGACAGAATTATAAACAACAAAAAAGGAACATTTTTCTCGTACTAAGATCTATATATAATCTTGGGAATGATTTCTGTTTTTGACACAGATTTCTGTCCCTACTTTAAATTCATTCCATTTAAAATTCAACCCTATGTGGCAGGAGAATAATGACCCTTTCAAAAACTGTCCACATCCTAACCATTGATTTTGTGAATATGTTAAATTACATAACAAAAGGACTCTGCAGATGTGACTAAATTAAGAATCTTGAGGTGGCAGGATTATTCTGAGTTATCTGGGATATTTCGATGTAATTATAAGGGTCCTTCTAAAGAAAGAGGAAGGAATGAAAGCCAGAGAAGGTTTGAGGGGGAGGTCGGATTGATGTGGCCTTGAGCCCAGGACTGCAGGTAGCCTCTAATATCTGGAAAAGGCAAGAAAACGAATTCACCTCTAGGGCCTACAGAAGGAAGGTAGCCCTGTCTATGCCTTAATTTTAGCCTCATTAGACTTCTTTGGGATGTCTAACCTCCAGAACTGTAAAAGAGTGATTTTTTGTTGTTTTAAGGCACTAGGTTTGCTGCACATGTTACAGCAGCAGCAATAGGAAGCTAATACACCTACTAAAAGCTAAATTAAATTCATACCACTGATATTCTGAAATATATAAGTAAATATGTTAGACACAAAATACTTTATTTAACATTTTAGTTGACACATAATTTATGGGGTACAGTGTGATATTTTGATACAAACTACATGTAATGATCAAATCAGGGTAATTAGCATACCCATGACTCTCAATATTTATTATTTCTTTGCGTTGGCAACATTCAAAACTCTCTCTTCTAGCTATTTAAAAATATACAATAAATTATTGTTACCTATAGTCATCCTACAGTGCTATAGAAGCTAGAACGTATTCCTCCTATCTATCTATAATTTTGTGTCTGTTAACCAACCTCTGGTTAGATTCCCCTTCACCATTACCAGCTTCTAGAAACCACTATTCTACTCTCTACTTCTATGAGATCAACTTTGTTAGCTCCCACATATGAACGAGAACATGCTCTTATATGTGCCTATTTCTGTACCTGGCTTATTTCACTTAACATAAGGTCCTCCAGGTTCATCCATGTTTCCAGGAATGATAGGATTTCATTCTTTTTATAGCTGAATAGTATTCAGTTCTGTATATGTATATTTTCTTTATCCATACATATCTTTGATAGACACTTAGGTTGATTCTATATCTTAGCTGTCATGAATAGTGCTACAGTAAACATGAGGTTCAGCTATCTCTTCAACACATTTATTTCCCTTCCTTTGGCTATATACCCAGTAGTGGGATTGCTGAATCATATAGTTGTTTTATTTGTACTTTTTTGAGGAGCCTCCAAACTGTTTTCCATAATGGCTGATCTAATTTATATTTCTACCAAAAGCCTATAAAAATTCCCATTCTCTTCATCCTTGCCAGCATTTGCTATTTTTTTGTTTTTAATAATAGGCATTCTATTTAGGGTGAAATTATTTCTCATTGTGATTTTGATTTAGATTTCCCTGATGATTAGTGATGTTGAACATTTTTTCATGTATGTGTTGGCCATTTGTATGTCATTTCCCAAATCCCTTGCCCATTTTTTAATTGGATTATTTGTTTTCTGCTATTGAGCTGTTTGAGTTCCTTGTATAGTCTGGATATTAATCTCTTGTTGGTGAATAGTTTGCAAATATTTTCTCACATTCTGCGGGCTTCCTCTTGATTCTGTTGATTGGCTTTTTTGCTTTGCAGAAGAATTTTGGTTTGCTATAATCCCATACTTCTATTTTTGCTTTGTTGTCTGTGCTTTTGAGGTCTTATCTATGAAGTTTTTTCCCAGATCAATGCCCTGAAGCATTTCCCTTATGGCTTCTTATAATTGTTCTATAGTTTTGGGTCTGGCATTTAATTCTCGAATTCATTTTGAGTTGATTTTTGTATATGGTGAGATATGAGTTTAGTTTCATTTATCCTGGATAAGGATTTACAGTTTTCCCAGCACTATTTATTTATTTATTTAAATTTTTAGAGACAGGGTCTAGCTCTGTCACCCAGGCTATAGTGCAGTGGTGCAATCATTGCTCACTGCAGCCTCGAACTGTTGGTCTCAAGTGATCCTCCTGCCTTAGCCTCCTGTGTAGCTGGAACTACAGGCACAGGCAATGAAATAGCCCCAGCTATTTCATACTGTGAATATGCTAAATTACATAGCAAAAGGGACTCTGCAGATGTGACTAAATTAAGAATCTTGAGGTGGCAAGATTATTCAGAGTTATCTGGGAGATTGCAATGAGTTATCTGGAAGAAGCTGAGTTTGTTCCAGGTTATTTATACTATATATTACTTATATTATATTATTACTGCTCCCAGTGTATCTATTATTACTTTTGTTGTAGAGAGGAGGTCTTGCTTTGTTTTCCAGGCTGGTCTTGAACTCCTGGACTCAAGTGATCCTCCTGCCTTGGCCTTCCAAAATGCTGGGATTACAGGCATAAATCACTCTGTAGGACCCAGCACCATTTCTTGAAGACACTATTTTTTCTTTTAATGAATATTCTTAGTGTGTCTGTTGAAAATTAGTTGTTTGTATATATATGGATTTATTTTTCAGTTCTCTATTATGTTCTCTTGGTTTATGTATCTGTTTTTATGCCTGTACCATACTGTTTTGGTTACAGTTTTGTAGTATATTTTGAGGTCAGGTCATCTAATGCCTCCAGCTTTGTTCTGTTTTTATTTATTTTTTTTCAGCTTTGTTCTTTTTTTTTCAAAATTGCTTTGGTTATTCAAGGTCTTTTGTGGTTTCATACAAATTTTAGGATTGCTTTTTTCTATTTCTGTAAAGAATTTCATTGATATTTTGGTAAAGACTGCATGAATCTTTAGATCACTTTGGATAGTATGGTCATTTTAACAATATTAATTTTTCAGATGCAGGAAATAAGATGCCTTTCCATTTTATTGTAGATACAAAACATTTTATATTGCAACCACAGCCTTGAAATTAATGGCTAGCGATAAATGCAGATATGTGAAGATCTAAGTAAAGTCAGTGACTTTGGCAGTATCTACTTTCACCAAACCTTAAAAATATATAAAATTTCATGATATTTCATTATTAGTGAATTGCATGGGACAAAGACAGGGGTAGTCATACACTCATTCACTCACTTATTCAAAAAATATTTACTGAGCACCTACTATTTATTATATACTGTTCCACATGCTGGGGCTACAGTTATGAATAAAACCTTAAAAATTACCCTGTTGGAAATTATATTTGACAGGAATGTAAAATGTAATAAACAAAATTTTATAAATAAAATGCATAGTCTATTATATAATTTCCAATGCTGTGGAAAAACTTAAACATGAAGATGAGGGATAAAAATTTCTGGAGAGTGGGGTTGCTATTTTACATAGTGTGATCAAGAAAGGACTCATCAAGGAGCTGACATTGAGCAGGAATTTGAAGAGGGCAAAACAACAAGCCATAAGAATATCAGGGGAAAAGAGAATCTCAGGCAGACATGACTGCAAAAGCAACATTTTTGACACAAGGGCTTGTTTGCCGTACTTGGCGTGTCCACTGAATAACAAGGAAGCCAGTGTGGCAGGAGCAGAATGATCAAGGAGAATGGAAGCATAAGATTCAGAGAAGGATCACAAAGCCTGTCATTTTATAGTCTTTTAGACCATTATAAATACATTGGCATTTACTCTGACACTGTGAAACATTAGAAAATATTTAGCAGTAGAGTGACATTATCTGACTTGAATTTTTAAAAGGTTTCTACTAGATGACATGCAAATAGATTGGAGGACAATGGTAAATGTAGGAATGCCTGTTTGGAAATTAGTAATCTAAGAGCAAAATGATGATGGCTTAGACAGGAATGGTAGCATTGGAGGTAATCAAAACTGATTGGATCTATATATTTTGAAGGTAAAATCCACAGGACTTGTTGAAAGACTAGATGTATGGCGTGGCAGAAACAAAGGAGTTAAGAATAATGCCACAGTTTTTCCAGGAGCAATTAAGATGTTAAGACTTAAGAACAGCAGGTTTGGAGGTAGGGAATAAAGAGTTGAGTCTTGGGAATGTTAAACTGAAAATACCTATTAGACACCCAGGTAGAGACTCTGAGGTTTAGGGGAGAAGTATGAGGTAGTGTACTAGTCCACTTTCATGCTGCCAATAAAGACATACCCGAGACTGAACAATTTACAGAAGAAGAGATGTTTAATGGACTTACAGTTCCACGTGGCTGGAGAGGCCTCACAATCATGGTGGAAGGCAAGGAGGAGTAAGCCACGTCTTACATGGATGGCAGCAGGCAAAGAGAGTTTGTGCAGGGGAACTCCTCTTACAAAACCATTAGATGTCCTGAGACTTATTCACTATCACAAGAACAACATGGGAAAGAGCTCCCCATGATTCAATTACCTCCCACTGGGTACCTCCCAAAACATGTGGGAATTCAACAGGAGATTTGGGTGGGGACACAGCCAAACCATATCATTCCACTCCTGGCCCCTTCCAAACTTCATGTCCTCACATTTCAAAACCAATCATGCCTTCCCAACCATCTCCCAAAGTCTTAACTCATTTTAACATTAACTCAAAAGCCCACAGTCCAATACCTCATCTGAAACAAGGGCAAGTCCCTTACACCTATGAGCTTGTAAAATCAAAAGCAAGTTAGTTAGTTCCTAGATACAATGAGGGTATAGGCATTGGGTAAATACAGCCATTCCAAATGGGAGAAATGGGCCAAAACAAAGGGGCTACAGGTCCCATGCAAATCCAAAATCCAACAAGGCAGTCAAATTTAAAAGTCCAAAATGATCTCCTCTGACTCCATGTCTCACATCCAGGTCACAGTGATGCAAGAAGTGGGTTCCCATGGTCTTGTGCAGCTACATCCCTGTGGCTTTGCAAGGTATAGCCTCCCTCCAGCTACTTTTACAGGCTGGCATTGAGTGCCTGTGACTTTTCCAGGTACACAGTGCAAGCTGTCAGTGGATCTACCGTTCTGGGGTCTGGAGGATAGTGGGCCTCTCTCACAGCTCCACTAGGCTACTCTGTTGGGGACACCCACCCAACATTTCCCTTCTGCACTGTCCTAGCAGAGGTTCTCCATGAGTGCCCTGCCCCTAGAGCAAACTTCTGCCTTGACTACCAGACATTTCCATACAACCTCTGAAAGCTATGAGACGTTCCCAAACCTCAATTATTGACTTCTGTGCACCTGTAGGCTCAACACCATGGCGAAGCTGCCAAGGCTTGGGTCTTACACCCTCTGAAACCACGGCTTGAGCTGCACCTTTGCCCCTTTTAGTCATGGCTGGGATGGCTGGGACACAGGGTACCAAGTCCCTAGACTGCACACAGCAGAGGGGACTCTGGGCCTGGCCCATAAACCATTTTTCCTCCTAATCTCTGGGCTGTGATGGGAGGAGTCTGCTGCAAAGGTCTCCGATGTGCCCTGGAGACATTTTCCCCACTGTCTTGGGGATTAACATTTGGCTCCTCATTACTTATGCAAATTTCTGCAGCCAGCTTGAATTTCTCCTCAGAAAATGAAATGTTCTTTCCTATCTCATTGTCAGGCTGCACATTTTCTGAACTTTTATGCTGTGTTTTCCTTTCACAACTGAATGCCTTTATCGGCAGCCTAATCAACTCTTGAATGCTTTGCTGCTTAGAAATTTCTTCTGCCAGACACTCTAAATCATCTCTCTAAGTTTAAAGTTCCACAAATCTCTAGGCCAGGGGCAAAATGCTGCCAGTCTGTTTGCTAAAACATAACATGAGTCACCTTTGCACCAGTTCCCAACAAGTTCCCTCATTGCCATCTGAGCCCGTCTCAGCCTGGACCTTATTGTTCATATCGTTACCAGCATTTTTGTCAAAGCCATTCAACTAGTCTCTAGGAAGTTCAAAACTTTCCCACATTTCGTGTTTTTCTTCTGAGCCCTCCAAACTGTTCCATCCTCTGCTACCCAGACCCAAATTTGCTTTCAAACTTTCAGGTATCTTTACAGCAGCGTCCCACAGTACTGGTACCAATTTACTGTATTAGTCCACTTTCACGCTGCTAATAAAGACATACCTGAGACTGGGGCAATTTACAAAGAAAGAATTTTACTGGACTTATAGTTCCACATGGCTGGAGTGGTCTCACAATCATGATGGAAGGCCATAGAGAAGCAATTCATGTCTGACATGGATCACAGTAGGCAAAAAGAGAGAGCCTGTACAGGGGGAACTCTTTATAAAACCACCAGATCTTGTGAGATTTATTCACTATCACAAGAACAGTATGGGGAAAGACTTGCCTCCCATGATTTTAATTTCCAGAGTTCCTCCCACAACATATGGGAATTCAAAATGAGATTTGGCTGGGGACACAGTCAATGCATATCAGATGGGGGATATAAATTTGGAATTCATCAATGTATAGATAGTGTTTAAAGCCATGGGACTTTACAAGCTCACCAAGAGCATGAGTCCAGATAGGAAAGATAAGCTGTTTGAGGACTGCATCCTAGGGCACTAGAATGTTTAGAAGCTAGGAAGATGCGTAAGATGTAGTAAAGGAGACTAACAATGAATGACATTAAGGTAAAATAATTAGGAGAGTGATAATGGTTTGGCTCTGCGTCCCCACTGAAATGGCATGGCAAATTGTAATCTCCATGTGTTAAAGGAGTGGCCTGGTGGGGAGGTGGCTGAACCATGAGGGCCGACTTCCCCTTGCTGTTCTCATGATAGTGAATGACTTCTCACAAGATCTGGTTGTTAAAAAGAATGTAGTGATGCCTCCTTCACTCTCTGCTGCTCCACCATGGTAAAACATGCTTGCTTCCCCTTTGACCTCTGCCACGATTTTAAGTTTCCTGAGGTTTCCCAGCCATGCTTCCTGTACAGTCTGCAAAACGGTGAGTCAATTAAACCCCTTGTCTTCATAAATTAACAAGTTTCAGGTAGTTCTTTACAGCAGTATGAGAATAGACTAATACCAAGGGAGTGAAGTCCAGTAAACCAACTGAAGAAAGTAATTCAAGTAGGAATGATCGAGTGATTCACATGTTGCAGGGAGATCAAGTGAGATAAGAACTGATCACTGAATATGGTGACATAGAGAGAAGTACTGTACTGCTGATTGCTGCTTCAGTGGAGTGGTAGAAAAAAGTATTGATTGGAAGAAATAAAATACATTCCATCAGTATCCCCAAACATGTTTCAGATTTCGACAGCTGTAGAAATGCCTTTTGAATAAGCTGTAAATGTCTTTTGAATAAGCTCAAAAGGATTCTATGATACAAGCATGGAACTCATTTTTAACTGTGCTTATTCCATTAAGTAAATTAGACACAAAGAAATAAGCACTTTTCTGCTAAGAAACTAACTTTTTTAGATAACAAAGCCTTGTCAATGAAACTGAATATTTTCATTTCACTACCTTCCTTTCTCTGGATCATTCCAGCAAATGGTTGAGCAGTTTAAACACAGGTCTTTAATATATATATGCTCATATGGCCAGAGGTAAAAAAAAAAAAATGTTCATTTTTTGAAATTCAAATGGGTTAAAATGTTCAAAGTTTTGTGTTAACCTTAGTGATGGATATATAAAATAACATAAAGAGAAATCAAAAATCCTTCTGAAAAGAGGGGCAACTTCAAGTATTCTGCCTTTAAGAAAATTAAACCTGATGCCTTTATGTATTTATGTCCTTCAGAAATGTCACACTGCATTTTGTAACATTCAATTGCTTTAACAAAGTCAAATGGGAAATTAAAGTAATGATTCAGATAGTTTAAGATCAAAATAGCCAGCTTTTGTTTCTAGTGGTTATAAATTGGAGGAAATGTCATCTTTTGAGTTGGATTAGTCAAATTATTTTATTCTTCTGACTTCTTTGGCATATGGGTTAACATGAGAGTTATTACTAATTAGAAATCTAGCGATTTCAAAGAATTAACTACATAAACCTATGTGTTAGCATACATGCTGGGGAAAAGCTGTTAAAAAAATAGTTATTATTTGAAAACTTCTCACTGGAATCTATGTTTTTAGATATTATTAATGACAGTGAATAACATCCCTGTCCATTTTTTATAAAATATTTCATTTAATTTTAAAATAGTCTCTGAATTAGATTTGAAATAAAAATATTTTTGTGTATAACCGTCAATTCTTAATTACAATGAATTTTGTTTGATGTGTAGTTAAGTGAAAATATGCATAATTTAAATTATTAGATGAAAACTTTTCAAACTTAAGAAATATCTGTATATACAAAAGAATATTCAATATTCTCCTTCTGGCCTGACCAACATGGTGAAACCCTGTCCCTACTAGAAATACAAAAGTTAGCCTGACATGTTGACACGTGCCTATAATCCCAGCTACTCAGGAGGCTGAGGCAGGAGAATCTCTTGAACCCGGGAGGCAGAGGTTGCAGTGAGCCAAGATCACACCACTGCACTCCAGCCTGGCAACAGAGGGAGATCCCATCTCAAAAAAAAAAAAAAAAGGAATATTCTCCTTTTATCCTTGATAAATCAAAATGAAGGCCAATAATGCATGAATTATTGAATAAGCTTTAAATCATAGAAAACTTGTAATACAGGCCATGAGAAGTGAAAGTCTTCATAATTATCTGATGAAGTTTATTTAACATACATAATCAATTTAGAGATGATGTAGTTCAATGTATACATTTCACAAATTGCCTGAGTTTGTTATAATAATTTACCACTTTCAAATATTTAAAGTATGGAGACATATCATTAGGCCACTGTTTTAAATAATACAGAATAGTATGAGACTGTGAATGCCAAATAAATTTAATGTTTAATTCTGAGATTATGTCTGTAGCTAGATGCAATTTTATAATACTATGTCTGAAGAAGAAAATAATGAATGCAAATAATGAGCATAAATTGAAAATCTGCAGCCATCCTTAGTTTACTGAAGAATATTCACTGTTCTGTGTTTAAAATAAGTTGCAAAATCCCGGCATTATTCTTCAGTTTTCATTATTTTGAGAGTCACTGGGGGGATTTCGGGATTGTAGCAAGAATTAAAGTACTTTCATTCTACCTAAGGTCCCTACTGTTCATGAAATAGATTTCAAATTATTTCTGTTAAAATGTTTTAGTTTCTGTACTGGCAAGTTATCTTTAATAACAAGGAAAGAGAAAGAAACAGAATTCCTCTCACAATTCATTTATCCAAGGCTTCTAATCCTTCTCTGAAACAAATCAAGACTCCAGGGAAGGAAATTAATGGGTTAAAAGTGGGTAACGGTAATGGTGGCTGGAAATCAAAACAAAACAAAAACTCTTCTGTACTACCAAATATAGAACATTTTCCACATTGTGTTTGTGTGTATATATGTATATATAATTTATAATTAATATATAATTTTCCAAATTTTATGTATAATTGTATACATGTAATATGTATGTATCCATAAATAAGAATTCTCAAGTGACTGTGATAACACGTAACCCTTATATACCAACTAAAAACATGTACCAAAAAATTGGTTCACTTAAGATGTTCTAGGTTTTGTCTGAATATTACACTAAAATTCACAGATTTAACTCACAAAGTGACTATTAGGTTTGCATATGTTTCAGCACTTCAAAATATGTTTCCATGATTTATACAGGCAGGCCCAAGAGGGAAAAATCTGTTTTGGCTAAATTATGGCAAACTAAAAAATGGCCCCATCATACAATTGTAACTTATACTGCCTATTAAGAGACAGGCCATCTCAAGGATAGGGTGCTAGAGATTATTCCAGTTGCTGATTCTAGCCCTACGTAAGCTTTTGTGATAAAATCAGAATATGTCACTATTTTCTGAGCTTTTAACTTCCACTCTCTAATAGCTAGGTTTATTGCTGGTACAAGAACTTCTCTAAAGACATTTAAGCATAGAGCACCATGCCTCAAACTAGTTTGGAATAAGAATAACTACCTTGTGGCCAGGCACAGTGAGTGGCTCAATCCTGTAATCCCATCACTTCAGAAAGCCAAGGCAGGCAGATCACTTGAAGTCAGGAGTTTGAGACCTGCCTGGCCAACATGGTGCTATGTGGTCTCTGCTAAAAATACAAAAATTAGCTGGGCGTGGTGATGAATGCTTATAATCCCAGCTACTTGGGAGGCTGAGGCAGGAGAATTGCTTGAACCCAGGAGGCGGAGGTTGCAGTGAGCTGAGATTGCCCCACTGCACTCCAGCATGGGCAACAAAGCAAGACTCTTCCTCAAAAAAAAAACAAAACAAAACAAAACAAAAAAACTACCCTGTAGTTTAATGCTTAAAATATCTGCTAGTTACTGTAAGATCTTTGCTCCCCACCCTCAACACCTGCAAAAAGTGTGTCAATCTGTCCTAAGGATCTGTAGTGTAGAGCCTAGAGAACATTAAAGAACATGACAGAAGCTGTAAACCTAGGCAGAGATATTGTAGTATCTCTATGTACATATTTTTCTCTTCTTGTACTCTGACATAAAATAAATTATCTCTCAAGAGCTACATGAGCTTGGTCTTAAATGTTGCACGTGTGTATGCTTATAGTATTCTGGGAAATGTATTTATGTATATTTGTGCTGACATATCCTTATACAATGGAGGCACTGAATATGTTATCTAGTTCATTATTAGACAGCTTGAGTTACAGAACTACAAATGGTTTTATGATAAGTATACAAGGGTTAACTTATAAAATTGACAAATATTCTGCAAGTTGAATCTGGATCTCATTCTTGAAACAATATTCCCTACTATATTGTGCACTGAATTAATGTATGCATTGGCAGGTGTAGAAATAGAAGAAAGTTAAACTTGGAAGATTAGGGAAGCTTTACTTTTCAAACAACTCAGCACATTGCCTGAAAATATCTACAAGCCTGTGATTTGGCTAATCCATTAAATTCCTGTGGCATTTTAAGTGAAGCTTTTAAAGCCCTAGTGAAATCCATTACAAAGAATTTAAGAATAAACTCAAAAGTATCTCTATATCTAGTCAATTTTGTCAAGACCCAATCTGAGAAGTAAGTTCCTGGGTACATCCTAAATACTTGGAAACAAAGGTGGCATTCCAATGATAAACCATATGTCAGTTGCTCTTGTTCATTCTGGTTCATTCTGCTAAGCTCCTAGTGAGGCAGTGGTTTGTAGTGAAAAGGATGACATTAAAAGACATCAGCAGTTTGGGTTCTGGTTTCATTTTTGCCACTAACAACTTCGGTGGTTTTAAGACAGTTACTTTGACCATTGAATGGAAAAATTGCAATATTTTACAAAAGAGGAAATCAATCTAGATAATGTGCCTTCATGGAATTATAAATTAGAAAGTTCTTATTTTGGGGATTTTAGTTATAACAGAGATGGGTAAACTCCTAAGGAATACATGTATATTTTTGTCTCTCTCTATATATGTATGCATGTAGGTGTAATATATATATATATACACACATATATATATATACACACACACATACACATATATTCTTTTTAGGGAAGAATATCTTTATTAGTTACAGGGACACAGGTATATTTTTATCTAAGGAATACATGTATATTTTTGTCTCTATATATGTATTTATGTGTGTAGATAGATAGATACAGATATAGATATAATTTTCAGGGAAGCCTATTCTTATTAGTTAGCAGTAATCTCTATATATGATTCACACCTGCTTCAAAAATTTAGAAAATTTTTTAACTAAAGGTGCCTAGCATTTGAATGCTATATACTCACTAGAACTGTTTACTTACTAATCCCAAATTATGGTCTGCACTTCATGGCTTTCTTGCAAAATCAGACTTTCTTTTTCTGTTAAGTTAAACTTTATTATAGGCCGTGGCGAATTTTCTTGGAAGCTGCAGATATACAAGATCTGCCCTTCTTTTCCCTGAATGATTAACTGACAGTTTAAAGTTTTTGTAAATTATATAGGCTTTTACGCTGGAACTAAGTTTCTTTAGATTATTGTGTTGTGGCTAACCTCATTTAATAGCTGCTGGGAAAGTATCATTTTCCATTACAGAAGTACAAGCAGCTTTAAAGTTATAATTCTATATACCTCACAGAACAAAATATGGTTGAGTCTCTAGATCTTAACATCAAGTAGTAACATTTATTTTTTTTGATAGTTTAACAACTTAATTATCTGTAGTCAGACCTCAGAAATATAAGTAAAACATGGATGGCTTGGAGATTTGTATATTGTAAATGTCCTGCATTTAGCAGATGTTATCAGAGCTGCCATTCCTGAGACAACTAGATCTCCTTTCTTTACAATCAAACATTCTCTTGGTTTCAGCATGCAGTCTTCTCAAATGAACATTCCCAGTTATGACTTAGCTCTTTATCCAGCATTTGCTTCTCTACATTTTTTGATTCTCACATGCATTGGTATCCATGACCTAATAAAATCTGAACTCATTATGATCCCTCAATACTCAGCCTTCCTGTTTTCCCATTAACATCATGATCAGCATCATCAGCAAGCAGTGAAAAAATCACATTAATAGCCTCCACTCCAAGAGTGTGAACTCAATGTCAATAAACACTCTAGTATAAAATCATCACATTCTCCTTCAAGGTGAACATTTTCACCTTTTTCTCTTTTATTCTCTTTGCTTATATAAAACTAGGTTTTATGAGGTTTTTTTCTTTGTGTATTATTCTTTTTAATCATACTGTCTGTGGTCTTTTTCTTTGAAAATGACTTTTGACTTTAAAAATAAAAGTAGTTCCCTCCAAGGTTTTGTGGACCATTTAATATGTCTTTTCTCTCCATAACAGGTCTGCTTTGATCTTTATTGTCTTTCTAACAAAGCCTCTTGTTTAGGTGAGCAATTGGTTTTCTGATTGCTGTTCCTCATTACTTTTCTTCCTTTTTTTTTTTTGAGACAGGGTCTCACTCTATCGCCCAGGCTGGCGCGCAGTGGTGCTATTACGGCTCACTGCAGCCTTGAGCTCTGGGCTCAAGAGATCCTCCTACCTCAGCCTCCCAAGAAGCTAGGACTACAAGTGTACACCACCATGCCTGGCTAATTTTTGTATTATTATTATTTTTTTTGGTAGAGATGGGGCTTCTCCATGTTGCCCAGACTGGTCTCAAACTCCTGGGCTCAAGCAATACTCCTGCCTCTCAAAATGCTAGAATTACAGGTTTGAACTACTGCACCCAGCCTTTCTCATGACATTTTTAAAAGATAAAATTACAAAATACATTTGGAGGTCACAGTCTTTAAAATCAGACTTTCTACAAAAGAAAATAATATATGCTCATTAAATAGGAAAGTAGGGTCTCTATATTACTTTTTTCTATGTGACTGTTTCTCTGGTGAAGTCATCAACAATATATGTCCTGATCAATTGATTCCTTATTTTCAAAATTGGCACCAAATGGTATTATTTGCCTTCTTTGTCAGATTATGTCATTATCGACATCTAACAAACTGAGAAACTCCCCAGAAGAAATTTAAAGCAATGATCGCCTCAAATAACAACAAAAAATGAGTTGTCTGTTTCATCTTCTTTATTCTAAAAAACAAACACATAGTAGGGGCTAATTCATGGTTGAGCAGGTTTTTGGCACTAAATAAAGTTTAGAGATTTAAAAATGATTAAAAATCAAGTTTTCAAGGACAGGTTTACCAGCATTAAGTCCTAAACTCTCAGGATATGCCATCTAAAAACAAATACCAAAAGGAATACCCTGTATTGCTTACTGGTTCAGGACTCCTGAAAAGAAAGACTAAGCCTTTCCTGGCATTTTATATATATATATAAAGTAGTTCTTCAGTGACAACCTAAAGCTAGGAAATATAACTTGATATATTTTATGTGGTCATAGAAAATTAAAACAATGGAACAATTTACTCTTGCCACCTTGTATAGATAACAAATATTGTAAAAATATTCACTTGGACATTTTTGAAAAACCACCTTAGAAAAAGAGGTGGTAACTGTAAGAATATGGACAGTTATCTTAAGTACTAAAGGAATTAAAAGTGTCCAGTGATTGATATTTCCATGCATATAAAAATAAGACTCGTTTATTGTAAACATGGAAAGAAATCTATATTTCTTTAAGAATAATCTCAGGCTTCTTCAAGTAATTCAGTTTCCTTGGAGCCCATCTATGACCCCAGATAAATGTTCTTCTTTAACCAATAGAAACCATATGCTGAAATGTGCTGAATTAAGAATTTTGCTCATAAAGTTTCTTTGTTTTGCTTTGATTTGCTTCTTTTCTACTGAATCTTGAGCAATGGGTCAGTTTTACTAATAATCTAATGTCAAAAAAAATTTTTTTAACTAACTGGGCATGGTGGCACACACCTGTAGTCCCAGTTACTGGGGAGACTGAAGCAGGGGGATTGCTTGAGCCCAGGAGTTCAAGGCTGCAGTGAACTATGATTTTGCCACTGCACTCCAGGCTGGGCAACAGAGATCCTGTCTCAAAAGAAAATAATAAAAAAAAAAAAAAAAAAAAAAAAAACTTTGGTCATAAAATCAATAAACAAACAAGAAATATACAGAAACTTCATCAACCTGATAAAGTACATCTACGAAATAACCACAGCTAACCCAAACTTATGGTGAAAGAATAGTGCTTCCTTGCTAAGATCAGGAACAAGAAGAGGATGTACGCTTTCACACACAGCAATTAAACATTGCACTGGAGGTTCTAGCTAAGAAAGATTAGGTAAGAAAAATAAATGAACAGCATCCATATTGCAAAGGAAGAAGTAAGACTATCTCTATTTGAAGATGACGGGATCTTATATATAGAAAATCCTAACTGAATGTCTATGCAGCAGCAATGAATAATCCAAAAATAAAATTTAAGAATACAATTCTATTTTCAATAGTGTATAAAAGGACAAGTATTTACTTAGGAATGAATGTAATAAAAGAAGGGCAAAACTTGTATGCTGGAAATTCAAAATATTGTTGAAATAAAGAAGTTCAAAATAAATGAAAAGGCATACCACATTCATAGATCAGAATACTTAATACTGTTAAGATGGCAAAACTATTCAAAGTTACATACAGATTGTGCATAATCCCTATCAAGTTTCAAACTAGGCCAGGCACAGTGGCTCATGCCTGTAATCCCAGAACTTTGGGAAGCTGAGGCAGGTGGATCACCTGAGGTGAGGAGTTCGAGACCAGCCTGGCAAACATGGTGAAACCTCATCTCTACTAAAATACAAAAAATTAGCCAGGCATGGTGGCACATGCCCGTAATCCCAGCTACTCAGGAGATTGAGGCAGAAGAATCACTTGAACCTAGGAGGCCGAGGTTACAGTGAGCTGAGATCACGCTATTGCACTCTAGCCTGAGCAAGAGTGAGACTCAATCTTAAAAAAAAAAAAAAAATTCAAACTTCATTTTTTTGCAGAAATTGATAAGCTGATCCTAAAATTCATATGGAAAAATGAAGAACCCAGAAAAACCCAAAAAATCTTGGAAAAGAAAAAAAAACAAATTCAATCAAAACCTCTGTGGTAGAAACAAATTATCAGTATTTTTAAAAATTTTAAAAACTGCACAACCAATGTTGGAAAATACACTGTTAGTACAAATAACAGTGCTGGACAACTGATTCATAACTAGCTCTGAATCTCAGTTTCCCCTGTTTGTAAAATGAGTATGGCTCCTGTTCTCAATGTTGTAAATGAGTATTTGTATAAGAAAGGGCTTTTAGAACACACAGAGTAACCCCTAAAAATCAAGTTTTTAGGCTGACACAGTGACTTGCAATGGTAATCTCATTGCAGGAGGAATGCTTGAGGCCAGAAGTTTGAGGCCAGCCTGGGCAACATAGTGAGACCACCATCTCTACAAAAGAAGTAAAACTTAAAAATTAACTAGGCTTGTTGGCACACACCTGTAGTCCTAGCTGCTCAGAAGGCTGAAGCAGGAGGATTGCTGGAGCCCAGGAGTTTAAGGCTAAACTGAGCTGTGATTGCACCACTGCACTCCAACCTGGATGACAGAGCAAGATGCTGTCTCTAAAAATAAGATTAAAAATAAAACTAAAAATAAAGCTTTTAAGGGATCTTGGTATATGAATGTCCACTGTAAAATTCTTCAACTTTCCTGTATGTTTGAAAATTTTCTTTTCTTCATACCTGGAACAAGGTTTGTGAACGATTCTACCCCAGGGACTACTACTATATTTTTTCATTTCTTTCTACTTTTATTTGAGCTCTCTTTTAGTCATCTTAAGCTTTCTGTTCTTCAACAACGGAACTAAACTTCTGTAAATGCATCATTGATATACATATATTTGAAATATATAATACTGATTGGCTAGAAAAACATAGATGAATCCTAAAATATTCATAAAATTAATATTTTCCCTTAAATTTATCTTTAATACTATTAAGTGAGAGAAGATAGTGAAATAGGTTATTCGTTCTTGTCCTGAGTATCTTGGGACAATTAAAAATACAACTTTCAGTTCAAAGTCGAGGGGGTTTATAGGCTTATGGTGATGAAATATATAGAAAAGCATTTTTATTTTATTTCTATGTTCATATTTTTATACAAAATATATCTTATCCTAAGTAATGTGATGTTAGTAACAGAATAACTAGACTGGAAGTTACTTTGTATGAATTTCTCCAGCCTAAGTTAATTGCTACTGCCTCTGAGTTTCCATAGCCCTCTGTTCATACTCTGATGCTATAAAAAGTGGCTATTACAGTTAATATTAACTATATGTAGGTAAGCCTGTCCACCCCACACTATTGTGAGGTTCTCGAAGGTAGGAACACTGTCTTATTAGTCATTGTATCATCAGTTCATAAAATTTTTCTGAGTACTATATACAAATATAGTGCTAAATGGTAGTAATTTGACGTAATTACTGTTTAGCACGGTTCCTGGCTTATAGCAAGCACCCAATAAATGTTTCTGGAACTTGAACAAAATATAATATATCCCACTGCCTCCATAAGACAAAATAGAGCAAAGCAGTTAGACTAAGAAACCATTCAGTCATTTATTCATGAAAGTGGCTAGGCTAATTCCAGAGAATGAATAACACAGTCTCTTTCTAAAGTTATTGGTACTAGAATTACATGGCAGGGGGGAGGTGAGGACCCATGTAATAATGGTTATCCTTTGAATTAAAACTTAATCCAAGAGGAGCACTAGCTCTTTTCCTATCAAATTGAAACTCTCTTGTATTTCAGTCTCTGTTGTAAGCAGGATTGTGGATGAAAACATTCAGAAGATTAAAGAATGCCCCTAAAATTCAGTCTTAGCTCAAATATGATTTTGCTGTATAAATTTGGAGATGAAGCATTTTTTGTGAACTCTGAAAAAAAAATTGGGGCCTATGCTAATAATTCTGTGGTTTGAGAGCCCCAAGTTTGCTTATTTTTTGCACTAGACTTAAATTGTTCATCTGCAGTATTTTTCAATGTCTATTTTTAAAGTTCTTAAGAGAAGATTCCCTGTCAGCAATATAACTCCCAGTTTTATAGCTTTTAGATAATCTTTTAAAAATATACTTTAAAGATTAATATAGTACTTCATGTTGAGTGAGGAAAAGGAAGCAAAATTAGCAAGTAAAATTATAGAATATAACTGAGGATAGTATGTATTAGCAAAAATAAATGCAGGTGCAGGTTTAAATTACAGGAAAGTATTAATTTTAATGTTCATAATAAGGAGAGTTGCCAACATGATAAAGAATAGAGTCATCAATTTACAGCTATTGAGGATATTTCCTGCTGTCATTCAGCAAACTAATTGCCTATTTGTCAAGATGAATTTATTTTTGTTTTTTAAGAGATGGGATCTCACTCTGTCCACCAGGCTGGAATAGAGTGGCATCATCATAGCTCATTGCAGCCTCAAATTCTTGGGCTCAAATGATCCTCCTGCCTCAGCCTCTTGAGTAGCCAGTACTACAAGCACATGCCACTATGCCCAGCTAGTTTTTAAAATTTTTGTAGAAATAATGTCTTCCTCAGTTGACCAGGGTGGTCTCCAACTACTGGGTTCAAGTGACTCTCCTGCCTTGGCCTCCTAAAGTGCTGAGATGACAGGTGTGAGCCATCACACCTGGCCCAGATCAATTCCTTATAACAGAGATGTTACAGGAAATTCTTTGTTTTCTAAAACAATGTTATATTTTAAAACTTTCACTTATATAATCTGTCTTGATATATAGATATTACTTAGATGACTGAAATGATAATTATTAGCAAGCATTCCGTGTGAAATATGACAGAAAATATAGAATTGTGAAGTCTCCAGAAAAACTAACATTTTAAATAAAGAGTTAATAATATTAGGAACTATTTTCTGATATCCAAAGTCATAGTTATTACTATATTTACTCAAAAATACTACATATCAGAAATAAACTGTAAGTAGAATGTCATTTTATAAAAATAAGATGTACAGTAGATTGATAAAAGAATTATATCAACAAACAGATGTAATATATATATTTTCTGAACACAATATCATATGAATATTTTTGAGAAAAAATTTTCTCTTTTAATGTATTGAAAATATATTTCATTATTGTATGGAAAAACAAAAAACAGTGGTTAGCTATATTTAAATATTAATTACTGTACACTATATTTCACTATATATATAACTGAGGACTGATTTTTCCTAGGTTTATACAATAGAAGTAATGTCACTCACAATCCCTACCAATATGCTCACTAAAAATGCCCTTTGGCTATTTGCCCATTGACCTATGGAAACGTCAGGTAATGCAAATATTATCTTTGTCAGTTTCACTTTTTTAGCCAAATTCCCTTTGAAAATCCTGTGTATCTAGAAATAGTCACATAATGCTTTCAGGAGTTTCGTGAAAACTATCCCTTCCTATGGCAGATTCATTTATAACAGGAAGTACTGGAAACGCAAAAATGCAAACAATGATTTTTCATTAGTGGGGAGAGTCACCCTTAAGCATTTAAATATAATACAGACACATTATGAGGGCAATTACAGTGCACATAACTACTGAAATCTGAACATGGACCAGTTTTAAATTGCTTTAAAATCAATAACATATATCACTGGTCATAATTATCAAACTTCAAAAGTAATGTAGGGTTGTATGTAATTATTGTTACAGCCATGGCATTTTACAACAATGCCAATGACCTCTGGAAGTACAACTCTTTCACTTGCATGGCCTAATTCTGTTTAAGTGGGGACATAGGTATGTAACACAGCAAAGAAAAAAAAGGTTTTGTGATGACAAATGCACTGTACAGACAACAGAATTCCATAGCCAAGAGAGCTTGGTAATACATTAAGAGTTTTGCAGAGACTGCTTTGAGTGAGGCCATGTTCTTTGTCAATAAAATGGAAAACTGGATTGTGATCTCAACTTTTTCACGTTTCAAAATATATAAGGAGACTGCTACTTATCAGAGCATCTTTATAAAGCTTTGGCATTGAGGCTGCAATAGGCCTCTCTTGGTGTTCAAAATATGCCAAAAATGATCTTTTTTAACTCTATTTATGATATCTTAAAATTATTACTTTATATGTTCCCAGTCAATGAGTCAATTACTCTTAATCCTATAATACTATCATGAAAATAATTTGTCAAGTAGAAAACTATATGTATTAGTCAATTTTTGCACCCCCTGATAAAGATATATCCAAGACTGGGTAATTTACAAAAAAAGAGGATTATTGGACTTACAGTTCCACACGGTTGGGGAGGTCTCACAATCATGGTGGAAGGTAAAAGGCAAGGAGGAGCAACTCACATCCTACATGGATGGCAGCAGGCAAAAAGAGAGCTTGTGCAGGAAAACTCTCATTTTAAAACCGTCAGATTTTGTGAGAATCATTCACTATCACAAGAACAGTGCAGGAAAGACCTGCTCCTATAATTCAATCACCTCCCACTGTGTTCCTCCCATGACACGAGAGAATTCTGGGACTTACAATTCTAGATGAGATTTGGGTGTGGACACAGCAAAACCATATCACTATATATGGAATTCTTACATCAGAATTACAAAAAAAAAAAAATGACACTTAAAACATGACACTCTTTAACTCCCAAGTCTTTGCAGTTACATGTGTTAGTATTTATTTTAAGCAATAGCCTTTGTTTTTAATTTTATTCATATTTTCATTGCTTGTCTACGTATGTGCACACTTCACATCAAACTTTGCCTTCAAGAACATTCATGAACGCGTGTTATTCCTGTCATACTTCAGATCATTTCTAATGAAATAATATACAACAAAATAGAATTATTTCTCATTAGAAGACAATCCAAGAAGAAATAATTATCTTAGGGCGTTCACAACATTGATTGTTTTGTAGATAGTGGTATCTTCCTCCTTAACAATTTTCTACTTCACACTCTTTAGATGAGCAAACCTGTACTTTTACAACATCTGACTCAATAATAAAGTCCTTCCATTCAGTAAAACAAAATAAATAACAACAAAAAATAACAAAAGAGGAATCAGCTTATTATTGGTATATTTCAGTAAGAAGAAGCCCATGTCATAAATGTTATTTTAACTTTGAGCAAGATGGAGATATCATTGCAGGTTACTTGGAAACCAGATGAAAATTCTAATTAAAAGGTATCTTCCTTGTAAATGTTAGTTAATTTGAAAAACAATAATTCTTGATGGTAACATAATTCTGTAATCAAAATTTTATCTCTATATCAAGATGAGTCATTTATGTTTAGAAAGTACAGTCTCCTTAGATTATCTCATTTTTAAACTGTAAAATGACTAAAACTTTGTATTATTTTGATGTTGTAGAATTTTAAAAGCAATCTCTGGAGGAGAGAGGGAAGATGGTGGCTGGGAGGCAGGACTGGCCTGCCGTTTCAGCTCAGACAGACAGAGCGGTGTGTAGAGACTTGCATCATGAAGCTTTTGCTCCTGAACTCTTGCAGGAATATACCAGGAAAGCCAAGAGAATCCACACACCCTCCGAAGGAAGTGGAATGCTCCTACAGGACCCAGGAGACAGCCCAAATACTGTGAGTGCCCAAGCTGTGACAGTGGGAAAGGGAGATTGCCTGCCCCCAAACATATACCCTCACTGGGGAACCTGAAGGTCTAGATCACAGGAGACAGATTTGACCTTACCTGGAGCTGAGTCAATTTATAGAGCCATGAAAAATATAGGGGTAGAGGAAGCAGCGGAAAAAGCCCTGTGGCCTCTCCAGGTCCCCCAGCGTAGCCATTTCTGACTTGTCTCACAGGGGTCCTTGGGGACGGCTGCCAGAGGAACTGGGAAAAGGCCACAGGGAGAAGGAAACCTCCAGCTGAACTTTGTAACAATTCCCACAGAATTGGGAACTCAGGGGTAAGGTGTGAATCCGGTGTGCAGACTCAACAGGTGGGCAGGTGCAAAAGCCCTGCTTGCTTTCTCCCTGGGGAGGCTGGTAGCCTGGGGGAAAGCTCTCAGCCCTGCTTGCCCACTGCCTGGAAACAAACTCAGCACTGTTGTTGAGGGTACGGTGGGTGTGAGACCAGTCTTTTGGGTTGCATGAAAGCGAGATAAGGCCTGTAACTGCCGGCTTTCCCTCACTTCCCTGAAAACCTGCATGACACAGCAGAGGCAACCATAATCCTCCTGGGAACATAACTCCATTGACCTGAAAACCACATCCCTATCCACCACAGCAGCCACAGCAAGCACTGCCCAAAGAGAATCTGAGCTCAGACACGCCTAACCCTGCCCCCAGCTGATGGTCCTTTCCTACTTACCTTGGTAGCTGAAGACAAAGGGGATATCCTCTTGGGAGTTCTAGGGCCCTGCTCACCACCTGATCCTCCCTATACTACCACAGCTGATGCTCCCTTGAAAGCAGGAGGCCAACCAGCACAAAAATAGTGCATTAAACAACCAAAACTAAGGACCCTCAAAGAGTCCATTTCACACCACTGCCACCTCCACCATAGCAGGTGATGGTATCCACGGCTGAGTGTCCCGAAGACAGTTGACATCACAGGACACTGCACACAGCCGCCAGTACCAACCCAGAGTCTGGTAGCCCTGCTGGATGACTAGATCCAGAAGAGAAATAACAATTATTAGAATTCCACTCTCAGGAAGCCAAATCACTAGGAAAAGGGGGAGAGTACTACATCAAGGGAACACCCCCTAGGACAAAAGAATCTAAACAGCAATGGCTGGGAACAGTGGCTATGCCTGTAATCCCAGCAGTTTGGGAGGCCGAGGCAGGCGGATCATCTTAGGTCAGGAGTTTGAGACCAGCCTGGCCAACATGGTGAAACACCATCTCTACTAAAATTTCAAAAATCAGCCAAGCATGGTGGCATGTATCTGTAATCCCAGCTACTCAGGAAGCTAAGACAGGAGGATTGCTTAAACCCAGAAGGTGGGGGTTGCAGTGAGCTGAGATCACACCACTGCACTCCAGTCTGGGTGACAGAGTAGGACACCATTTCAAAAAAAAAAAAACTAAACAGCAGCCTTGAGCCCAGGTCTTCCCTCTGATATAGCCCACCCAAATGAGAAGGAATCAGAAAAACAATTCTGGTAGTATGACAAAACAAGGTTTTTTAACACCCCCAAAAAAGTCACACTAGGTCACCAGCAATAAATACAAACCAAGAAGAAATATCTGATATACCTGAAAAATAATTCAGAAGGTTGATTATTAAGCTAATCAAGGAGGCACCAGAGAAAGATGAAGTCCAACTTAATGAAATCAGATAAATGATACAAGATACGAGGGGAGAAATCTTCAGTAAAATAGACAGCATAAATAAAATAAAATGACAACTTCAGGAAATACAGAGCACACTCAGAGAAATGCAAAATGTACTGGAAAGTCTCAGCAATAGAGTCAAACAAGCAGAAGAAAACTTCAGAGCTCGAAGACAAGGTTTTCTAATTAACTCAATGCAATGAAGACAAAAAGAAAATAATTTTTTAAAATGAACAAAGCCTCCAAGAAGTTTAGGATTAGGATAAATGACCAAACCTAAGAATAATTGGCATTCCAGAGGAAGAAGATAAATCTAAAAGTTTGGAAAACATATTTGGGGGACTAATTGAAGAAAACTTCCCCAGCCTTGCTAGAGACCTAGACATCCAAATACAAAATGCTCGAAGAACACCTGGGAAATTCATCTCAAAAAGATCACTGCCTAGGCACATTGTCATCATGTTATCTAAAGTCAAGATGAAGTAAAGAATCTTTTTTTTTTCTTTTTAAAAGTTGGTAGAGTATTGAAGGTGAGGAGACGAAAGAAAGTGTTTAGAGGTGCAGATTTTTCTTTTTTTTTTTTTCCAGTTACAAGTTCACTTTGTTAAGTTCAAGCAAATAAATCACAATGCAGTTTTCTTTTTTTCTTTAAGAAAAAAAGAGAAAAAGAGAAAGAAGGAAGAAAAAAAAATGAAATAAAAAAAGAAGAAAAAAAAGGGGAGAGAGAACGGGAATCTTGCTCTATTGCCCAGGCTAGAATGCAGTCTACAAATGGATATTAAAAGCTTTTTTGATACTAATAATTGTGTTATACAATGGAGACAGGAAGGAATAAGGGAGGAAAATAACAAACAAACAGCCAACCAATATTTCATTTAAACCTATGAAATGCTATGCAATTGCTAGGGGAGTGATTTACTCCCAACCATGTGGTCACTGTTAGAATAAATGTGATGTGTTACTGAAAAAAAAATGTATATTTTGTGGATTTAGAGTAGAGAGTTCTGTAAATGTTTATTAAGTTTACTTGTTTGAGGTTTAAGTTCAAGTCCCGGGTATCCTTCTTAACCTTCTGTCTCTATTAATTTGTCCAGTATTGACAATGTAATGTTAAAGTCTCCCACTATTATTGTGTTATTGTGTGGGAATCCAAGTCTCTTTGTAAGTCACCAAGAAGTTGCCCTATGTATCTGGGTGCTCCTATATTGGATGCGCATAGACTTAGGGTCGTTAGCTCTTCCCGTTACATTGATCCCTCTACCATTATACAATGTCCTTCTTATCTCTTTTGGTTTCTATTACTTTAAAGTCTATTTTATCAGAGATGAGAATTGCAACTACTGCTTTTTTTTTTTTTTGCTTTCCATTTGGTTGGTAAATCTTCCTCCATCTCTTTGTTTTGAGTCTCTGTATATCCTTGCATGTAAGATGGATCTGGATGCAGCTTACTGATGGGTCCTTTGAAGTGGCTGATACTGGTTGTTCCCCTCTATACATAGTGCCTCCTTCAGAAGCTCTTGTAAAGCAGGCCTGGTGGTAATGAAATCTCTGAGTACTTGCTTGTTTGCAAAAAATTGTATTTTTCCTTCACTTATGAAACTTAGTTTGGCTGGATATGAAATTCTGGGTTGAAAGTTCTTTTCTTTAAGGATGTTGAATATCGGCCCCCACTCTCTTCTGGCTTGTAGGGTTTCTGCTGAGAGATGAGCTGTGAGTCTGATAGGCTTCCCCTTATGGGTAACCTGACCTTTCTCTCTGGCCGCCCGTAGTATTTTCTCCTTCGTTTCAACCCTAATGAATCTAATGATTATGTGCCTTGGGGTTGCTCTTTTTGAGGAATATCTTTGTGGTGTTCTCTGTATTACCTGGAGTTGGGGTATTGTCTTGCCTTGCTAGGTTAGGAAAGTTTTCCTGGATAATATCCTGAAAAATATTTTCCAACTTGGATTCATTCTCTTCGTCACATTCCAGGTACACCTATCAAACGTAGATTAGGTCTTTTCACATAGTCCTATATTTCTTGGAGACTTTGCTCATTCCTCTTTACCTTTTTTTCTCTAATCTTGTCTTCTCATTTTATTTTGTTAAGTTGGTCTTCGACCTTGGTGAAATCCTTTCTTCTGCTTGATCAATTCAACTGTTAAAACTTGTACATACTTCGCGAAGTTCTCGTATTGTGTTTTTGGTCTTCGACCTCTGAAATCCTTTCTTCTGCTTGATCAATTCGACTGTTAAAACTTGTACATACTTCGCGAAGTTCTCGTATTGTGTTTTTTAGGCTCCATTAATTCACTTATATTCCTCTTTAAATTGTTCATTCTCACTGAACATTTCGTGAAACCTTTTTTTCAAGGTTCTTAGTTTCCTTGCATTGGGCTAGAACATGTTCTTTAGCTCACAGAAGTTTCTCATTATCCACCTTCTGAAGCCTGATTCTGTTTGATTCCTCACATTCATTTTCTATCAGGCCTTGTTCAATTGGTGCACGAGGCACTGCAATCCTCTGTAGGAGGAGAGGCATTCTGATTTGGGTGTTTTCAGCCTTTTTGTGCTGGTTTCTTCCCATCTTTGTGGATTTATCCACCTGTCGTCTGTGTGTAATTGCTGACTTTCAGATTAGGTCTCTGAGTGGACGTCCAGCTTGTTGGTGATAAAGTTTTTTCTATTTCTTAATTTTCCTTCAGCGGATGCCCCTCCCCCCACAGAGCTGGACCTTCCCGGGTTCAGCTGTACTTGCGTGTGAAACTCTCAATCTTCAGCAGTTCCAACTGCTGTTTTTTTTTTTTTTTTTTTTTTGTGGAGGGGGTACCAGCCTTCCCCTGCGGCTACCCACTGCGCCGGCTGAAACAGTGGTGTTAAGATTCGTGGCGCTTTCTGCCCGGGAATCTCCCGGTCTGGTTCCCCACTTCAGGTGAACTTTTAAATCAGCTGAATGGGAGACTCTGCTTTCCCGGAGCTCCAAACGCCAACCAAAGGGCACTCAGTCCCGTATACTCCGGACTGAGAACTGCTGCGTCAGGGCGCCTGCAAAACGGCAGCGCCCTCCAAAAGGGTCGCGCTGGCGACCCGTGGGGCTCCTCCGCCAAGAATCTCTTGGTCCGTGGGCTATGAAAATTCATCTAAAAATGTGGCATCCACTCACTCTCTGCGCTTTGAGTGGGAGCTACGATCCTGAGCTGCTGCTAATCGGCCATCTTGGATCTCTCTCCCCGAAGTAAAGAATCTTAATGCCCATCAATGATAGACTGGACAAAGAAAATGTGGTACATATACACCATGGAATACTATGCAGCTATAAAAAATGAATGAGTTCGTGTCCTTTGTGGGGACTTGGTTGAATCTGGAGGCATCATTCTAGCAAGCTGACACAAGAACAGAAAGCCAAACACCACATGTTCTCACTCATAGGTGGGTGTGACAATGAGAACACGTGGATTCAGGGAGAGGAGCATCACACACTGGGGGGCCGTTTGGCAGGGGTAGGGGGAGAGAGACAGCAGGGGATGGGGAGGGGGGGGAGGGTGGGGAGGGATAACATGGGAGAGAATTCTAGGATATAGTATGTACCTAAAGTTAAATAAATTAAAAAAAAAAAAAATATCTTAGGAACCGTGAGGAAAAAACACCAGGTAACCTAAAAAAGAAAACGTATTAGATTAACAGCAGATTTAGATTTCTCAGCAGAAACCCTCCAAGCTGGAAGGAAGTAGTAGGGCCCTATCTTCAACTCTCTTAAACAAAACAATTATCAGCCAAAAGTTTTGTATGCAGGAAAACTTAAGCTTCATAAATGAAGGAAAGATACGGTCTTTTTCATACAAACAAATGCTGAGAGATTTTGCCACTACCAAGCCAGCACTGCAAGAAACTGCTAAAAGGAGGTTTAAATTTTGAAACAAATCCTGGAAACACATGAAAACAGAACCTCTTTAAAGAATAAATCTCACAGAGTGGGAGAAAATCTTCACAATCTTATACATACGACAAAGGACTAATATCCAGAATCTACGAGGAACTCAAATTAGCAAGAAAAAACAAAAACAAAAACACAATCCCATCAAAAAGTTGGCTAAGAACATACGATAGAGACTTCTCAACAGAAGATATACAAATGACCAACAAACATATAAGAAACTGGTCAACATCACAAATGATCAGGGAAATGGAAATGAAAACCACAGTGTGACACCACCTTACTCCCACAAGAATGGCCATAATAAAAAAATTAAAAAAAATAGCTGTTGGTATGGATATGGTAAAAAGGGAACACTTATACACTGCTGATGGAAAAGTAACTAGTACAACTATTATGAAAAACAGTGTAGAGATTCCTTAAAGAACTAAAGGAGAACTACAATTTGATTCAGTACTCCCACTACTGGGTATTTACCCAGAGGAAAAGGAAGTCATTATACAAAAAGTAAAAATAAAAAACAAAGTAAAATTAAAAAACCTGCACACACATGTTTATAGCAGCACAATCTGCAATTGCAAAAATAGGGAAGCAGCCCAAATGTCCATCTTTCAATGAGTGGATAAAGAAACTCATTATCAAGGTCAGGAGATGGAGACTATCCTGGCCAACATGGTGAAATCCCATCTCTACTAAAAATACAAAAATTAGCCAGGCGTGGTGGTACGCATCTGTATTCCCGTCTACTCAGGAGGCTGAGGCAGGAGAATCGCTTGAACCCAGGAGGTGGAGACTGCAGTGAGCCAAGATTGCACCACTGCACTCCAGTCTGGGTGACAGAGTGAGACTCTGTCTCAAAAAAAAAAAGGAAAGAAGCTGTGAGATATATATATAATATATATATATTATAAAATATACACATATTTTCTTAGATCATAGTCTCTAATCCCATCCAGGTTGCCTGCAAATGCCATTAATTCATTCCTTTTATGGCTGAGTAGTATTCCATCATATATATAATATATTATATGTATATTATATATATTATATATATAACATACATATTATATGTTATATTATATTATATATGTATTATATATCATATATATTTTATATATATGATATATATGATGGAATATTACTCAGCCATTAAAAGGAATGAATTAAATGGCATTTGCAGTAACCTGGATGGGATTAGAGACCATGATTCTAAGTGAAGTATCTCAGGAATAGAAAACCAAACATCCTGTGCTCTTATGTTCTCACTCATAAGTGGGAGCTAAGCTATGAGAATGCAGGGGCATAAGAATAACACAATGGACTTTGGGGGATTCAGGAGGGTGGGAAGTGGGTAAGAAATAAAAGGCTACAAATAGGGTTCAATGTACACTGTTTGAGTGATGTGTGCACAAAAATCTCACAAATCACCACTAAAGAACTTACTCTTGTAACCAAATACCAACTGTTCCCCAATAACCTATGGAAAAAAAAAAGCCGGCCAGCAGAGCCAGCCAACTACGGACCTAAATAGAATACATACATACATGCATACATACATACATACATACATACATAAAACCATTCCCTGTTAAATAAAATGTATGAAAGATCATTGTTTTGGGCTGAGGTCCTGCACTAGGCCCCAGCAGAGCAAACCAAAATGGAGTCACTGACAATAAGTGTCTTACAATCAAACTGAAACGTTAAGGAAGCAGGTAAATCCTGCCCACGTGTGATCTGATTCTTCTAGTACACTAAGGCAAGAAACCCCCGGATACATGGCAAAACCCCGTCTCTGCTAAACACACAAATATTAGCCAGATGCCTATAATACCAGTTACTCAGGAGGCTGAGGCAGAAGAAGCACTTGAACCTGGGAGGCAGAGGTTGCACTGAGCTGAGATCGCACCATTGCAGCCCAGCCTGGGCAACGGAGCAAGACTCCATCTCAAAAAATTAAAAAAAAAAAAAAAAAAAAATGGCCAGGCACAGTGGCTCAAGCTTGTAATCCTAACACTTTGGGAGGCAGAGGCAGGCACATTACCTGAGGTTGGGAATGCAAGACCAGCCTGACCAACTGGAAAAACACCATCTCTACTAAAAATACAAAATTAGCCGGGCATGGTGGCACATGCCTGTAATGCCAGCTATGCAGGAGACTGAAGCAGGAGAATTGCTTCAACCTGGGAGGCGGAGGGTGTGGAAAGCCAAGATCACACCACTGCAATCCAGCAATCCAGCCTGGGCAACAAGAACGAAGCTCTGTCTCAAAAAATAAAATAAAATAAAATAAAATAAAATAAAATAAATTTAAAAAAATTTAAAAATAAAATAAAAAGAAAGGAAATAAATTTTTAATTTTTAAATTAAATTAAAATTTAAAATTTTTAATATTTTAGACTTTTGCTAATGAAATGAAGAAAGCTTTGTCATTCTGAAGTGGGCTTCACAGGATTATTCTATCAGTATTTTGTGAATGCATATATGCATAAGCATATAAAACTCTTCATCTATTTTAGATAAGCAAAGACTCTTGAAATAAATGTTTAAAGTGCAGTTCTAAAGTACATTGTCTTAATGAACTTCCTTTCACCATGTGAAAAATTTTAGTGCTCCAAGTAGTCAAGTAGTGTTCATGAAGTATAACTCAAGTTATACAAGAAAACATACATTTAGTAAATTTTTTAAAAGTTTGGGAAAAGAGTCTACTACTTTGCATTATAACTGAAAAGTGCATAAAATTATATTGACTGGACTATGCGACTAATATTAAAAATAAACCCCAAAAAGTGATATTTCATTCAGTTACTGGCGTAAAATGATTTTGTTTTCTGACTTCAGTGTTGGATGGAACTACTCAAAATATAAATATGCATACATTGATGTTTGGCAAGGCACTTGCATACAATGAAGTCTTCTTAATCACCAGAACAATTTTTTTTTTTTACTGTTTTTATGTATATTCTGTTTCCTTGGCAGGTCTACACAATCGACACACCTGTTAGAATGGCAGAATGCCCATCCAAAAATTGGAATGCTGAAGTCAAAAGATTTAAGTGCCAAACATAGGTGTGTTCTTAGAGCACATCTGCACAAATACAAAATATTGTTTTCCTCACCTATATGGTTTTCTTACTTCTTCCTCTAGTTATTATAGTATCTTATTCTTGATTGTTTTGACATCTGTCTCCTAAAATTTTAGAGCTATAATGTTTAAAATTACGTAGTTTTAGCCATATTTAAACTCAGGATTACGGAGAAATAGTTACATAGAAATTAAATGAATTAATAAAATAATTGTGGTTTAATATATAATTGAACTCTAAACTTTGTTCATAATGATGAAAAATTTCTTTAGTCATATCTACAAACATGATGAAATAAAATATACGTAATAATAATAATAAATACTAGAATGGAGGTTTTTTTTGTTTATCTCTGAAAAAGAACCATAGAATTAAGATAGATTATCAATGATTTTAATTTGAAAAAAATTCTATTAGAAAATAAATATAATATGCCATATTAACAAAATAAAGAAAAAAAATTTCAATAAATGTAGAAAATACATTTGACAAAATTCATCATCTATTCATATTTTGAAAAATTCTAAGCAAACTAGGAATGATGGGTAAACTCCTCAAACTAAAAAAGGATATATAAAAAAATTACAGCTAAATTCATCCTTGAAAGACTGAATGCTTTCTCCTTGAGACTAGGAAGAAAGCAAGGATACTGGCTCTTGTCACTTTGTTCAACATTTCCTTAAGAGGGACAGCAATTTGAATAAAGCAAAATACAAGCAAACAAACAAACAGAAGTACAGTGGTTTACATGAAGCATCTTCTGTTTGAAGATGGCATGATTCTGTATTTAGAAAACACCATCATCTCATCCCAAAATCTCCTTTAGCTGATAAGGAACTTCAGCAAAATTCAGGCTACAAAATCAATGTGCAAAAATCACAAGCATTCCTACACACCAATAACAGACAAACAGAGAGCCAAGTCATGAGTGAACTCCCATTCATAATTGCTACAAAGAGAATAAAATACCTAAGAATACAACTAATAAAGGATGTAAAGGACCACTTCAAGGAGAACTACAAACCACTGCTCAAGGAAATAAGAGAGGACACAGATGGAAAAACATTCCATGCTCCTGGTTAGGAAGAATCAATATTGTGAAAATGGCCATACTGCCCAAAGTAATTTATAGATTCAATGCTAACCTCATCAAGCTACCAGTGACCCTCTTCACAGAACTGGAAAAAAAAGACCTTAAACTTCCTATGGAACCAAAAGAGAGCCTCCATAGCCAAAGCAATCCTAAGCAAAAAGAACAAAGCCAGAGGCATCATGCTACCTGACTTCAAACTATACTACAAGGCTACAGTAACCAAAACGGCATGGTAATGGTACCAAAAGAGATATGTAGACCAATGGAAAAAAACAGAGGCCACAGAAATAATGTCACACATCTACAATCATCTTCCACAAACCTAACAAAAACAAGCAAGGGGGAAAGGATTCCCTATTTAATCAATGGTTTTGGGAAAATTGACTAGCCATAGGCAGAAAACAAACTGGACCCCTTCCTTACACCTTATACAAAAATGAACCCAAGATAGATTAAAGACTTAAAAGTTGCTGTGTGTGGTGGCTCACGCCTGTAATCCTAGCACTTTGGGAGGCCAAGGTGGGTATATTGCCTGAAATTAGGAGTTCAAGACCAGTCTGGCCAACATGGTAAAACCCTGTCTCTACTAAAATTACAAAAAAATTAGCCAGGCACGGTGGCATATGCCAGAATCCCAGATACTTGGGAGGCTGAGGCAAAGGAATTGCTTGAAGCAGGGAGGTGGAGGTTGCAGTGAGCTGAGATTGCACCTCTACACTCCAGTCTGGGTGACAGAGGGAGACTCCATTTCAAAAAAAAAAAAAAAAAGAGTTAAACATAAGACCTAAAACCATAAAATCCATGGAAGAAAACCTAGGAAATACCATTCAGGACATAGACATAGGCAAAGACTTCATGACTAAAACACCAAAGGCAATGGCAACAAAAGCCAAAATTGACCAATGGGATCTAATTAAACTAAAGAGCTTCTACACAGCAAAAGAAACTATCATCAGAGTGAACAAGCAACATACAGAATAGGAAAATGTTTTTGCAATCTATCCATCTGACAAAAGGCTAATATCTAGAATCTACAAGAAACTTAAACAAATTTACAAGGAAAAAACAACCACATCAAAAAGTGAGCAATGGATATGAGCAGACACTTCTCAAAAGAAGACATTCATGCAGCCAACAAACATATGAAAAAAAGCTCATCATCACTGGTCATTAGAAAAATGCAAATCAAAACTACAATGAGATACCATCTCACGCCAGTTAGAATGGCGATCACTAAAAAGTCAGGAAACAGCAGATGCTGGAGAGGGATGTGGAGAAATAGAAATGCTTTTCCACTGTTGGTGGGAGTGTAAATTCGTTCAACCATTGTGGAAGACAGTGTGGTGATTCCTCAAGGATCTAGATCCAGAAATACCACTGGACACAGCAATCCCATTACTGGGTATATACTCAAAGGATTATAAATCATTCTACTATAAAGACACGTGCACACATGTTTATTGCAGCAGTGTTCCCAATAGCAAAGACTTGGATCCAACCTAAATGCTCATCAATGATAGACTGGATAAAGAAAATGTGGCACATATACACCATGGAAAACCATGCAGCCATAAAAAAGGATGAGTTTATGTCCTTTGCAGGGACATGTATGAAGCTGGAAACCATCATTCTCAGCAAACTAACACAGGAACAGAAAACCAAACACCACATGTTCTCACTCATGAGTGGGGGTTGAACAGCAAGAACACATGGACACAGGGAGGGGATATCACACACCGAGGCCTGTCGGGGGATGGGGGGAATAGGGGGATGAATAGCATTAGGAGAAATACCTAATGTAGATGATGGGTTCGTGGGTGCAGCAAACCACCATGGTACGTGTATACCTATCTAACAAACCTACGCTCTGCACATGTATCCCAGAACTTAAAGTATAATTTTAAAAAAAGATAAATAATTACCTTATACATAGCTAGGTAATTCCATTCTTGGTTTTGTTTCTGCTAACAGTTTAAAGAATTAAACTTTCCATATTTCAATTCTCTTCTTCTGAAAGTTAAATAATAATAATGTGTCTGCTGAGCTATTTGTCTCACTCCCATTTGAGATAAATAAAAATGTAATCGCATATCAAATGCTGTTACATCTATTAGCTCAATTCTCTGAGTATTTACTTACTGATTTATTTATTTAGTATTTTTTTGAGATGGGCTTTTGATCTGTTGCCCAGGCTAGAGTGCAGTGGTGCAATTTCGGCTCACTGCAAACTCCGCCTCCCGGGTTCAAGCGATTCTCCTGCCTCAGCCTCTGGAGTAGCTGGGATCACAGGCATGCTCAATCACACCCGGCTAATTTTGGTATTTTTAGTAGAGACGGGGTTTCTCAGTGTTGACCAGGCTGGTCTCGAACTCCTGACCTCTGGTGATTAGCCCACCTCAGCCTCCCAAAGTGCTGGGATTACAGGCATGAACCACTGCACTTGGCCATCTCTGAGTATTTATTACTAAAAGTTATAGTTTAACTTCCAAATTATCCAAGCTTCAAATTCCATGTAGCATTTATAGACACAGTAAATAGGCCTTTTGTGATTTTAAGAATCCATTTAGGGATCAAACAGAATTATCAGGTGAATGCCGCGATATTGACTTGCTCATAGAGATATCCCAAAGTCAACCCAGAAATGCTTAATATTGTTTTGCAGAAAATGGAAATATGCATTTATAGAATATAAAGGCATTAATTAGGACAACAAAAACCAGTATTCCATACTGCCCCTCTTGAAAGGCATTTTGACGCTTAGCTATTACACAGGTTGCACATACAGGGGGGCTGTAGGCTCCTTCCCAAACCAACTGCCCAAAAGCAAGCAGTTGTATGCAGCAGCACAAGTTTCCAGTTTAATAGACTCCCAGAGTGAAAGGAAAGATTGTTGTACCTGACTGGAATGTCTTTAGGGATTCTCAGTCATCAAAATTAAATTTCAAAATAATAGTTCAGTTTTTATTGGCCCGTTTTTTTCTCATAGGCAGGAAGAAGAGAGGAGTATGCTAAAATACCCTATATACATATGATGTTTATGAAAAAATATTATTCGTGGCAGTTCTATAGAATGTCTCCTAGGTTTTATGATTTTGATGAAAGAAAAATGTGCAAAGCACATTTGCAAGACAATAGGCCAGAGGCAGTGCAACGATTTAATGCTTTTGCATTCTCCGAATGGATATATTATACAATAAGAAAATACAAACTTTGGAACAGCTTGACACTTATATTTGAAAAATAGTTTCTGTGAAAGTGGAACTGAAACATCTTTGGAGAGATCATAAAACTGCTGAAAAACATTATCAAGTCATTATGAAGTGTGCACAAAAGCCCAATGGGGTGGACAAATTTTGGAGCTATACAAAATTAAACCTTTCATGTTTCTATTTTTCAAGTAAATTAGTGTATTCCTTTTTTATTTATGTATTTTTTTGAAGACAGAGTTTCACTCTTGTTGCTCAGGCTGGAATGCAATGGCACGATCTCGGCTCATGGCAACGTTCGTCCCCTCCCCCACCCCCGGTTTAAAGTGATTCTCCTGCCTCAGCCTCCTGAGTAGCTGGGATACGGGCATGTACCAACATGTCCGGCTCATTTTTGTATTTTTAGTAGAGACACGGTTTCCCCATGTTGGCCAGGCTGGTCTTGAACTCCTGACTTCTGGTGATCCACCCGCCTCAGCCTCCCAACTGTGCTAGGATTACAGGTGTGAGCCACTGTGCCCAGCTAGTGTATTCTTATATTAACAGTTTAATTGAATAAGATCAGTCTATTTGTTTAATAATTCACAAATTTTGAGTGCCTGAAGATATCTGGCACTGATTGACTCTAAGAGTTTTGGTACTGTTATAACTGACAATATTAAAAAGAAATTTAAATCTGTTGTTTCCAAATAAAATGCATACATTTTTCTTTCCACAACCTTATCTTTTCTAAGTAAGATAGCTTAGCTGTCTTCTACATGCACCATTTATAAAGCAAAGTCGTTTTATTCAATACAAGAGCCTTTCCTATTATTTTCTTAAGTCTCTGGAAAATATTGCCTTTACATGAACTTATGAGGTGATTTCCATGAAGCCTAAATTCTGACTTACAGTTTTCTACTCATAGACCATAAAAAGCCAAATAAATCATTAAAAGAAAATAAATAAAAGCTGTAGATATTTGGGCTCATAAATACTCAACAAGTGACCACAGCATACTTCTCTGAAAGTCCCAACCCTTTGTAATCTGTCATAGGGCTGTCCTCACATTTTTCTGAGTCCCTTTGTTTATACTTAATGAATATAAAATTAAGAGCTATTGTATACATATTTGAGTTAAATACAAGCAGCTTATTTACTTTGCACAATCATCTCACTGTCTACAGGTTATGTTCATTTGAAAGACAAGCCTATTGCCCAAACTGACGCTATGGTAATTTTGTAATGGTTTTAATAGATAAAGCAATCCAAACAGAAGGATCAATAGTATACTTAGAAGAATAACTGTTGAAGAGGATGGTTGCACTGGCAGCTCCCCCCAGGACATTTATACATAATATAATGACACCATATCATTTAGATTTTGTACATGAAAGAAGCAATTTTGTAGATCCAGTTCAAAGGTCAGATGATTAAATCAGTTTGCCATCATACATGAGGAAATTAACAATGCATAAATTTCTTATGCATGTGAATATTATTCCTTCATCCCTCTGCATCTATTTCAAGAAGAACACAGAAAAATTCAGAGCTAAACTATGTAATCCTATGAAAGTCTAGTACTAATGAGCATCAGGATCGTTGGCCATAAGGATTCTAGTATCGGAGGAGAGCAAATCTGAAAGGTAAGTGTTGAGTGATATAGTCTGAAAATGTCAAAGTGCAAAACTTCCAAATAACCAAAAGAGCACAGCATCCAAGAACAATTATAAATTTGTAACAGCATTTGCATTCGCCTGTTTTCATGCTGCTGATAAAGACATACCCAAGACTGGGAAGAAACAGAGGTTTAATTGGAATTACAGTTCCACATGGCTGGAGAGGCCTCAGAATCATGGTGGGAGGTGAAAGGCACTTCTTACATGGCAGTGGCAAAAGAAAATGAGGGAGAAGCAAAAGCAGAAACCCTTGATAAACCCATCAGATCTTGTAAAGATTTATTAACTATCACGAGAATAGCACAGGAAAGACTAGCCCGGATGATTCCATTACCTCCCCCTGGGTCCTTCACACAACACGTGGGAGTTCTGAGAGATACAATTGAAGTTGAGATTTGGTTGAAGACACAGCCAAACCATATCATTCCACCCCTGGCCCATCCAAATCTGATGTCCTCACATTTCAATGATGGCTTCCCAACAGTCCCCAAAGTCTTAACTCATTTCAGCATTAACCCAAAAGTTCACAGTCCAAAGTCTCATCTGAGCCAAGGCAAGTCCCTTCTGCCTATGAGCCTGTAAAATCATAAGCAAGTTAGTTACTTCCTAGATACAATGGAGGTTCAGGTACTGGGTACATACAGCTGTTCCAAATGGGAGAAATTGATCAAAAGAAGGGGTTACAGGGCCCATGCAAATCTACAATCCAGTGGGCAGTCAAATTTTATAGCTCCAAAATGACCTCCTTTGACTCCAGGTATCACATATCGGTCACGCTGATACAAGAGGTGGATTCCCATGGTGTTGCGCAGCTCCACCCTGCGGCTTTGCAGGGTTCAGCTCCCTCCTGGCTGCTTTCACGGGCTGGTGTTGTGTGTCTGGGGCTTTTCCAGGTGCAGAGTGCAAGCAGTCAGTGGATCTACCATTCTGGGGTCTGGAGGACAGTGGCCCTCTTCTTATAGCTCCACTAGGCAGTGCCCTAGTAGGAACTCTGTGTGGGGGCTCCATCCCCACATTCCCTTCTGCACTGCCTTAGCAGAGGTTCTCCATGAGGGCCCCGGTCCTGCATCATACTTTGCCTGGGCATCCAGGTGTTTCCATATATCTTCTGAAATCTAGGCAGAGGTTTCCAAACCCCAATTCTTGACTTCTGTGCACTTGCAGGCTCAACACCACATGGAAGCTGCCAAGGGTTGGGGCTTCCACCCTCTGAAGCCACAGCCTGAGCTCTACATTGGCCCCTTTCAGTCACAACTGGAGTGGCTGGGACACAGGGCACCAAGTCCCTAGGCTGCACACAGCATGGGAACTCTCAGGAGACTGAGACAGGAGAATCGCTTGAACCCAGAGGCAGAGGTTGCTGTGAGCTGAGATCATGCCATTGCACTCCAGCCTGGCCAACAAGAGTGAAACTCCGTCTCAAAAAAAAAAAAAAAAAGAATCCCCAAAGTCTGTTCTGGTTGAGATATTTTATCTTTCTGTGTCTAAGTCACACAAGGAAAGATTTTAGTTTAATGTCGAATTGAATTTACTGAAAATGAGAGTCACTGAAATCTTTGCTTATTGCCACATAGGAAAGCAACCAGAATTGGTGTGAATATAATGGAGATTAAATATGACTACCAAGAATCATTTCAACTCTGAGATTATATGATTTTGTTAATATTTTGCTTTTAAATTTTAAAATTAAAATCAACCATATTCTTATACAAAATAAAATATGAAATGAATAAACTTCTTTATATTTTTCTGTTACATAAACATCTGAAAACTCTACCTACATATACACTACTGCAAGTATTTATAAATGTATGCATATATAAAACCAGTATATACAGGCTGGGCTCAGTGGTTCACACCTGTAATCCTAGCATTTTGGGAAGCCGAGGTGGGTGGATGACCTGAGGTCAGGAGTTCAAGACCAGGCTGGCTAACATGGCGAAACCCCATCTCTACTAAAAATACAAAAGTTAGCTGGGTGTGGTGGCACATGTCTGTAATCCCAGCTACTCGGGAGGCTGAGGCAGGAGCATCACTTGAACCCAAGGGACTGAGATTGCAATGAGCTGGAATCACATCACTGCACTCCAGCCCGGGAGACAGAGTGAGACTCTGTCTCAAAAAAAAAAAAAAAAAAAGAAAGAAAAAAAAAAACCCCACTATATATAGACAACATTGGTTATTTAAAAAGTATGGTCTTGGTACACAGTTCCTTCTTTTTTGTGTGTGAGATGAAGTTTCACTTTGTCGCCCAGGCTGGAGTGCAGTGGTGCGATCTCGGCTCACTGCATCCTACCCTGCCCGCCCTGGGGTTTCAGCGATTCTCCCCCCACTCAGGCTCCCTTGAAGCTGGGATTATAGGCATGTGCCCTCATGCTAGGCTAATTTTTGTATTTTTAGTAGAGACGGGGGTTTCACCATGTTGGCCAGCTGGTTTCGAACTCCTGACCTCAGGTGATCCACCCGCCTCAGCCTCCCAAAGTGTTAGGGTTACAGGTGTGAGCCACCACACCCAGCCCACAGTTTCTTCTTATTGCTAAGTTTTACTTCCTATTTTCTGTGTAAGAAAAGGATACATTTTTACAAGCAATATTAGCAAATTAAGTGAAGCAATTTACATGAATAGCAATATATTTTTTATCTGACATCATTTAAGAGCAGAATGCTGACGTATAACTTTTGTGTTATTTCATTTCAAGAGCAGAATGCTGACATATAACTTCTGTGTTATCACATCAAAGACATTCTCAGAATTATGTTCTGAAGAGCATTATTTTTCTGAAGTAGATTCAAATTCTATTGGAAGAGAATGAAAATTCTAAGAAACTGGTTTTCCTTTTCTACTATAGAAAGGGAAAACAGTTGTCTATTGAAATGACCTCTTTGGAGTTTACTGTGTGAATCCATTGGTATCACTGTTAAAATTCTAGAGGTAGAATAGAAACGTATAATAGCGATATTCACAGAACTCACTTGACTTCATTGTCAGTATGCAATTTGCAACTTGAGATCAGTGTGACCTCTCACAGCAATCGGTATCATGATTTAAACATTTTCTATCGTGGTACTAATTGAATTTTTTTCTACATTCAGAATAACAATTTTAAAATGCTCATAATATTGGAAGGCATATTTTGGATGAATTTTTAAAAATTATATAAATGAGACTTCACATGTGAATAAAGCAGACAAACATATAGTAAAATAATTCTTATACATCTTACAAAATGATCAGTAATAATCTTTAAACCATAAAGTTAATGTATGATATGTAATACTTGAAATAATTTATAACATCATATGTCATGTTTTATTAGACTTTTGGGACCTGTGAGAGATAAAGAAAGAAAAAGGAAAACTGAGGAATTAGGAAAAGTAGGATGGGGAAAATAAAAAGTTGAATAGAATTCCTTTTTCTTTTGAGATAGGATCTCACTAGGTTGCTCAGGTTGGAGTGCAGTTTCACGATCACAGCTCACTTCAGCTTTGACCTCGCTGGCTTAAATGATCCTCCCACCTCAGCCACTCTACAGGCCAAAACTACGGGCATGTGCCACCATATCTAGCTAATTTTTTTTTTCTTTGGACAGATACAGGTCTCACTATGTTAACCAGGCTGGTCTCAAACTCCTGGGCCAAAACAATCCTCCCACCTTAGCCTTCCAAAATGCTGGGATTGCAGGCATGAGCCACCGTACCTGGCTGGAGAACACTGGAAACATTTTAAATGCATATATATGTTTGTGTATGTGTAGATGTGTATGTGTGTGTGTGTGTGTGTGTGTGTATGCATCTGTATATGTGTGTGTGCTGTATATATATCAACATATATATGTATATGTGTGTATGTATGTGTGTATATATATATATATATATATAAAATTTAGGATAAAAATTTTGAATAAAATTAGAACCATCTTATATAAGGTTGTCAAAGTTAAAAAATTAAGGCACAGAAAGGATGGTAAATGATCCAGTAGTTCACTGCAGAAAAAAATACAAGAAGTTATCCATATTTGTAAAATGAATAAAATACTTTGAACTGGTGTGTGTGTGTGTGTGTGTGTGCATGTGTGTATGTAATTCACAAGTAGTGTGTTCACAAGTGCTTCATTTAAGTGCTAAAACAATGAAATATCTAGCTTAGCAATTTGTACTTTGGTTACTTCAGTCATCAGAATAGACCCAGTCAATCTCTCTCTCTGGTAAGGTTGTTTTACAATTATCTGGCAAATTGGAGATCATCTCTAAAATTTATCCAACTTAATTTATAAAATGTACATTTCACCTATAATTGCATAAATTGCATCTGCCTTGTCTGAGAAGATTTACCCAAACAATAACATATATGAAACAATATTCAACAATGATGCAGAACTTTATGGGGTGAATAGTCCCATCTTAAAACTCATAGATGATTTAGAACAAGTAGAATATCTCAGGCCAGGCGCGGTGGCTCACGCCTGTAATCCCAGCACTCTGGGAGGCCGAGGCAGGTGGATCACAAGGTCAAGAGATTGAGTCCTCCTGCCAACATGGTGACCCCGTCTCTGCTAAAAATACAAAAAATTAACTGGGCATGGTGGTGCATGCCTGTAATCCCTGGTAGTCAGGAGGCTGAGGCAGGAGAATCGCTTGAACCTGGGAGGCGGAGGTTGCAGTGAGCCGAGATCGTGCCACTGCACTCCAGCCTGGTGAGAGAGTGAGACTCCGTTTCAAAAACAAAAAAAAAAGTAGAATAAACAAGTAGAATATCTCAATTCCAGAGAAACAGAAACATATTCTTAAGTACAGAGTTATTGTTGGGAATTAACTATATCAGGTTTTCCTAAAATATCTATTTTTTCCATCTAACACACAAGCCATGACTACTACACACATAATAGATGTATTATACAAATACTGTAACAGAAATTATTACAGGGTAAGCATCATTAATTTGTTAAACTAAAGCACATGGCTATATTATAAACACAAAAATAGCAACATCACTGTGATGAGGAAGAAAATGGCATTTGAAAGAAACATTAGGTTTAAATGATCTTTCTGTTTCATCAAGTATCTTACAAACAATATGGAATTTAAAATGGGGAAGTGAAAGAGCTTCATCTTAAATGTAAACTATAGCATCACTTTTTAAAGTTAAAGTTCTGTCTTTGCCTGGCTTAAATTAAGATGTGATATCTCTTAACAATACTCTCTTGGTTTGCTTTTTATGTTTTCTAAATAAACTAATTAATTAATCATGTAGCAGTTTCCATGTGCCGACCCAGAAGTCAGACAAGGTATGGTCCCATACTACTAATGAAAAATTAATTTGCAATGCTAACAATTAGGTAATTAACACTAACAATGGAAAATGGAATATAGAATTTTTGAAAACTATATAACATTCAGTATTACTGATTACAGATAAAATCCTGCATGCTATTGAAATCAAACTGCTATTAATTCACTTCTGTGAGAGGGATGTTAAGAGAAATGAACTAAAATGAAGCAAGTATAGTTTTCTACTCTCCACCCGTTTCCCCTTCTTTAAATAATATCAATCAGAATCCTATAGAGGGTGGCATTGTATACAGACACAACTGGAGGAGAATGATCATGTCCCATCCCATGTAAAATTAATGATAGATTAATGATAAATAAAAATGTATAACACTTATGTAGACATTTGTATAGCTTTATTTATGTAATCACCAACTTTTCTCTGTAACTATGAAAGCAAAATGCGTATTTACTAGTATGTCTTCATTTCACATAAATTCTCTCACGTACCTCTTAGATTGGATGCTAAATGAGAAGATGAAGCACAAGCTACATATATCCTAACACTAAATAAACATTTTTTGAGTAATGAGTTTTTACAGCAGAGAGCTGGTTGTTTTTATAAACCTTGCTGTAAGTGGGTTGGCAGGTAGAAATTCACAAAAAAAAATAATTTTGAAAAAAGGCCATGTATTCTGTAAATTTATATGTAAATGTTTTTATTTTTCAAGATTTGTGATTTTCATTGGTGGGTTTTTAATACAAGAAAAAGGTATAAAGGGCCTTCTCTTCAGAGTTAGGGAAAAGTAACAAAAGCACAATCATAATTTTATGTTGACATACTGTTTTATTTTATTTACTATTCTCAAGTAAATTACACAACAGTTTTGAAAAATGTATATTTATTGTGCCTCTCCTAAATAAAATCTATAGCTACTAGTCATCTCCAGTCTTTCATAAAGAAAACCATATTCTATAACACAGCCTAGTAAATATTAAAAATTTTTGAAGAGAGATTAAATTACAAGTCTACTTAGATGCTGAACTAAAAATCAATACTAATAAAATAGCTTTTGAAATAATTATTAAACTCGTAAATGCCTCTTCCTTTTTAATATATATATATGTATGATATATATATGTATATATACGTTCACATGTGCACGTGTGGGCACACACATTGTTTTTAAAATATGCACAATATATATTTATACAGTATATTTCAAAATTCTGTGTTTTGTTTGTTTGTTTGTTTTGAGACAGAGTCTCACCCTGTTGCTCAGGCTGGAGTGCAATGGCACAATCTCGATTCACTGCAACTTCCGCCTCCAGGTTCAAGCGATTCTCCTGCCTCAGTCTCCTGAGTAGCTGGGATTACAGGCGTGCACCACCAGGTCCAGCTAGTTTTTGTAACTTTAGTAGAGATGGGATTTTACCATGTTGGGCAGGCTGGTCTTGAACGCCTGACCTCATGATCTGCCCACCTTGGCCTCCCACTGGGTTGGGATTACAGGTGTGAGACATCGAGCCCAGCCTAAAATTCTGTTTTTGAAACATATGTAGAAATTTTGAAAACATTATCTATGTCTATAATTTGAAAGTTGTTTTTTTTTCACAGTATCTGTTTATCTTGATTCTTACCTCCTTTCACATTTTCTCCTTGAAGTCAAAAAAAAAAAAGAGTAGAAGGGCATGGACAGTAGGTAATTTTAATCCTTTCTTAAAAGTGATTCCATAAATGTGCTAGGTTAATATAAATATGAATAACTGAGCAGAATAGAGAAAATAATCCCTTCTTTATCTGATAGATCCAAGGCACTATAATAGCATTTTAGTAATGAAGGTATGTATGTCACATTCTCTGCTAATCATACCACATAAACACTTTTTGTATGTTATGTTTAATTATTAGCTATTAACAAATTATCAAAACATTTGTGAAATGACACACAGCAACACTGCATAGATTGTCTTTCTGATAAAGGTTTTTTATTGTTGTCTCCTGGGTAAATAGTTCAAAAAGAAAAACTACATTTATTTGAGTAAGGTACATTTGCCTGCAGCTATTGTCATTCTGATTAAGATTTGCTGTAGAGTAAAACTGACTTTTTTTTTCCCAAAAAGTTCCTAATAGTATCTGTAGATAATCTTAATACCAGGTATTTACAAAAGGAAAAGAAAAATAAACTAAATTTCATAAAAAATTAAAATGTTTATTTGCATTACCAATGAAAGAGGAGAGGAGAAAATAATATATATGTAAATGCATTTTCAAGGGCATACACCCTGTTATTGCCATTAACAATTAGCCAAATCATTTGCATCTAGATTGAACGTTCTCCTCTGTCCAATAAAATTAAAATGTGTTGTGCACATGTGAAGCCTAGGAAAGTTGTTGGTAAGAAACATAATATTGGTGAAAGGCCTCACTTTGAGATTCCTTTTTTTTTTTTTTTAATAGAGATGGGGTTTCACCATGTTGGTCAGGCTGGTCTCAAACTCCTGACTTCGTGATCCAACCGCCTCTGCCTCCCAATGTACTGGGATTACAGGAGTGAGCCACCATGCCTGGCCAAGATTTCTTTTTGTATACTCCTAAAAGTATTAGGAATTTGGAATTCTGAGATAATTGTTGTATACAAATACTGTTCAATACATTATAAAACTGATTAAAGACACTAATTCAGTAGAATAATATGAAACTAAATATTTGGATCTCAATATAATACTACAAATGATTATCCATTATCCATTATGATTGTATTGAATGGTCATTTAATTTTAGGACTCTGATACATTGGATACTTCTTTAAGTCAAGACTAATATAAGAACTAATAATTACAATGTGCTTTGATACTCTAGGCTATTACAAATATTCAGAGAATATATTATATTTGATATAGTTCCAACACACATATTAATGCAACTTGAGGAAATATCCATTAATTTTTTAATTTTAATTTGTTTAATTTAATTTCTATTTTAAAGTATTTTAATTCTTTAATTTTTAAATTATAGAATTACAATGGCATGCTATTTTATGCTGTCACAATTTGTGGAAAATAATTATTTTATAACATACCACTAAAAAAGCCTTTATAAAACATTATGCTTGCAGCACTATTCACAATAGCAAAGACGTGGAATCAACCCAGTTGCCCATCAATGATAGAGTGGATAAAGAAAATGTGGTACATAGCCACCATGGAATACTATGCAGCCATAAAAAGGAATGAGACCATGCCCTTTGCAGGGACATGGATGGAGCTGGAAGCCATTATCCTTAGTATACTAATGTAGGAACAGAAAACCAAACACTGACATGTTCTCACTTGTAAGTGGGAGCTGAACAATAACACGTGGACACCGGGAGGGGAAGAACAGACACTGGGGCTTGCCTGGGATGGAGGGGTGGGGGCAGGGAGAGCATCAGAAAAAATAGATAATGGATGCTAGGCTTAATACCTAGGTGATAAGATGAAAACCATGGCATAGGATTACCTAAGTAACAAACCTGTACATTCTGCACATGTACCCTGGAATTCAAAATAAATAAATAAATAAATAAAACATTTTTTGCTAAGTAAAAGAAGCTAGTAACAAAATACCATATATTATATTATTTCATTTATACGAAATATACAGAATAAGCAAAATCTTCTGATACAGAAAGATTAGCGGTTGCTAGGAGCTAGGTTGGTGCGTGGGGAGGTAGAACGGTAAGATTAGGGGTAACTTGTGGTACAGTGTTTCTTTTGGGGTTGAGAAACATATTCTAAAATTAATTGTGATTGTTGTAAAATACTGTGAATATACTCAAAAGTCCATTTAGTTGTGCACTTTAAATGAGTAATCTTGTATGGTATGTGATTTATATCTCAATGACTCTGTTAGCGCTAAAAGGACCTTATGTACTAAAACATGTATGAAAACGTTTTTCCTATTTTAATGGCATCTAGAGAAAACCTCTATGCTTCATTGCCTGCCAGAACTAAGGACAACATAGTACATGTCAACCATTAAAGTTACTTGAAATTGAGCTTTGCTACAGCAGCATAGTCTTCAATCTAAATTGTAAGCTCTCCAATATGACTTTTTTAAAGGACAAAATAGACTATGCATCCATTATTCTATAGGTTAACAGAAATTGACCAAGTTTATTTTATAACCATACTTAATATGCATACTAATTGTATGCATGTATATGTATACACAGCTGTCTATGTGTATATTTGCTTATAGTATAAGAAAACTAACTGGGCATAGTGGCATGTGCCTGTGGTCCCAGCTATTTGGAAGGCTAAGGTGGAAGGATTCCTCAAGGCCAGGAGTTTCAGTCTGCAGTGAGCCATGATTACTTTTTTGAATAGCCACTGCTCTCCAAGTCTGGGCAACAAATGTGAGATTCTGTCCTCAAGAAAAGAAAAAAAAGTTAGAAAAAAGGAAATAAAAACTGACCAGGAGAGAAACCATGAAGGCCTATTAGACTTAATTTATTGTTGTGAAGATAAAATTTTTTAGTGAAGATGAAAATATCCACTCTGTACCCCCCTCCCAGAGTTATTATCATAGCAGGTAGCAGATAAAATAATCCTGTTAAAAAGAAAACAAGCTCATAATAATTCCTCTGCTCAACACCTACCGAAGGGCTTCCCATCACACTCTGATTAAAAGTTAAAGCTCTCAAAGGGCCTGCAAGGCTCTATCTGCAACAGGGGTCACTAAGTAGTTTCTGTAATTGAACAGATAGCAAATATTTCAGGCTTCATGGGGTCCATCATGTCTTTTGCAACTACTCAGTTATACCCCTGTGGGATAAAGCAGCCACAGGCAGTATAAAAAAGACTGAGCATGGCTGGATTCCAATAAATCTTCACTTATGAAACTAAAATTTGAATTCAACAAGATGTTCACATGTGAAGTAACATTATTTTTCTTGGGCTTATTTTTTAACCATTTAATACATGTAAAAATCATTCTTATCTCCTGGGGTATCTTAAAGAGGTGAAGTTTGCTGACTCCTACTCTACAAGATCTGGCCCCCTGCTGTCTCTCTGCACCTTATCTCCTATTCCTCTTCCTTTGTACCTTGAGCTCCAGAGATTCTGGTATTCTTGCTCTCTACATCACACGTATATCTTAGTGCCTTTGTATTTTGTTCCTTCTGTTTGGAATATGCTTCCCCAAATAGCCACATGATTACTCCCTCAAGTCTTTCAAATCTTTGCTCAAAAGTCACCTACAATTTCAACAACAAGATGTTTCACTTTTATTTCTTTGCTTTGCTAATGAATAGTGCTTAACAGCTAATATGGGACTAATTAGCATTCCAGTGTCTTAATTTGAACACAGAAGACTTCCTTGCCACATGCTTGTAATATGCAAATGAAAACCAATTATTGACTGAAGAACTACAAGTGAGCAATCTATGGTTCTCTCCCAATATTTTTTGTTTAGAGATAATGACATTTTTTTTTTTTTGCATATGTCATCTTTAAATTACAGTAGTGTGTTCTCAGCTCTACTATCACTTCCTCATTACCAAAGATTGGCAGCCCAGATTTTCTTCACCAAGATAATAATTTTCATTCCAATTATACACAAAAGGTTGACCCTCCAACAGACTTCATGTATTCCACCATACATGAGCACACATCTATGTACATAATGATCACAAGACTAAAATCTGAGCTACAGGGTAATGTACAGCTTGATTTTTATTAGTATACTACACTCTCTCCAAGTGGACACATAATAATTTCCTTGGGCAGTGTTCACAATAATATTTATAATAAAACATAAACCCTATTCTTGCACCAGCACTTGAGGGACATATTTATCACTCTTATTGAAATAATAAACAGAATATTAATGAGATGTAGTATCTTCCTTCCCCAACCAAAAAAAAAAACAAACTTCTGGCTACCACATAGAATCTTTTACTGCACAAAATCATCATAGCCTATACAATAAAGAGCACTGTTAGCACACCTGAAGAAATTATTCATTCCTGGATGGGATATTTACTTCTTAGAAATAATGGACTTCATTGCACTATCATTGTGACAAATTGGATGTGATGAGACAATGGATTATGCTATTTTCCCTTTTAGTTAAGAGATATTGAATAGAGGAACAGAAGGCAGGATAAAAATGCTCAACTCAGAGAAGACCAATAACACAACTCCACTATAAAATGCATTAAAGCTGCTGTTTCATTAGTTCATAGTACAATGGGTAAACTAAAATCCCATAGACTACCATTTTTAATACAATGAAATGTGTTTAATACAAGGAAATTCCTTGTGGACAAAGGACAGGCAGAACTCAATGTCATCCCTCTGCTCACCTGAGACAAAAGCATATCTGATCGCTTTCTTTACCCTATTGTTTCACTAAGCCAGACTAAGGCATAAATGACTATTCCTGTAATTGTGCATTCAGTGAAAGGCTGATCAGAAACTCAAAGGAATACAATCGTTTATGTCTTATCTACCCGTGACATGAAAGTCCCTCCCCCACTTCCAGTTTTCCCACCTTTCCGACTGATCCAATGTACAAGTTACATATATTGATTTGAAGTCTCATATCTCCCTAAAATGTATAAAACTAAGCTGTACCCCTACCACCTTGGGTACATGGGGTCAGGACCTCCTGAGGCAGTGTTACGGGTGCATCCTTAACCTTGTCAAGGTAAACTTTCTAAATTGATTGAGACCTGTCTCAGATACTTTTTGGTTTACAATCCATTTCCAGAATATATGTGTATTCTGTTCCCCTTTGGAAATAGTCTGTCCGTCTCTATGCATGGTCCATTTATATTGTCCTTGTATTCTAAGATATGTGGTTTCTCATAAAAAATAAAACATTTGGCTGGGCACAGTGGCTCACGCTTATGATCCCAGCACTTTGGGAGGCCGAGGAAGGCGGATCACCTGAGGTCCAGAGTTTGAGACCAGCCTGACCAACGTGGAGAAACCCCATCTCTACTAAAAATACAAAATTAGTGGGGCATGGTGGCACATGCCCGTAATCCCAGCTACTCTGGGAGGCTGAGGCAGGAGATTCGCTTAGACTCGGGAGGCGGAGGTTGTGGTGAGCAGAGATCATGCCACTACGCTCGAGCCTGGGCAACAAGAGCGAAACTCTGTCTCAAAAAAAAAAAAATAAATAATAATAAAATAAAACATTTATCAAATTAAAAAGCCAAAACCACAGTCCCTTATGATTCCAGGTGTCTGTGAAGTTTCAAAATAATTTCCTAAAAGTATGTGACTTTTATCCAGACTAATGTGAGGAAAACATTCAGACTTGATAATAGTAAAATATAAATTATCATTCACAATACATAAAAGAAGTCAGAACTAGTCAGCGTAATGGCATTAGCCATTTTTGTAAGCTAATTACCACATTTTTAAAGTCTAAAATCTAGTAGATGTGTTTATATTCTCTTCATATATAAACCAAAGTGCAATGTCATTAATTATGAAATTATTTTACATGAAATTAAAAATTTTAAAGTGCATTTCTCCATTTAAGAAACTCTTAAAAAGACTAGTCATGTATATTGAATTTGTGTTGTTTTGCTTCAAAACATACACTTACTTGATGGCATTTTTAAATGTTAAGAAATGTCAGAATCTAAAATTATTAACTCAAAAGGATTTGAATTTTTGTTAATTCAATAGAGTTTTTTTTTTCTTTTCTTTCTTTCTTTTTTTTTTTTTTTTTTGAGATGTTGTCTCACTCTGTCGCCTGGGCTGGCGTACAGTGGTGCGATCTCGGATCACTGCAACCTCTGCCTCCCCAGGTTCAAGCGATTCTCCTGCCTCAGCCTTTCGAGTAGCTGGGATTATAGGCACCCACCACTATACCCAACTAATTTTTTGTATTTTTAGCAGAGACGGGGTTCATCATGTTGGCCAGGCTGGGTCTCGAACGCCTCATCTTGTGATTTGCCCACCTCGGCCTCCCAAAGTGGCTCTGGAGTTTATTTTTCTAATAATTCTTTAGATTAGAACAAACTGTGAATGATGCAGAAAATTAAGAAAAATTATCTCATGTCATACTGTGGCAGGCCAGGTTTCAATAGCATAGGCCTCCATAACAACTGTTTCAGTACTGACTGAGCAGTTAAGTTAAATATTAAAAGCTTAAAAAGCCAGTGCCCTTATACAAAGGCTGGAATATAACAAAAACCCACGGAGAGTTTTGCCTAGGCCTTTCCTGGGCCTTAAAACATGACAAAATAACAAATGCATTCTTAACAGATCCCATTTAGGATTAAAACAAGTTTTATTGGGGGTCTGAAGAAACTCCCCAGGTCTCCACAGACTAGTTTATTGAAGGTCTGAAGGAACTTCCCAAACCTCCCTGATTTAGCAGGAGACAAGACAAGGATAATTACCCTAGCACCTGAACCCATTTGGATTAAGTAAATGTACTGAGGCTCTAGAGGAAGGTCTTCAGGGCTCAGATCTTACTTATAGATCAAAAGAGGTTAATCACTTATGTCTTTAGATGGATGCACACTTACACGTAGACATATAGCTTAGAAGGTATATAAGTTCTGGAAAACTATCTAATTTTGAGTTTGTCTGGAGATAAATTCCAGACCTTCTCCCTGTAACCGGTTGCAGAAATAAAACTCTCGGCCAGCGCAGTGGCTCACACCTGTAATCCCAACACTTTCAAAAGCCGTGGCGGGTACATACACGAGGTCAGGAGACCATCCAACTTGGCTAACATGGTGAAACCACGTCTCAGCTAAAAATACCAAAATTAGCTGGGTGTACTGGCACGTGCCTGTAGTCCCAGCTAGTCAGGAGGCTGAGGCAGGAGAATCTCATGAACCTGGGGAGCAGAGGTTGCAGTGAGTCGAGATTGTGCCACTGCAGTCCAGCCTGGGCAACAGAGCAAAACTCTGTCTCAGAAACAAAACAAAACAAAAAAACCTGAGGAAAACCTCTCTTCCTCCCCAGTTCATCTGCATCTCCTTATAGGGCTGCGAGAAATAGCAGCCCGACCCTTCACTTTGGTCCGGGAACAAAATTATTTCCTCATCTGACTGAAGGGAAAGTTCATAACTCTTGCTGTGTTTCACATAAGTAAATCCTCCTTAACATTTATTTTCTTCTGTCTCTTGATTTAACATTCAAATCCATAAAAATTCAAACCCATAAAAAGTGTCCCGATCTTAGGACTTTAAAAGGTAAAATGAACACTGTACATATCTTTAAGCTCTATAAATATTGATCACAGTTAACATATAATCAAACTATTGGTTTTTTAAATGGTGGAATCTAAGACATTAGAAAGCAATCTTGTTCAGGTAATAATTTGGTAATTTACATTCAATTATATATCATGATTCAGAGTATATTGTCTTTAATATTATGAGGGCATCTTGTTAAGTGGTAATGTATTTTGTGCCCATAACTGAAATTTTCTAGGAAGTTGCTTTTCAACAAACACCTAAAATGAGCAGATGTATATGGGTTTGTTTTTTTTTTTTTTTACATATTTCCATGGATAAATATTCTTTTCAAGTAGTAGCAAGGTATCTGCACGAATGAGTTAATTTTTTTTTTGTAGATCATTGTACCTACTATACCATAAAAAGAAGTTGATTATATCAAACAATAATTATATAAAATGGGTTCCATTAACATAAAATTATAGCCAGGTGTGTTGGCTCCCGCCTGTAATCCCAGCACTTTGGGAGGCCAAGGCAGGTGGATCACCTGAGGTCTGGAGTTCGAGACCAGCCTGACCAACATGGAGAAATCCCATCTCCACTAAAAATACAAAAATTTAGCTAGGTGTAGTGGCTCATGCCTGTAATCCCAGCTACTAGGGAGGCTGAGGCAGGAGAATCACTTGAACCCGGAAGGCGGAGGTTGCGGTGAGCCGAGATGCTGGCATTGCACTCCAGCCTGGGCAACAAGAGTGAGATTCTGTCTCAAAAAAACAAAAAACAAAAAACAAAAACATAAAATTATATACTTTTATCACAAGGCAATGGGCATGTGATTGCAATTAATGTGATACAGATATAAAATTAAGTACTCCAAGAAAAATTTAAAGACCTACTTTAAAAAAAAAATAATATTAATACTGATTCAATAATAATATATATATATTTTTGAGACAAGATCCCACTCTGTCGCCCAGGCTGGAGTGCAATGGCCATCTCGGCTCACGGCTCACTGCAAACTCCACCTCCCGGGTTCAAGCAACTCTCTGTCTCAGCCTTCCGAGCAACTGGGATTATAGGTGCCCGCCAATTCACTCGCCTTGGCCTCCCAAAGTGCTGGGATTACAGGCGTGAGCCACAGCACCTGGCCAATAACATTTTTTAAAAGATGTAAACCCCTAACAGTTTTTCTACTGATCTAGTAGAAACGTGCTAAAACGTGGTTAGACTAGATGGTTAGTCAAGGAATTTTTGTAATAAATAAAAATACAGGAGTAAATAAGTTAAATACTTTACAATAATAACACACAAGAAGAATTTTGTCAATATGTATCAAATTTTTGTTTAATGAAGACACTACCAATACTAAAAATGTTGTTCTGATTGTCTTAATGTTACATATATGCACATACTACATATACTTTATATGTGCATGTATTACATGTATTTTAAACATACAGATATAGGGATTTATATTACATTAAGAAAATCAGATCTTAGATTTGGAAATGTGTGTGTATGTGTGCCTATAAGCCATTTACTCATGAAAAATACAAACTATCTTACAGAATAATGTTGTTGGGGTTATAAACACACTACCCCCCAAATATGGCACCTCGACATATTGAATATTTTATGCCGAAGAACTTTGAAAAGACAGGTATAGAAAGAACTCTCTGACCTCTCCTGCCTCCCACGGAGCTATTCATGAGATCCTTCTGTGAAGAAGTGCCCTCCCTACGCCTGAAGGAAAGAAGAATCCTCTAAAGAGAAGGAAGGGATGCCCAGAGGATTCTGAGAAAACAGGTCTAAGTTTCCCCCAATTTATTAGTCTTAGCGTATACCTTTTTGGTCATATAGCACTTTTTTTTACAACATTTCACCTTCCCTCAACTAGTTTAAAACTACTCAGGTTAATTGCTTCTTTGGATTTCATTTCCTTATGAAGTTCTCCCTTGTCCTAAAAATCTTACACTAAATAAATGTGTATGCTTTTCAGTTGTAAATTTGTCTTATGTCAGTTTGGTTTACAGGGCCGAAGGCAATGAACCGAAAATGGATAGAAGAAGGCATTTATCCCTCCCCCCACAATGTTATGGAATTAATTAGAAATATAGACTATTTATGGTATTCATTTCCAGGGGAAAACTGAATTTTAAAAAAGGATTATTTGGTGTGTGGTGGCTCACTCCTGTAATCCCAGCACTTTGGGAAGCCCGGGTGGGGGGATCACAAGGTCAGGAGTTTCAGACCAGACTGGCCAATATGGTGAAACTCCATCTTTACTAAAAATGCAAAAAGTTAGCTGGGCGTGGTGGCATGCACCTGTAATCCCAGCTACTGGGGAGGCTGAGGCAACAGAAACTCCATCTCAAAAAAAAAAAAAAAAGGATTATTTATTTTTATTTATTTAATTATTTCCTTGATATATATGGCAAACATCCATTTTAAAAAATGATAATTTTAATAAATGTCCTGTTTATGTTTGCATTCTTAGATATGTCCAGAACTTTATTTTGCTGTAATATTAATTGTATCACCTGAAAAAATCTTTTCTATAAATAGCAAATGATTGTAATAGAAAATGTGAAATGAATTAATTTTGACACATAATCTGCCTTTTGTCCATTTATTTTTTTTTAATTTGTAAAGAATTAGTTTCTTGATTAAACAGGAATCATTTTATAAAACTAATGCTGAGGCCGAGCGTGGTGGCTCACACCTGTAATCCCAGCACTTTGGGAGGCCGAGGTGGGCGGATCACTTGAGGTCAGGAGTTCAAGACCAACCTGGCCAATATGGTGAAACCCCATCTCTACTAAAATTACAAAAATTAGCTGAGCATGGTGATACATGCCTGTAATCTCAGCTACTCAGGAGACTGAGGCAAGAGAATCACTTGAACCCGGGGTGGGGGGCGAAGTTTGCAGTGAGCCGAGATCAAATCATTGCACTCCAGCCTGGACTACAAGAGGAAGACTCCCTCTCCAAAAAAAAATAAAACAACAACAATGAAAAAACTAATATTGAGAGATTGCAGGTAAGAGCTTCTATTTTTAATTATTTGTGTCTTCCTTCTCTGTCCAAGACACAATTCTTAGAACATTATTTTTCAGCAAGTATCTTTTGTAGTTACTCAAATCCAAGGAGAATGAGTTTAGAGACTAAGATCAATTATTTATTTTCTCTTTCAGTAAATACTACTTAGTGCATACACCCTCAGAAATGTTTTACTTTTGTAAAGCATTTAATAGTATCTCAAATTGCTTCCACATTCATTATAGTTAACTGTAACACCTTTCTCCTTACTCGGTGAATCCATTGGTGCAAAGGGAAAAGAATAGAAATTTTACATATCTAATTACAAAACTTCACATACTAAATAGAGAATCAAGCTAATTCTTAATCAAAATGTCTGCTTCTGAGACAAAATTACTCTTTTGGCTATTTACTCTTTTGTAAACTAGCTCCCCATTTCAACCAGATACTTACTCAATAATCAGCATAATAGTAACATAAAACAAATAGCTTTGCATTAAATTGATATTTTAGGTTTGGGTAGAATTACACGGACTCTTAGAAAGGGGGAGAAGGGGTGGCCAGGCACAGTGGCTCACACCTGTAATTCCAGCACTTTGGGAGGACGAGGCAGGAGGATCACCAAGTCAGGGGTTCAAGACCAGCTTGACCAAGATGGTGAAACCTCGTCTCTACTAAAAACTACAAAAATTAGCCTGGCGCGGTGGTGTGCAGCTGTAGTTCCAGCTACTAGGGAGGCTGAGGCAGGGGAATAGCTTGACCCTGGGTGGCGGAGGTTGCAGTGAGCCAAGATTGTGCCACTGCACTCCAGCCTGGGCGACAGAGTGAGAATCCGTCTCAAAAAGAAAGGGGGAAGAGTAACTATGTGGCTGCTTCTCATGTGACACTTAAATGATTTATTTAAAAGCTGTCTACTTTCAAAAATAATTTAAGATTGTTGTTTTAATTCTCAAAATAAAATTTTGGCACAATTATTACCAAATACTATAAAGATATTCAATCTAATTCAACAGGAGAGGGAATAAAACAAATAAATCCAGGAATTGGGGTATTCAAATTTTTGCATTGTATGGAAAGCACTCATTATTAACATCTATATTAGAGGAAAGTGAAAACACCAATAAATGACATGGCATATTACTGTACTTATTAATATTTATAACATATAATTTAATAACTCTACATTTTAACAATATACATAGGGGCTTGGCAATGAATACACTGCATAAAACATATATGTTTGCTAGTAATAATAATTAGATTCATATATCTCTCTTTTTCATACTATCCTAAAAACATTTTCATTATTTACATAGGATGAGTTTTCAAACACTTATGAACATTTCTACACCAGATATGCTCATGAAGAGATATTAAAATGAAAAAGAAAAGACTCGTCTAGAATTACAACCTAATCAAACAATGAATTTAATAAAAATCATGCTTTTAGGCAACAAAATTCAGCTTCCACTGGTTGAAATACTGACATGAGCCAAGGTCGCGCCACTGTACTCCAGCCTGAGCCACAGAGTGAGACTCTGCTTCAAAAAATAAATAAATAAAAAGTTAAAAACGGAGGCCAGTGTGCCCTGGAATATATAGTGAGCAAGGATTAAAGTGGAATGACATAGGTAAGAGTCAAATCAGGTGGAATACTGTAGGTCATTGTAAAGATTTGAGTTTTAGTCTAAATGCATCGGAAAGACATTATAATCTGATTTATGTTTTGAATGTCGCTCTAGCTACTCTGAGAAGAATGTAACTGATGAGATGTGAGAACAGAAGTTTGGGAGACTCTCTAGGATACTGATACAAGAGTGTGTGGTGGATGGTCCATGGCCTAGTTTAGTGGGATATCAGTAAAGATGGAGAGAAGCTGATGAGTATGACAAAGTTTGGAGGCGGAATAAATAGGGTCTGGTGAGGGATTGATTCTAGGTTGGGGTAGGAGAAACAAAGAGAGAAACTGGGCTAATGTTAGTACCATTTAATGAAATAGAGATGATGAAGAAGGAACTAGGTTTGGTGCAGCAGAAAGGCAGTGAAAATTTAAGGTACCTGTGACTTACGCCAGTGTAGTCAGTTAGACACGAGTTTGAAAATGAGAGTCATATGCATAGAGATAGTATTTAATACCATAGGGTATGATACCATCAAGAGAAAGGTCTTAGAAAAAAAGTAGATGGTGGCTTAGTATTGACCTCTGAGAACTACACTTACAAGTTGAGTAGGTGGTATGACAATGATAAATTGTATGGTTACTGCCCACAAGGAACTTACAATTATTATTTAATAATAACAACATGCTGTGGTAAGTTAGAGAAGGGAAGCAGTATTTATCTAGGCAGAGGAAATCGAAGACAACTTGGTAGAGAAAATTAGTTGTCATTACAGAAAAAGATTACATAGATCAACATGCAGAGGGTGAGGACTGGAACACCAATTTCAGATGAGGAATAAACTTTCCCCAAAATGGGGATAAAGGACAGTGTTGATGCTCCAGAAACCTAAGTTGCCCTAGTTAAAGCATAGGTTAAATGGCTATACATAGGGTAGATGGAGGGAAATATATTCCAATTATGACTTCCCTTCCTTCCTTCCTTCCTTCCGTCCGTCCCTCCCTCCATCCCTCACTTCCTCCCTTCTTCCCTCCCCCTCCCTCACTTCCTCCTTCCTCCCTTCCTTCCATTTATTTTTTCTGAGATGGAGTCTCTCTTTGTTGCCCAGACTGGAGTGCAGTGGCGCCATCCTGGCTCACTGCAACCTTCACCTCCCAGGTTCAAGTAATTCTCCTGCCTCAGCCTCTTGAGTAGCTGGGACTACAGGTGCCTGCCATCACTAAAAAAATTTTTGTGTTTTTAGTATAGACGAGTTTCACAATGTTAACCAGGCTGTCCTTGAACTCCTGACCTCATGATCTGCCCACCTCGGCCTCCCAAAGTGCTGGGATTACAGGCGTGAGCCACTGTACCTGGCCCTTTCTTTCTTTCTTTCTTTCTTTCTTACTTACTTTCTTTCTTTCTTTCTTGAGAGGGAGTCTCATTCTGTCGCCACAGCTGGAGTGCAGTGGCACGATCTGGGCTCATTGTAACCTCCACTTCCCAGATTCAAGCAATTCTCCTGCCTCAGCCTCCTGAGTAGCTGGGATTACAGGCGTGTGCCACCATGCCCAGCTAATTTTTATATTTTTGGTAGAGGTGATGTTTCACCATGTTGGCCAGGCTGGTCTCAAACCCCTGCTCTCAAGTGATCCACTCACCTCGACCTCCCGAAGTGCTGGGACTATAGGTGTGAGCCACTGCTCCTGACCCAGATTACAATTTTCTAAAGGTAAATATTAAGTACTCAGGAATATCACTTGGCCTTCATTCTCACTATACCACTATTTAATGTGACATCCATTGATTCTTTTTCTTTCTTCGTAGAGGAATTTCTTGTAAGTTTCATAAATATAAGAGGCATGTTAAGTGTGACAGAAAGAAACATACATTATGAAATAAGGACTTATCATAGAAACCATTTAGAAACTAGTTAGAAGTAGGTCATGAAAACATCAACCAGTTCATGGCTCAATAATTTCAAAACTTGTTTCCCAAATGGTTTCATTATACTTATTTCAGGGAGAGGAATAATGTTGTGGTTAACATTCTGGTTGGATTTGGTTTTTCAAGGCACGGTGGCTCCTGCCTGTAATCCCAGCACTTTGGGAGGCCGAGGCGGGTGGATCACCTGAGGTCAGGAGTTCAAGACCAGCCTGGCCAACCTGGTGAAACCCCGTCTCTACTAAAAATACAAAAGTTAGCTGGGTGTGGTGGCAGGTGCCTATAATCCCAGCTACTCGGGAGGCTGAGGCAGGAGAATCACTTTAACCCAGGAGGTGGAGGTTGCAGTGAGCCGAGATTGTGCCATTGCACTCCAGCCTGAGCGACTGAGAGACTGCATCTCAGAGAAAAAGAAAAAAAAATCAATTTTAGAAGTTATGATTAAAATGAACGATCATGTTACTAAAATTTAAAAATATATAACTCATAACTAATTTTCATAAAAATAATAGATATGTTTGTTTATTGGTCTAAGCTACATACTGATACTATTAAGAGAATAAAGTGTAGTCAGGTAATTTAATAATTGACTAAAATCAAAAAAGAAAGCCACTACATGAACATGTGCTAGACCTTGAATAATTATTTTTAGTAAAAAGACTTTATAATTAAAAGATGTCAAAATCCATAGTGCATACACTACAGGTAAGTGTTTATGGAGAACCCTATGCTATTGATTTTGTTCAATCTTAATCAATTATGCCTGAGAAGACTAAACATGTTCAAATAAACTGTATTGTCAACTACTATTACAGTCATGTTGTAACTGTCACTTTGTGAAACACATGCTGTTTTCTGCATCAAGACATTAGCTTCCAACTATGTATGGGTCTGCTTTCTTCATGAATCTCAAAGGCATCACTCTTTTTTTTTTTTTTTCTTGAGACAGAGTCTCACTCTGTCACCCAGGCTGGAGTGCAGTGGCACGATCTTGGTCCATTGCAACCTCCGCCTCCCAGGTTCAAGCGATTCTCCCTGCCTCGGACTCCCGAGTAGCTGGGATTACAGGCTCCACCACCACGCCCTGCTAATTTTTGTATTTTTAGTAGAGATGGGGTTTCACCAGGTTGGCCAGGCTGGTCTCGAACTCCTGACCTCAGGTAATCCACCCACCTCGGCCTCTCAAAGTGCTGGGATTACAGGCTGAGCAACCACGCCCAGCCAAGGCATCACTCTTTCACTACGATGTCACAATAAAAATACAAGGCTTACGATCAAAAGTGTAAAATATGAATTTGACAGTTAGCATTTACATTACTACATCAAATTCAATTTCTAATTATTTTGAATCTGCACTTTCACTATACTTATCTCTTTGTTTATCTTTACATCTTAGAAAAGTTAGAAAAGGGTGCCATTTCATTCTACAAGTCATCAACTTTACTACATAGTTCATATGATGGATAGCATAGGCATGACTTTGTATTACTTGAAAAATATCATGGCATACCAGTCCTGCCCCTTTTTAGCTTATTCCATTCTAAGGGTGTGCTTTGAAACTGTTATGGGCCAGGCGCAGTGGCTCATGCCTACAATCCAAGCATTTTGGGAGGCGGAGGCTGCTGGATCACGAGGTCAGGAGTTCAAGACCAGCCTGGCCAAAATGGTGAAACCCTGTCTCTACTAAAAATACAAAAAGTAGCCAGGTGTGGTGGCAAGTGCCTGTAATCCCAGCTACTCAGGAGGCTGAGGCAGGAGAATTGCTTGAACCCAGGGGTGGAGGTTGCAGTGAGCCGAGATCATACCACTACACTCCAGCCTGGATAAAAGAGTGAGACTCTGTCTCATAAAAAGAAAAAAAAAAAAAACTGTTATGAAATATCATGTTAAAGTGTCTGACAATCTGTATTAAGACTACAAAGCAATTTCTTCTCTCAGAAAGTACAGGTAGACCAAAATACTATTGGGTTAAATCCTCTTGTTTAATTATGCAAAACATTAACATGTGATTTTCTGCACAAATAATTAAATGTGTAAAATAAAAATATAAAATGCATGCATATGTCTCAGTCATTCAATATGCATTTAAGAGCCCACACTATTTGGTAAGAAATGTGCTAGCTGTTCAGCTTGGCTTTAATACATGTATTATGTAAATTAGTTTATTTAGAAATAATAGAAATAATGAAATGATGAAAATAATAATGGAAACCTGTAGGTTTTATTACTAATGAGTTAACTTTGTTTTGAGAAATTATTGAATTGCTTAGGGACTCCCAAAATTCCATCTCAATTTTTTAAATTTCCCGTCTAATAAAGTACTTTTGGTTAATGTGGAATATCCATACCCAATGCTGTTCCTCAAAAAGTACGTGACTTGGGTAATTTGCTGCTTATAAGGCCTGGTTCTATAATAGCATATTGCTTTGAGTTTTAAGTAATTCATTGAGGGCTAGGTGCAGTGGCTCATGCTTGTAATCCCAGCACTTTGGGAAGTCGAGGCGGGCAGATCACTCCTGAGGTCAGGAGTTTGAGACCAGCCTGACCAACATGGAGAAACCTGGTCTCTACTAAAAATACAATTAGGCGAGCTTGGTGGCATGCCAGTAATCCCAGCTACTTGGGAGGCTGAGGCAGGTGAATTGCTTGAATCCAGGAGGTGGAGGTTGTGATGAGCCAAGATTGCACCATTGCACTCCTGCCTGGGCAGCAAGAGCGAAACTCTGTCTCAAAAAGATAAATAAATAAAATTAAAAATAAAAGCAAATAAATAATTTATCAGATTATCTCAAGACCGCATTATAACCAAACCAATAATATGCATGCCTAGTTTTCATTAAAATGCAATAAATTTTGAAATGTGTCCTATTTGAAAAAAATACTAATTGAACTATTAATTTTAAAAGATATGTGTTTATACTCTAAAGCATACGTGAGGGAGGGCTGTGAGGATAAGCCGGTCAGACGAGACTTCCTGTAGGTGGAGGGGAAAGCTGACATGTTGATTTCATTGTTCTCTGGTTTTAAGGTCTTTATTTTTTATTTATTTATTTATTTATTTTTTTAGGATGGGGTTTCACCATGTTGGTCAGGCTGGTCTTGATCTCCCGACCTCAGGTGATCCGCCCGGCTTGGCCTCCAAAGTGCTTGGATTACAGGCGTGAGCTACCACGCCCGGCCGAGGTCTTTAAGAATACATTGGAATGAGTCAATACATACACATATTCCACCCTCTTCCCTTCTTGTGGGCTTTAAGATTTTATAGTGAAGAGATCTCATGCTGATAGTACAGCAGAAAATCGTATTTTAATTCTGGAACTTAGAGTCTTGTTGAGTTACATGTTAGATCTTTTTTTCCTGATGTCTTAGTTTGCTGCCTTTAAATGAAAGATTTCTATGAAACATTAAGAAAATGTACATTATTATGAAGGGAAAACCAAATTTGCATTGTTTCTGAAGGGCATATGGCTTCATAAAACTGTTGGTGGTAGATCTGTGTTGTCGAATGGAAATCTATAGCAAAAGTAATCTGTGGCTCAAGAAAAAGGGTAGCTGCCAACTACCTGCATATGCATGAAACATTTGTGGCCATTAAGAGACTACTGTTTTAAAACAGCAGTATGCATGACCATAAATACATTTGACATTTATACAGCCTGGCTCTAATCTCAGTGTTCTCTGCATGTGGAGCAGCAAGAGCCATAAATGTTATTACACATTGCTCATTAATATGCAAAGGTGAGCCTGTATACTCAGTACATATTGCCTCAGCTTGTTAATGAGCATTTCATGGACTGTGTAACTGCTGAACTACATTCTGATAGAAACATTGAGTTGTTCCTTCAGGCCTTATGTTTCAGCAAGCTTGTTCTCACTTTGATGTATAAATTAGAGCAATACATTGAAGGGACCCAGGGGTTACCTAATGTGGAATCTTTCCTGTGAAATTGAATGTAGCCCTCTTCAAATGTGCTCCTGAAGAATTTTTTTCCTTCCTGTATTTAATGTGGAGAATGTCTACTGCTACAGAAATCATACTCTAGATTTAATACTACTTTTATTTACTTCATTTAATAAAAGCTAATCTATCACATTTCCCTTGCATTATATGAGGAAATAAGAGAGTGAATCGCAAAAGAAACACTTACACTGGTATATACAGATCCTTTTATTTGTTCTTCAGGAGAGTATTTGTGTGAATACGGTATTACTTTTTTTTTTGAGTTTCGCTATTTTGCCCAGGCTGGAGTGAAGCAGCCTGATCCCGACTCACTGTAACCTGCGCCCCACCAGGTTCAAGCGATTTTCCTGCCTCAGCCTCCCAAGTAGCTGAGATTACAGACACCCACCACCAGGCTCAGCTAATTTTTGTATTTTTAGTAGAGACAGGGTTTTGCCATATTGGCTAGGCTGGTCTCGAACTCCTGACCTCAGGTGATCCACCCGCCTCCTCCTCCCAAAGTGTTAGGATTACAGGTGTGAGACACCACGCCCAGGCCGGTATTACTTTTTGAGGACTTTCCCCCTACTCTTTACAAGTTTAAAGACATAAAACGATTGAACTGGAGGAAATCTTAGAAGTCCCCAAGTTCTGAACCCTCATTTTACAGAAAAAATCACGTTCAGGTTCATATCAGAAAGGAAACCTTCCCAAAGACACACAACTCATTCCTAATAAGGTTTCCTAATCCTCGGGATACTATTCGACATACTATAAAACACTGCTAACCTAACATTGAATTTTTAAATTATAAATTTGCTGGCTCAGCATGGTGGTTCATGCCTGTAATCCCAGCACTTTGAGAGGTTGAGGATGGTAGATTGCTTGAGCCCAGGAGTTTAAGACCAGCCTTAGCAACATGGTGAGACCCTGTCTGTACAAAAAAATACAAAACAATTACAAGGCATGGTGTCATATCACTGTAGTCCCAGCTACTCAAGAGGCTGAGGAGTGAGGATCACTTGAGCCCAGGAGGGGGAGTTTTAATGAGCCATGATTGTACCACTGCACTCCAGCCTGGGCAACAGAGGGAAGACTCTGTCTCAAAAAATAACAATAGATAAATAAATCAATAAATAAAATAAAAATACATTTGCTAAAGGAAGAAAACAGCAAGATGATTATCTAAGAATTTAATTTTCTTGTAGCTTTCTACATCTGTCTACAACTGCATTAATGCTAATATATTAATATTGGTATTGGCCTCTAATGCTATTAAAAGGTGTAGTGGATCATTCTGATAATTTAAAAAGATGATAGAAAGAGCTGTTTCTCAGGCTGGGTGCAGTGGCTTACGCCTGTAATCCCAGTACTTTGGGAGGCTAAGGCAGGCAGATCACGAGGTCAGGAGACCGACACCTGCCTGGCTAACATGGTGAAACCCTGTCTCTACTAAAAATAAAATTAAAAAAAAAAAATGAAAAAAGAAAGAGCTGTTTCTCTTTGTTCCTTCTCTGTTGAGCTCAATAACTTAATCAATGTGCCATCATGAGTCAATTTTAAAGGTTAGAATTTAGTTTTGAATTAAATAAATGTTACAGGCTATTTAATAAATCATACCTTCAAGATGATCTATGAATACTAGAATAATGTTTTAATGGATTAACCCCAGTTCTGGTCAAAGTCTTAAGAAATATTAAAAATGTATTTCAAGTATGTCATTCTAAGTATTAAAAGCTAAGTGTTGAGCTAATTAAAACACACACATTTACATGTCTTACAAACATACTGCTGCAGAATAATAAATTTTACATTTTAAATTATGGGCAACTATCACTCCGAGAAACTATGAATCTAAGAATATAATTGCACTGAAGCTATAGTATTACACAACAGAGAGTAGAAGAAATCTCTCAGTGATGGTTAATATTAGGCATTAATTTGTTTGTATTGAAGGATGCAAAGTATTGTTTTTGGGCGTGTCTGTGAGTGTTACCAGAGGAGATTAACATTTGAGTCAGTAGACTGGGAGAGGCAGACCACCCTCAATTTGGCTGAACACCATCTAATCACCTGCCAGTGCAGTTAGGAAAAGCAGGCAGAAGAAGTGGGGATAAGCCGACGGGCTGAGCCTTCCCCTGCATGCTCCCTCTGCCCTCGAACATCAGACTCCAAGTTCTTCAGTTTTTCGGTTCTTGGACTTATACCAGTGGTTTGCCAGGGCCTCTCAAGCCTTCGGCCACAGACTGAAGGCTTAACTGTTGGCTTCCCAACGTTTGAAGTTTTGGGGCTAGGACTGAGCCACTGCTGGCTTCCTTGCTCTTCAGCTTGCAGATGGTCTATTGTGGACTTCGCCTTGTGATTCTGTGAGTCAATTCTCCTTAATAAACTCCCTTTAATATATGCATATATCCTATTAGTTCTGTCCCTCTAGAAAACCCTGACTAATACAGTCTCTTTCTAGTTAAATAAATATTTTTTCATTATTTTCTTTCTTCTTGAAACTAGAAGAATAAAATTAAACTTTATTACTCTGCAAAACTTGTGGTCCATGAGTACCTCACAATAAATATGTGTTTCATTTAACACATACTTATTGAGTGCCCAAATATGGTCACGTAGATATAGTCTACATAGAAAACTGCAATATAAAGTAGCGGTAAGAATAAATGATAATTGGTATTGGAGTTCAATGGATAGAGAGGTCAGTTCCAGTTGTTATGAGTTAGAACACTTCTTGGGGAGAGTTTCACTTCAAAAATTGAAAGGGGCCGGGCGTGGTGGCTCACCCCTGTAATCCCAGCACTTTGGGAGGCCGAGGCGGTGGAGCACCTGAGGTCAGGAGTTCGAGACCAGCCTGACCAACATGCCAAAATCCTGTCACCACTAAAAATACAAAAATTATCTGGGCGTGATGGCAGGCACCTGTAGTCCCAGCTACCTAGGGAGGTTGAGGCAGGAGAATTGCTTAAACCTGGGAGGCAGAGGTTGCAGTGAGCCGAGATCGGCCATTGCACTACAGCCTGAGCCGCAGAGCAAGACTCTGTCTCAAAAATAATAAATAAATAAATAAACAAATAAATAAATAAATGAAAAGGACAGGTGACATCCTTTTGATCCAGTAGGAGTGCAGGATAGGCAGAGGGGAGCTTCCAACATGGAAGCTGCAAGTTTATGCAAGGCAGAGAGCAAGGAAACCACAAGGTATGTTTACACAATGTTCAGAAAATAAGTTTGGATGAGACAAAGTGTTTGCATAAAGGAAGAGAAGCAGAACATACAGTTAGGATATGGAGAAGTTTGAATAACTTTGATCTTTGCCTTTGAGGAAGTGATTTTTTAAATTTTGAAAAGTTTACCCTTCGTAATACACCTCTCCACCTTTTTAACGGAAATTTAGCAGAACCAAAGCCACAATATAGAAAATAGATAAAAAGGTAGGTATTATGATTAAAGTAGAAGTATTGTTCCTTCCCCTGAATCTAACCCATATACACTCACTGACCATCCTCAAATATTTAGGATCTGCAAATAGTTTTAAGCAAAAAAACTGTCATATGTTTTTCTGCAGGGAAGCTGATCAATAAACTAAGTGTTTTAAATATAATCTACCACTGGTGTTAATCTCTTCCACCCAAAATAGAAAATGTAAGTCATTGTCTTTTTTAGAGTTAATTTACACTGAAACAACTTGAGTAATTCAAAGAAACTTCAAACGATCAACTTTAGCAATTAATTATAATTAGGACTCAGATGCCATGATTTAAAAAAAATTGAAAAATGGCTGAACAAATTAACAGCAAAATTTTCATGGCCGGGCGCTGTGATTTACGCCTGTAATCCCAGCATCTTGGGAGGCCAAGGCAGGTGGACCCCGAGGTCAGGAGTTCAAGACCAGCCTGACCAACATGGTGAAACCCCACCACTACTAAAAATACAAAAATTATCCGGGCGTAGTGGCATGCACCTATAATCCCAGCTACTCAAGAGGCTGAGGCAGGAGAATCGCTTGAACCCGGGAGGGGGAGGTTGCAGTGAGCTGAGATCTTGCCACTGCACTCCAGCCTGGGTGACAGAGTGAGACTCCAACTTAAAAAAAAAAAAAAAAAAAAAAAGCAAAATTTTCTTAAACATAAACTCATTATTAGGAGCCTCGTAATAGTGAATTAAATCTATAAATGGAGTATCAAGGTGGAATAAAAGTGAATAATTTAAAAAATAATATAAACAAAACACAATGATATCAAATTGTCATAAGAAAACATTATAATCTCTTTATCTAAAAAATAAACATGCCTATTGAAATTGTCCACACAAATGACAGTAGGTAGCAATTATAGAATGAAAATCATTAATAGTTTAATTCATTTGCATTTTCCTTTAAGAGAAACTATCAAAATAACAAACATTTCAGGAGTTTTTTGGGAAAGGATTTGTTTCAAAATTTTAAATTTTAAAACAGTATGACACTATGATGACACAAAGTACTTTTTTTTTTTTTTACCAGAACCTCACCCTATCCCAGATACTATATCTGTTTGCCAAGTCTCTCTCAATTCTATAAGGCTGCCTGCTATGATGTAGCTGTCTTCTGCACAAATAGCACGTGTCTGGTCTTGTGTGTCCTGATCATACGCAGTTGCCATCTTGTATATATCTCTCCTATGAAATTATAAGCTCCTTAAGAGCAAAGATGATAGCTTATAGCTGGTACTTTTCTTTTTTTTTGTATTCCTGGTTGTGGAATAATCAATGCAGTTTAGAAAAATGAGCATTAGAGTGGGGTTGTGAAACAGCCTCAGTTTTGTCACTACCTATGTGATTTGGGAAACTATATTTAAGAATTTCAGTTTTCACTTTTGAAAAATGATGACATTGGACTAGATCTTCTAGGATTCTTTCAACTTAGTGATTCTGTGACTAAAGGAAACTGGATAAATATATGCTGTTTTTTTTTCTTTCCTATACATTTTCCTTCTTACATTCTACCTTAAAATTAAAAATATATATGAAATATTAATTATAATTTGAGGAAATTTACTTTCATCAAGTAGCATTAAGTTTTTATTTAAGATGAGTAGATACAGCCCATATGAGCAGAGTTTCTAATAGAAGGGCAACTACATTTTTATGAAAAAAAATTTTTCATTAATAACTAGAAGCATAGGGTAGAATATGAAATTTCTAGACAGACTTTTTAAAAACTACTGATAAAATCTCATCTGTATTGGGAAAACATATGCTTAGAAAGTAGCTGATGCAGAATTTTTTTTGTTGTTGTTGTTTTAATTTAGCATTAGGTGATTCAAATCCAGCTCAGAAAGTTTAAAGCTAATATAGGGCTTACTTTCGTATTCTCCAAACCTACAGAGAATGCTGGTAATAAAATATCACTGATACAGACTAAACTAAAGAAGGCTCATAATAATCTTTCCTTTGCCAAGTATTCCAGGTGAAAATATTTGCTGTTTGTGGAGCTACCAAAGGCCTACAATACCCCAGATGTTGACTGCATTTACATATTAACATCACCGTAAGAAAGGTTATCAGCATGTCCTGGTTCCTCTAAGAAAACAAAGGAGAGCCAGAAAGGAATATTTGGAGCTATTAGGAATATGGTGTGCTGTGAAAAGAAATTAAATTTTTGGGACCCCAAACTCATTTAGCCAAAGGGAAAAGTCAAGCTGGGAACTGAGTGACGCAAACCTGCCTCCCAGCTTTTGGTTCCTAAATAAGATGACTACAAGATGAAAGGCTACCTGCCTCTGCCATATTTTGCCCACAAGGAAATTCCTGGTGAGCTGTTAAAACTTCTCCATGGCAATGCAAATTGTTAGCTTATCTTTACAGGTGCAGTCACAGCCACCAGACAAAAATGCATTTCTGATTGTTCCCCTACCCCATCTTGTCTGTGTTATGTAAAATACAGATTCCCTACATTTTTCCTCTGCCCTCTATGTTCATGTAAAACCTGTGTGCTTCTCAATATCCCACCCAACCCCCTTTACATTTGGAGCCCTCAAAATCATCTTTGGGAGAAAGGCATAGACCTGTCTCCCGGGCGCGTCCTTAACTTTGTCAAATAAATCTCCCAAAATGATTGAGACTTGTCATTTTCCTCGCTTGACAGTGTCTTCTTGAAATTCAAAACCTTTTCTTTGATTTGTTTAGGTATCTAGTCTATATTGGCATTGGTACTGTGAAACCTTAATCTAAGATTTTCTTTTTCTTTGTAAGATCCTAAGATTTATGTATTCCAAGTGAATTACTTAGTCTATACAATAAAAATCTCATTTTCAATAAGCTGGAACTTTCTTAGACCTTCTAATTTGTTTTATTCACAATCTTTCAGAGGATAAGTTTAAAATAAAAACCCTTGTAAATATATGACTAATATTTAGGGACTAATCAATCTATAAAAATAGCTATTTCAATTATGAAGTAACTTACAGAAATGATTAACCGCTGAGAAAAATTGCAGCTCCATTGGTCAATAGCTAAATTATATTGTATTTTATTCAATAACTATATCTTCAAAAAATAACTTCCTAGTATTGAAACTGTCTTTGCAAAAATTATAACTGAGGAAATTATGACAGTGAAAGAGATTAGACCTAATTGACTCCGTCTTGCTTCCAACCTTTAAGCTGTCCTTGTTCATTCCTGGCTGAACTAACCTTGGGAAGAAATTTAGTTTATGGTTTGATTCTGAAACAAAATAATAGCCCTTTCAGAAAAAGACCCCTTCTTGCCTTGGGATCAGTCTGCCTTTGTAGGACTAACAAATTAGCTACATTACGTTTAGGGGTCATGCAGCTTTTGGTTACGAGAGTCTGAACCTCACCAAATTGCTCCTGGGGGATAACATCACTATTATACAACCTAAAATCAGTGCTTGAGATATTTTGCAGACCCTGTACTTGATGGATTATTTTCCTTGGTTGGGCAGGCTGGTCTGGAATTCCTGACCTCAGGTGATTAGCTCACTTTGCCCTCCCAAAGTGCTGAGATTACAGGCATAAGCCATTGCACCCAGCCTAAATTACCTTTAAAAACTCCAGTCACCAAGGGCTCTCCCAAATGCTCAGGGAGACTGATTTGAGTAATAATAAAACTCCAGTCTCCCACACGGCTGGCTCTGAGTGAATTACTCTTTCTCCATTGCAGTTCCCCCTGTTTTAATAAATGGTCTCTGTCTAGGCAGTGGCAAGGTGAACCCGTTAGGCGGTTACAGTGTTACAAAACTTTAATGATAATAGAACATTTTACATAACATTATTCAATGCTTAACAGGACATAATTTAGGCTAATATTAGGTAATCCTGACCATAGTTAACTATGCATTTTAATTCCATGTCCCTACCTCTTACAGCTTATTCAAAATCAAAAGGAATAATATATCCTATAGAAGGTTAACATTTGGTAATTCAAAGGATAAGAGGTTATATTTGCAGATGCATTACTGAAATTCTATTTAAAATGTATTTCCTCCCACACTCTTCTATCAAAAACCAGCTGCGTAGTAAAGGTTACAGATGAAAACAGAATAGTCTGCATTACATTGTATGTGTACTACAATGGTAAGACATTAGTGTATATTGATGGATTGAGGGAAAGTTTTTTTTTATCTTATTGAGGTATAAAGACAAAAATCAACGAAGCAGAAAACTAACCTCAGAATGACAGTGTTTTATGTTTTTCTAAGACTCTACTAAAAATTTACTTTATTTTCCAACTTAATATTCAAAATGGATGCATGTTGATTTGAAGTACAGAGTCTTCCCAAGGCATTCAGCCTTAGAAATACTAAATCCCTTTTACTTTTTTTTGTTTAATCACAATGTTAAATTCTCCTGGAGTGAATCACAAGTCTAAAGTGGCTGAATACACTTGCCAGTCTATTGCCATTGACGCATCCTAATGAAATAAAGAAGAAGAAACCAATGAGCATCATTATATATTTCATTTGATACTGATGTGGACATTTTGAGGAAATCTGTATTTTGAACCAGCTGTTTTCAGAGCAGATCTTTGACTACATTATGTTTACAAATTAAATAATGTCCAAAGATCCTTCATGATTAAATTCCTTTCACTCAGCTTGTCAAAGAACTCTGCTTCTTTTTATCAGAACTATGTTTTTTCTTTATCAGTTCATATTGCTTATATACAAAGATATTTCGCAAACTATCAAATAGCACGGATAAATTAATTTGACTAGTGATTTCCTATGCATATTGTCGATGAAAATGTCAAATTCTGGGCTGGGTGTGGTGGCCCACACCTCTAATTCCAGCTCTTTGGGAAGCCGAGGCGGTGGATCAGGAGGTCAGGAGATAGAGACCATCCTGGTCAACATGGTGAAACCCCATCTCTACCAAAAATACAAAAATTAGCTGGGTGTGGTGGTGCACACCTGTAGTCCCATCTACTCAGGCCACTGCACTCCAGCCTGGCGACAGAGCAAGACTTCATCTCAAAAAAAAAAAAAAAGAGTCAAATTCTGTAAAATATTTTAAGAGATTTATTCAAGCCAAATATGAGCGATCATGGACTGTGACACAGCCCTCACAGGAGGTCCTGAGAACATGTGCCCAAGGTGGTCTGAATACAGCTTGGTTTTATATATTTTAGGGAAGTATGAGACATCGATCAAACACATTTATGAAATACATTGGTTTGGTTCAGAAAGATGGGTCAACTCAAAGCAGGGGCTTCCAGGCTATAGATAAATTTAAACATTTTCTGGTTGACGATTGGATGAGTTTATCTGAAGACCTGGGATGAATAGAAAGGAAATGTTTAGGTTAAGATAAATGATTGTGGAGACCAAGTTTTATCGTGAAGAGGAATCTCTCAGATAGCAGATTTCAGAGAGAGCAGGTTGCAAAATGTTTCTTATTGGACTTAATAGGGTGCCTGGCTCTTGGTTGATTATCTCATGGATCTGGAAAGGAAGGAAGGAAAACAAAGGGGAAGAAAGGGGATTCTCTCTAGAAGTGGATTTTTCCCATAAGGGATGAGCTTTGGAGGATCATTTCAAGATAGGGCAGAGAAATATGTTTTGGGGTAAAATATTTTTATTTTCTTCCTTGTTTTGCCAGAGACAGACTGGAAAGAAAGTCACCATATACGGAGTTAAATAAACCCCATCTGATGAGAATTTATGGTTTATAGGGCATGACTCCTCAGACCCCTTAGATAGGAATTTGGGTAAGATAAAAAAAATCAGAGCATACTCCTCAATATTATACTGGTTATTAACTCAATCAAGTTATACTTTTAAAATCTGGCAATATCCAATTCTATCTGTATCTATTTATCTCAATATAATACTTCAATTATTCCACGCCTTAACTAAAGGTATGGAATAATACCTTAATTAAAGGTCTTCTTATCTCTGTTAAACTACTACCCTCCCCTTTTCCTCAAAATTCTATATTAAGGTTACTCCTGCTTCCAACTTTTGTGGAATATGTGTTGTTATAAACAACTAAAATAAACATAAAACTATAATTTCTAAGATGAAAGATATGAAGTGACATTTAAAAAAATAATTTTCCTTTTTTTTTTTTTTTTTTTTTTGATACAGAGTTTTGCTCTTGTTGCCCAGGCTGTAGTGCAATGGCGCAATCTCGGCTCACCGCAACCTCCACCTCCTGGGTTCAAGTCGATTCTCCTGCCTCAGTCTCCCGAGTAGCTAGGATTAGAGATGCGTGCCACCACACCCAGCTAATTTTATGTATTTTTAGTAGAGACGAGGGTTTCTCCATGTTGGTCAGGCTGGTCTTGAACTCCTGACCTCAGGTATTCCCCCGCCTCAGCCTCCCAAAGTGCTGGGTTTACAGGTGTGAGTCACTGCCTCTGGCCAAAAAATACTTTTAAACTTTTTAGTACCCACTCCAAACTGGAGAGGGTCTGAGTTGTTCTACAACAAGATCTGGAAGGAAATAAAAGAACGTGGTAAGGTAAACATAGCAAGTCCAAGGATATCTAGGGTAGCTTGTGCACAATGCATCAGAAAGGAAAAATGTTGCTACATATTGCCAGGTCCTTCACTACTTTTCTGATTCAAGTTTTCTCTTCTGACTTGGTCTATGCTTATAGCTAACAGAAGTGCAGTTGAAATATCCACCTTTACTTTTAATTTTATTTGACCTCATTATTTTACTGTTCTTCAGCTAAAATGAAGACAAAATTATTTACTTTCCACATAAAGGTGTTGGATTTCATAAGTTAACATTATGTAGGAAATAAGAATAAATAAAATGTTTCTTTTCAAAGCTTCCTCTTAGTTCATTATGAATAAATAATAGTTTCTTCAAAGGTTAATTTATTTTAAAGCTTTTGATAATAATCTTAAAGTAGCTGTTAGTCATAATGAAGAAATACGTGTATCCATTGTTCTTAGTTCATACACTTTAGACTAGATATTTGCCATGACATGCCTGGATAAGCCCAGACAAGTCTTAGATCATAGCATATTTCGCTTCCTTATTTGGAAATGTTATTGCTTCTCTAAGCATTTCTCAATTTACTTCCTCTTTTCCTTTGTTACTTGCCCTTTATTAAAGTTTTAAGTTGTTAGCCAACCAGGTGCAGCCTAGGCTGTAAAGTTCAGTTCCAGCCAATGGAATCAGGACACAGCAGTAGGGTGGATGCGTTAGATATAAATGGCCCTGCCTCCTTTGTTCAGTGTCCTCTCGTGGCAAGATGGCTAACAGGAGCACCCTTTCTGCAATAAGTAAAGTTGCCTTGCTGAGAAAATTAAATTTATATCCGAGTGCTACTTTTGTGTACCGAAAATTCACATATAACACATTACAAAAGTGCTTTAAGGAGGAAAAGTGCTAAATATTACTATTATTACATGATTGTATATGTGTATAGATGTATATGTCCATGTATATGAAAGAAATGAGACGAATAAAGAAAACTGAAAAATAAAGCAGCCGTAACATTACTGCCTCACAGACATGTTCAATTTCGAAGCTCCTCTTGGATATGTAGACAACGGATTCTATTAACATCAAAGGGTGTTTTGAATCCAAAAGTATCTAAAACAGCTCTCAAATTTGTGAACCCAGAAGTATCTGAGACAGGTCTCAATCAATTTAAAATGTTTATTTTGCCGAGGTTAAGGACATGCCCATGACATAGCCTCAAGAGGCCCAGACAACACATGCCCAAGGTGGTCAGTGTACAGCTTGCTTTTGTATATTTTGCGGAGATATAATACATTCAATCCATACATATAAGCTTTACATTCGTTCCATCTGGAAGGGCAGAATAACTCCAAGTGGTGAAGGGGGTTGAGGAGGGGGATGAGGGGCAGCTTCCAGGTCATAGGTAGATTTAAAAATGTTCTGATTGGCAATTGGCTGAAAGAGTTATTATCAATAGAAAGGAATGTCTAGATTAAGTTAAAAGGTTGTGGAGAACTCATTTTTATCACACAGAAGAGGCTTCCAAGTAGTAGGCTTCTGAGTGAATAAATTGTAAATGTTTCTTATCAGATTTAAGATCTTGTGTTTATTTAATGTTGGTGGGATGTATAGTGAGGCATGTCCCCTCCCCTCTTCTATCACGTCCTGAACTGGTTTTTCAGGTTAACTATGGAATGTCATTGGCCAAGAGGAGGGGTCCATTCAGATGGTTGGATGGCTTTAGAATTTATTTTTGTTTTATAGTGTCATACAGCTAAATCCAAGAGAACATCTTAGAAAATATAAGTGCTATCTTGGTAACTATAGAGTTAATTCAATATTTGAATTATTTTAAAAAGATAAACTGATAAGTAATACGGCTTTTTAAAATTTTTCCCAATAAGAAGTTTTTATAATATTTTAATCAGCAGGTATTTGAGGAATGCCGAGTCTTATAGTAGATACCAAAAACTTAGTAAAATAAATATTTATTAAAGATTAACACAAGTTGTCTGGAATCACACAAAATTGATAAAAATATATACTGTGTGTTACTTCCAGTTTTGCTCAATATCCTCATATTTTTAAAATTTGCAGTAATAACTTTGCTAAGATGGCAAGAACATACACTAACAACAATGAAAAAGAAAAAAAGTGAGTAAACATAGCCGGAATTGTACAATAGTCATAAGAAAAATCTTTAATATAATTTAGGACAAAAATATAGAATGGAATAAAATAAAAGACATGATGTAATCTTGGGTAGAAGGATTCAGCATCATAAAGCTGATGATTTTCACTAAGTTAACATCAAATTTAGTGTGATTCCAACAAGAGTAGCAACATTTTTAGAGCTAGATAAATTGATTCGAAAGTTTATCTGACTCAACCAACAATCCCATTTCTAGAAATATGGATAAATGACATGTGTGAAAGGGTTTTTTTTTTATTACAGCACTGTTTAAAATTTTACCATTTTAAAGTTGAAAATAAGCCCCTATAAGGAACTGTTTATAACAGCTTTGAGATAACCTATGAATATTTGTTTATATCTACATACAGAAACTCTGGAAGCATATTTGAGAAACTAATGAAAATGATTAACTCTAGAGGGAGGTATATATGGAAGAAATAGAGACAAGCTTGGAAGAAACGCTTCTTTGGGTGTACCTTGTTAAATGGTTTTGATTTTTGAATCATTTGAATACATCATCTATTAAAACTCCCTAAAATAAATTAAAAAATTTAAAAACTTGTAAGAAAAAACACTTAAGGGAAAATACATGAACTACACCTTCTGCTAAATGCTGTAAATGCTTGCTGTGTCAATATGATGGAATCTTTTAAACTTATGTTCTTCATTTAACCAGAATTTTTGGATTAATATATGGAATTCAGCCATCATTCATCCTTGGCTGCTCGAAGCTTGGAGTTGATTTTCAGAAGAGAAAATTATTGAGGGTCACTACTTTCTACCTAAACATCATACCATAGTGCACATCGAATTGGTTTTGATTACTACCAAAAGGAATACATTTTCCCTGACAATTTTCAGCATATAAATATAAGCAGAATTTCACTGAATGACAGCAGGATACATAGCAATGAAATACCCAAAAATTGAACTAAATTTTTGTGTTTTGTGTAAAAGAATGGCTCTGATCCCTGCTGTCAAGTTGCTAACACTAAATTTACTCAAAACCTATATTGTTTGCCTTCTGTGGGCCAAACCTGCACTTTATTCTTTCTCCGTTGTTATTCTAGACAGAGATATTACAGATTTCAGGACTGAGAGAAATAAAGAACTTCTTAGCAACCACAGTTTCACTGAGGTTTATTCCATTTTGGAGAATTTAATTCAAAAGATTAAAATGATGACGTAGCTGAGCATATGACCTGCAATTGAAGACACCTGGCTCACAGCTTGCTTTACATTTGATACATGAGGTTATTTGGCATTTACTGCCATGAAGTTTGAAGGATGCATACTGAAAAGAAGACACAGCAGTAAACTTTTGGCATTAATTTCTCAAAGTTTCTGACAAGCTGGAAAGAAATGTCGTTTGTATTTCTTAATTGGATTTATTTCCAAACAAATAAAGACTTTCAGTAAAAGTTTCTAAACAGCTATACAGATGAAATTAAAAACAACACAAAGCAGTAACTGAGCCAAGGTGTGAATGGATAATTCTAACAGAAATTACAAAGAAAGTCAAGATCAAAATATGATTAAGACAGGAGAGCAGTTTTTATGGATGTTTTGGTAAAGTAGATATGAATTATGAGCCTGTACTTTGTAAACATGCTTGATGTGGCCAATATGATATGTCATTACCCTTTTAGAAACACACAGATCTGGCCGAGCTCCGTGGCTCATGCCTGTAATCCCAGCACTTTGGGAGGCGGGCAGATCACGAGGTGAGGAGATCGAGACCATCCTGGTCAACATGGTGAAACCCCGTCTCTACTAAAAATAATATACAAAAATTAGCTGGGCATGGTGGCACGCAACTGTAATCCCAGCTACTCGGGAAGCTGAGGCAGGAGAATAGCTTGAATCAGGGAGTTGGAGGTTGCAGTTAGCTGAGATCGCGCCACTGCACTCCAGCCTGGTGACAGAGCAAGAGTCTGTCTCAAAAAACAACAACATCAACAACAACAACAACAAAAAGAAACACAAAGATCCATATGTATTTACAATGATTAAATAAAAGAGAGCATTTGGACCTTCAGTGGACAAGCACAGCCAGCTCAGTGGATTTCTGGCAGTACCAAGAACATGTTGAGAATCATGCCTGTGCTTTAACCATGAATGAGATTTTAGGTAGTGTCCTAAGGGAAGAAAAAAATGATGAGCAAGTTCCAACATCATCGTTGGTTTAGCCTTATGGTTTACATGGCCAACTGTATGTTTATTTATGACAGAGTTTATTTGATTTAATTAAAACAGAAGAGAAATGAAAGTATATAGTATCACAATCATGTTCATTATTAGTTCTGTGTCCTGCTGTAGAAATACATTTAGTGAGTCCTTACCTATCATTGGAGTTGAATCTACATCCACCTTCATTTGTTCCTGGGCTGAATTTTTATTAACATAACCTCACAATATAAAATGTAGTTTTGGTTACTTAGATTAGTGTAGGCCAGGAAATGTTGATGTAAGAAGAAAAAATAAAATAATAAATCCTTAGGATCAGTAAGACATCATCTGCTACCCTCATTTTTCCCCCTCATTTGTATTTCTTAATTGGATTTATTTCCAAACAAATACAGACTCTCAATAAAAGATTATAAACATCTATATAGATGAAATTAAAAACAACACAAAGCACCAAATTAGCCAAGTTGTGAATGGATAATTCTAACAGAAATTACAAAGAAAGTCTAGATCAAAATATGATTAAGACAGGAGAGCAGTTTTTATGGATGTTCTGGTAAAGTAGATATGAATTATGAGTACTGTACTTTGTAAACATGCTTGATGTGGCCAATATGTGTGCTTTAGGATGGAATTTAATTAGTTGAATACATACATATATGTATATATAGCTCGGCCCTTTATATCCACAGTTCCACATCCTTGATTTCAACCGAGGATCAAAAATATTTTAAAAACCCAATACAAATAACAATACTACAATAAAAAGTAACACAAATAAATATAACAGAGTATAATGACTATTTACATAGCATTTATGTTGTATTAGGTATTATAAGTAATCTGGAAATAATTTAAAATATACCAGGAGGTATGTAGACTATATGTAAATACTATGTATCATTTTATATCAGGGACTTGAGCATCTAAGGATTAAGTTATTATGTGGGTGCTAGAACAAATCCCTTACAGATACCAAAGGAGGACTCAATGTAAATATACATATATATAGCACATACATAGAGGATTCATATCTTGAAATTCTATGGAGTTCTGCATAATTCATAACTAATCTTTACTTATCAAACTATAATCTATAGCTTTATGTATTAACTATCAATTCTGTTAAATATTGATTTTTTCATATGAATGTACACCATCACTAGAGATGCAAAGACTTAGAGAGGAAATAAAAAATAAAAATATATTGGTGATGGGGGAATGGTGCAATGAAAAAAATATTTCCCTGCATCTTTCCTGAGGACTTTTTCAATTTTTTTTTTTTGAGACAAGGTCTCAGTCTGTTGCCCGGGCTGGAATGCAGTGGTGTGAACACAAGACACTGTAGCCATGACCACCTGGGCTCAAGCAGCCCTTCCACCTCAGCCTTCCAAGTAGCTAGGATCATAAGTGCATGCCACCCATCTAGTTTTTATATTTTTTTGTAGAGATGTGGTCTCAGGTATGTCTTCCCAGGCTCGTCTCAAACTCCTGGGCGAAGTGATTCTCCCACCTCAGCCTCACTAAGTACTGGGATTACGGCTATGCGCCACCATGCCTGGCCCCCCCTACTTTTTCAATTTTGCTTTTTAAACTTACAGGAGAAAATAACAAAATTAAAGATAAATGTAAGCAAGATTATCAATATCTTACACCTTCTTATTAGCTAAAGTGTCACCATCACAAGATGAACATCTCTGTCTAATAAAGATTGACATGAGTTTGGCAGATCCATTAGCCTCCATTCCACCTTAATTCTAATTTTTCCCAGATATTCATCCATACATATAATTTGTATATAATTTTATACAATGTATATATATGTGATATGGTTCGCTCTGTCCCATCCAAATCTCACCTTGAATTGTAGCTAACGTAATTCCCACATGTTGTGGGAGTGATCCAGTGGGAGATAACTGAATCGTGGCGGTGGCTTCCCTCATAGTGTTCTTGTGGCAGTGAATGTCTCTATGAGATTTGATGGTTTTATAAAGGGGTTTCCATTTTGCTCAGTTCTCATTCTCTCTTGCCTACTGCCATGTAAAACGTGCCTTTTGCCTTCCACCATGATTGTGAGGCCTCCCCGGCCACATGGAGCTGTGAGTTGATTAAACTTCATTTCCTTTTTTAATTACCCAGTTTCAGGTATGTCTTCATCGGCAGCATGAAAATGGAAGAATACAATATGATATATGTATATATTCATATATAGCAGGTGCATACACACACATACGCACTCTACTCAGGGCCCTTAAACTATTATAAACTTGGCTGTTTATTCGGTCTTCTTACATAGCCCCCTGAGAGCAAGTGAAAATAATGTCCCATGTGTTCAAAGTGTCTTGTATATTAAATCATAAAGGAAAAAGGGGCCTTTATATATCATTTCAGAATGAATCTCACTTCTTCAGTCTTTGATTAAGGTACACAGACTCTCCCTTGATTATCTTAAATATAAAGGAAGATTGATCTTCCAGCAAGTGACTTGCATTTGGGAGAATATCTTAAACAACATTTCAATTTAACCTTATTTTCCTTCTGAAATATATGTAAGGGAAATATCTTGTCTTTGATGTCCACTGTGATAACAATGTAAGTAATTCTATTATTTGCAATTTTATAATCTTTAATAATTGCAATAGTATATTCAAGAACTTGTCTAAAGATGTTGAACATCTTAACTTTGTTTTTAAAAAAAAAAGGCATGATAATTGGCCTAACAGTGCTCAATGATTCTCTTTGTCTTGGAACTCTGAATAGCAAAAAGTAATTCAGAATCAACTTTGTTGCCATTTAAATGACTTCTCTAAGATTGTTCTAGGAAAATGGAAGATTTCCCAAAGTGGTGATTTTTGCCTTGTCAATATCCATTAGCAATTTCACTATGTGTACAGATTTAATTACTAAAAAAGCAGTTATTGCCCTTGATATGTAGTATCTAAGCTTTCAATGGCATATATTTTTATATTATGGATTGTTCAAATTTCATACTTATAGCACATGTTCACTGTATCTTTGCTGACTTTCTGCCTGATTTAGAATTTTTTATTGTTTAAAGTTTTGAAGTAGGCTTCATTTAGGACTATAATGATGACAACATGAAAAAGAGGTTACTTCTAGATGAGAAACTCAACAAATATTACAGCATGAGAGAGAAATGCAAATTCCTTCCTTTGGGATATGCCATAGAATAAATCTTTTTATTTTATTAAATATATGCTAAAAGATATATCTTATTCAGGGTTACCTACCTTTAAACAGCAAACTAGAATATTGTGAATAACATTTAAAAATATTTTTGGAGAAAAAACATAGTATTAGAAATAGACTTCTAAGGACATGTGCTATAAGATGTCACAAAAGTAACCAAAGAAGAAAAGAGGAGGTGAGGAGACAGAGATTATGAAATAGCAGAAAAAGTCCAAAAATTAGTGAGCAACGGAAGAGTAAAGGCATTAGCTTTGCTCGAAACAGTAATGTCAACCTAGATATTTCTGTGGTGGAAATGTCACCATAGCTGGGGATCGGGGATTAGGGGGTAGGAGGACCCAGATTTGGGATTTGGACTTGCATTTTTATTAGATGAAATCCCTACAGAATTCACGTGTTGCTCTATGTTCTTCAGTTGATAATACATAAGTTACCATATATACTGCAATGAAAGGGCTTTATTTTTGGATATATCTTTAATGTAATTTAAATATGAAATAATAACGTGTGCATGGAGTGACATCATTCTACATTCAAATTAAAGAAGGATTTTAATGTTTTTCTGAACCTCTAGATATTAGAAATTACTATTTTACTTATTTCAAAATATTCTCCAAGTAAAATAAAAAGCAGTACAGTTGTTGTTGTTGTTATTGTTTTTCCCCCAAAGCCAGAAGGTATTTCACGATGGCATATTGTATTGTCCTAGTGAATTCTGTTGTTAAATCCAACTGAAATACTAGAGGCTAGGATAATTGGAAAGTATGATCATCCTAACTGGCCGACAGCCCTTTTGGTGGACATGATAGAGCAGTTAAATGGCTCACATTATCCTAGTGTATAAAATGAGGGAGAAGTAGGATATTTTTCTACACCCTGATCTTTGGATATTCCTTTGGGAGGAGAGAATAAGTGGGCTTGTGCTCATATATACCTATATATCCTCAAAGATAGATAAACAATTAAATCTGAATAACACTTGCATATCATAGGGCATAAAAACACTTTTAAGCAAGAGATTATGGTTCAAAATCAAATTTCTTTTTCTAATATCTAAAGAAAAAGATTATACAATGATAATTAGCCTAGCTCTACTCATTTTATAACATAATTCAAATGCTTTGCAAAGAAAAGTCTTGATAAAATGCTGTTGTCCATTTTTTTCAGTTATTTAAACCAGTGTGTGTGGGATGTCAACCAAACAATCATGCTGGATATTATTATTTTTTATTTTGAATGTTATATATATATACACACACACACATATATATACATATTTTTGTGTGGTGCTGGATATTTTTAAATAGGAAAATATAAATAAGAAAAAGGGAATGAAGCTTTATGAATAAAAAATTCATACATAATTTGTGTTTAATCAAAACAGCTGGATTTAGAAGAAAAAAGAAATCATGAGTTTCAGTAAATGTATATTCAATTTGTATCTTGTAATAACTAATTAAATGAGAAATGTTGACATTTTAATATACAAGACCCAAACAACACTTTAAAATGTTTGGAGAGCTAATCTCTTGCATATCACTATACATTAGATATATTTGTCTTACAAATGCTGATACACTGGAAAATGGAGTCACTTTCCCTGATGAATCTGAGCATGTTCTATGCCTCTTTTCTGCTCCACTAGACATTTGTCATTCTGGCTGGCAAATTTGTAACTAATTTCTCAGGCTACTGCTTTTCATACAGATAAATTCCTGAAAAGCTACCAGTAAAAGGGCTGAGCATGCATAGATGGATCTCAATAGGGAACAGTGATTAGTTATAAAATCATATGAGACATTTGTGTCTATTCACTTTTTACCAGGAAAAGTCTATTCCAAGAATGAAGGTAGTTTATCTTAGGGATTCTCTACCATCACTCTGGAACCCGTGTTGTCCATATGTTAAATAATCTATTTAAATATGGTCCAGTTCACACTGATGTAGTAATAAATATCTTCTATAGTTCAAGCTGTAGATAAAGCTGTCTCATAATTAATATAGTTTTCTCTCTTTCTGAAATGGTTACATGATTTAAAATATGCAAATTATGCTAAAAGAAAAACAATGAAATAATATTTATCTATCAAAATACATTCTCAAGTAGATTCCTCTCTCACTTTTCAGCATGTGAGGATGAAACGTACCCTCTCACCACACAATAGTCACATTTCTCTCTATACATGTTGTATCAGTCTCTTCTCAATTGCTGTAAAGAAATACCTGAGGCTGGGTAATATATAAAGAAAAAGAGATATTAATTGGCTCAGGGTTCTGCGGGTTGTACAAGAAGCATAGTGGCTTCTGGGGAGGCATCAGGAAGCTTTCAATCATGGCAGAAGGTGAAATAGGCACCTCTGACATGGCCCTAGGAGGAGGAAGAGAGTGAGGGGCGAGGTGCCACACACTTCTGAGATGGAGTCTCACTCTGTTACCCAGACTGAGTCCAGTGGCGTGATTTCGGCTCACTGCAAACTCTGCCTTTCAGGTTCAAGTGATTCTGCTGTCTCAGCCTCCTGAGTAGCCGGGATTACAGGCACCCACTATCACGTCCAGGTAATTTTTTTGCATTTTTAGTACAGACAGGGTTTTGCCATGTTGGCCAGGCTGTTCTTCAACTCCTGACCTCGTGATCTGCCCGCCTTGGCCTTCCAAAGTCTGGGTTTACAGGCTATGAGCCACTGTGCTGCATACTTTTAAACAACCAGATCTTGCAATAACTCAATCAGTCACAATTACCAGGACAACACTAAGGGGGATAGCGGTAAACCATGAAACTGCCCCCATCATCCAATCACCTCCCACTAGGCCCCACCTCCTACATTGGGGATTACAACTGGACATGACATGTGGGTGGAGACCAGATCCAAACCATATCTCTGTGAAAGGAAAGCATCTTGGAATCTGAAATCATGAAGCTAAAGGGTAATGTCAAGCTGAGAACTGCTTAGGGCAAATCTGTCTTCCATTCTACTCAAAGTTATCCCTTTGCTCCTTGAGGTAAATGCATATCTGATTACCTCCTTTGGAGAGGATAATCAGAAACTGAAAAGGATACAAACATTTGTCTTTTATCTACCTATGACCTGGAAACTCCCTCCCCTGGAGTCATCCTGCTTTTGCCTCGAGTTGTCTGCCTTGATAATGCCATCTTACATATGTTAATTAATATCTCATGTCTCCCTAAAATGTATTAATGTATTAAATGAAGCTGTACTTTGACTACCTTGGGAACATGTCAGGACCTCCTGAGGCTGTGCCATGGGTGTGCATCTTCAACCTTGGTAACATAAAATTTCTAAAACAACTGAGACTTATGTCAAATTTTCAGAGTTCACATCACACAGAGATCACTACTATATCCATTTGTGTTCCTTAGAGTAAGGCTTGTAAGGTCTTTTAGGCTTAATTGAATGCACTGCAGACATATGGTAACTTTTGTGACCTGCATGGACACTCCAGATGAGTTCCTGGAACTAGAAAATCTAAAGTCACTGGAAGACCACCAGAGAAAGGGAAGAAATGATTAACCTCCTGCAGCACCTAATTAACTTGAGACATTCTTCTATTTTTTCTTATTCCTGCCTCAACTGATAAGGCAATTGGATTTTGTAACTGACCTTGGTCAACATCCTAACTCCAGACTCTATCAAATCCCTCCCAGCTTGCAAAACTGCCCTAAACTGCAACTTCTATAACTTTCCACTGCCCATCCCAAACCTATAAAACAAACTCCTATCCCACTGCCCTTTGCTGACTCTCTTTGGACTCAGCCCACCCACACCTGGGTGAATAAACAGCCATGTTACTCACCAAAGCTTGTTGGGGGAGTCTCTCCATGCAGAGCACATGTTTAACAAGGTAGTATCTTCAGTGTATTACTGTGTAAAAGTCTTGGAAGATATAAATTGCATTTCTAGCCTGCTGAGATATTGGGCAATTATACAACCATGTCAACCTACCTAGATTTGAGAATGAGGACTAAGCTATGATTTTGATTCTCCCCAAATTCCCATGTAAGGGGAGTCATGCCCTACAAACCATAAATTCTGGTAGGATGGGGTTCATTTAACCCTGTATATCCTAACTTACTTTCCAGGTCTGACTCTGGCATAACAAGGAAGAAATGAAAAATATTTTACCCCAAAAGATATTTCCTTGCCATGTCTTGAAGCGATCTTGCAAAGTCATCCCTTGTGGGAAAAATTCACATGCTAAGGAGAATCATTTTTCCACTTTGTTTTCCTTCCTTCCTTTCCAGACCCAGGAGATGATCAGCTAAGAGCCAGGCACCCTTTTAGGTCCAATAAGAAACATTTTATAATCTTCTCTCTGTAAAGTCTGCTACCTGAGAGCTTCCTCTGCACAGTAAAACTTGGTCTCCACAATCCTTTATCTTAACCTAAACATTTCCTTTCTATTGATCCCAGGTCTTCAGATAAACTCAACCAATTGTGAACCAGAAAATATTTAAATTTACCAATACCCTCAAAGCCCCTCCTTTGAGTTGTCCCACCTTTCTGAACCAAGCCAATGTATTTCTTGAATGTATTTGATTGATGTTTCATCCCTTCCTAAAATACGTGAGAACCAAGCTGTACGTCAACCACCTTGGGCGCATGTTCTCAAGGACCTCCTTAGAGCTGTGTCATGGTCAATGGTCACTCATATTTGGCTCTGAATAAATCTCTTGAAGTATTTTACAGAGTTTGACTCTCTTCATAGACAAGAATAATTACATATAGAGTTGAAAAATACAAAGATAGGCATGGCTGACCACACAGAAGACAAGAAGTCTGACAACAAATCCATACTGGCAGTCAAATCTGGGAATTTAAATGGAATATGCAACCAGTTGTTAGAATGTATTTCACAGCCTTCTGTTGTCATTGTATTAGGTTGGTACAAAAGTAATAGTTGGATACATAACTCTGCAGTCTTCTAAATTGACTTCCTGTTTTAAGAACTAGAAAATCCCTGAACAACTTGATGGAAGACTACAGAACAGAAAAGAAAAGGAAGAAAGAAAGAAAACCTCACTAAAGCATTGCTACTTATGTTAATATGAGAGCAACTCAATTTATACAAGTGCTGATCAATGCTCAACAATCAGAGTGGTTTATGAATTATGTATTACAAAAGAGCCTGGTGCTTTTCAGTGAAATGTCACAAGGTTAACCAACTGGTATACATGGATTCCCTTAGGCAGAATTTCAGCTGTAGTGCTTACTACTCCAGTTGATGGAAGAATATCAAAATAGAGATTTGTTTGAAATACATAATGAACTGGTCTCACTGAATTTCAACCTTCAACAGTCGTTATATATGAGAGATTGATGCTGCAGACAATTACTGGATCTCCATTTATCTGTCAATATAATTTCTTGTTGCTTTATTTCTTAACCATACCTCAGAAATTATTGATAGTGAAATTGTCACAGATTGCTCGGTTAATACAAATGCATTAGCAATTAAAACAACTTGCTATGTGTATTTCCTACTTAAGGGTTCTTAGCCTGTTTCAAGTCTGTCTCCATTTCTTAGAAATGCTTACTTCTGTAAAACCTGAAGGCCTAGCCTCCACTTTCCCATATATGCCTCATTTACATAACAATTTCTCCAATTTTCATTTTTTATTAAAATTGATGTCAGTATTCCTTTACTCTGCCATTTTAAAATTGAGGACAATTCCATTTGAAGCTAAAGTTGGAGTACTGATAAATCAAAACTGGCATTTTCCAAGGAATTTTTAAGAGGCAGGAATCAGTCTACGCTACTAATGAAGTTATAAATTTTAACAATCAACTAACTCTTAGATCATTTGGAATACACTTTTACAAGATATTTCTATCATTCTGCTCCAGTTATTAAAAAATATTGCTATTATGCAGAACTCATAAACATTTCATTATCATTAGCCTATCGTGCCCTCAATAAAAAGGTGGCACTGTATCTGAAAGCATCAATTCTATGAATAGCTCTTTTACACATGCAATAGTGTATCTTGACATTTCCAACAGTTACAACTCCTAGCAATGCCACACAATCATAATTCCTCATGAACAGAATCTATTCCTTCAAAAATGTAGTTCAAAATGTAGACTGTAGAAAAATTAAATGACGTAGATATTTGACTTTACCAATATTAAAATAAGGAAACCCATCTTGAGGAAAAATGGGACCAAACTGCAAAAGATTTATTGAAATGTTATTAAAATCCTGAATCAGCTTCTGAACAGTCTGTCAATTTATTTACTCAAACCTCAAATCACCTGCTGCAATGGAGATTTTCTTCTAAACAAGCAGAAAAGGTTTAAAAAACAATCTACTTATGGTATTTATGCCCCCATTATCCCAAAGCAATGTAGAATATGGGCTTTTATTTTATTTTTAGGTATCCCTCTCCCATAAAGCTAAGTTCAGAGACCATGAAAGGTTTATTTATAAATTTAATGAAATGAATAGAACATAATTATACATGACCATGTGAGCAATAACGATTTAACATTTACACAGATTAGGCTGTTCAGAAATCAAATTGTTATATTTAGATTGGTCATTTTTTGGGAAGATTCACTGTCCTCAGTTTTAATGGATGGATACTATCATTCTCTTTATGGTAAAGCATGTTAGTGTCTCCTATATTAGGCATATAGTTATATCACAATTTACGATTGTCTTGAAAATGTTTTATATTTAAGGTGTAAAATTAGCAAATCAGTATGTTTATGCTTCTTCGAGACATTAGGTATAAAATATCTGTAAATATTTGAAAGAATTATTGTATACTGCCCAGTAACAGGACATTGACTTCAGATGTCACAGACAAGATGTTTCTACATTCCAAGAAAAATTTCATTCTCCATCTCCTCCCTGGAGTTAAACAACTTATCTTAGGTTTTGTTTTGTTTAGATAATTACTTCTTTTCTGCTACCTGAGTATAATAATGTTAAATATTAGGAGATAATATATGGATGTGTTACCTTTAAGATGGTAGTATTTTGTAGGACACAACAGTACTCTCAAAACTAGTGGATATGCCAAACAATAAATTTTTCTAAGGCAGAAGAAGAAAAGAAAACCAATTCTTGGAGAAATAAATCAACATAAAATGTTGTAGGAGGATTTTATATTCACTCCATAGAAAGAAACATACTTTACACTAGGGAAATCCCTACTTGGGCATTCTCTTATTTAAATCTGTAGTTCCAGATATATGTTGGCCCCCTCCCATGAAAACTTGCTAATAAATAAAAGTGTATTTGAGCTTTAAAGCATAATTTTTGGTCAATTGTAATAAGTAAAAATAATTTCTCTTCTTACAACCCCTTTCCTACTTACTCAAAATGAGAAATTATCAGATAATTCAAGGACCAACTAAATGAACAGACATATAGATGAGTTCTCAATGATTTCCCAGGACATGGATCAAAGCATTAAAAAAGAGAATTCCTTAAAGGAAAAAATATCTAATACTTTATCTAAAATAGTGACATAATTGTTGTTATGGTTTTTTTTTTTTATTTGTTAACAAAAATAAGAATAAACTGCTACAGTTATTAAGGTAATTTTAAAAATATTCAAGAGCAAAAATGTGTTGCTCAGAATTTTATATCCTAAAGACCCTATCACTGTAAATTTATTAAATCTATATAATCTCTTCATTTTAAATGCAATTCTTATGATTATATATTTCCCCTATTTAATTCTACTGAATATAGCTGTAATAACTTTAAATTCCCAAGAATGTAGTCAAACTGGAAGTCTCACACTCAAAATGATTGGTACTTTAAGATAACGAAGTGATCAAGGCCTTATATATGCAGTTAAATAGCTTATATAAGAAATATATAAGCAATTTTCAAACTAAGTAAAATCAGCATTCTTTAACTCCCATTAATCATTCAGCATAACTCATTGTTTGCCATTACCAGTACATATTTGGAGGGCAAAATGATATCCGACATGATATAAAATGAATTCCTTTTTTAGCTTGTTGGGTCATAATTTCAACATTAAATGATGAAGGGAAAGTTAAGCATTTGAAAACGATTTTCATGATTTGATTAGATATGAATTATGTACAAATCTGTCTATGGAGGAAAAGTTAAATATCAAATTTGAATACAATTGAGTATGGACACAGACAATGGCCACCAAGCCCCAGAACAGGTTGTGTGAGTCCCTTGATGCATTCATCCAGCACTGTTTCAGAGAAATCTCTATTTCAACCTATTTCTATACATTAGTTATTGAAAAATAACAGACAATTGCAAAAAACACGCACCTTTTGTGTTCCTTGAGCCCAGTCGTGAAGGGTCCTTGTGACTGGGACTCATGCCAAACAACTCCTCACAGAAAGAGCTAGGAGCCGGGCATGGTCGCTTACGCCTGTAATCCCAGCATAATTGGGATTACTTCGGGAGGCCAAGGCGAGCGGATGACCTGAGGACAGGAGTTTAAGACTAGCCTGACCAACGTGGAGAAACCATGTCTCTACTAAAAAATACAAAATTAGTGAGGCATGGTGGTGCATGCCTGTAATCGCAGTTACTCAGGAGGCTGAGGCAGGAGAATCACTTGAATCCGAAAGATGGAGATTGCGGTGAGCCAAGATCATGCCATTGCTCTCCAGCCTGGGCAACAAGAGCAAAACTCAGTCTCAAAAAAAAAGAAAAAAAGACCTGGGTCCCAAACTTGCGCCAAAGCCTCATGAGACCTCTCCTCGTCTGCGCATGGATGGGTGAGTCCGACTCTGGAGCTCAGGCTGTTGCTTCCCAGTCTGGTGATGCTTCCTCCATAGTCTGATGAGTGTAAATATATATACATCTTTTCCCTTCTCCCCTTCCAATTGCAATTTGCTTATTATATCATTTGCTTATTATATCTGTATTGCCATATACTTGGGATAAATGGTGTTTACCCTCAAAAGTATTGTGTGTGCCTTTTCTTCTTCCCTCACGTGTTTCCCACATAGGACACTGTCACAAAATATACTTAATATAGTAAAATAAAGAAATCTGTGTGGTTTCTTTCTCATCAGAAAAGTTTTGTACTTTTGAGTGCAATAAAATATGAAATACAAGGGTGTATGTTCTCTATTGCACAAACCCATAAACTCTTTGAAACTTATATCTATTCTTTATTTAGCAGTTTGCTCAGAAAACAAGCAAAAAAGTAATCTACTTCAAAGATGTGAAGGGAAGTGGAGTCTCTAATTAAGTGTCAATTTTCTGGAATTAATTGTATATGACCATGCATATTTAATGTTAATATGCAGGTCATTCATCATATTTGTAATTTCATGTTAATATTTAATAGGCAATTCCTGAAATTGTACATGTCTTTGGTATTATATTTTTATTTTATTATTATTATTTTAAGAAATATTTTTAATCCGTTATGCCATAAGAAACAAGAAAGTCAAATGTATAGGTATCAAGCAACCTTCAGTCAAAATCTTCCTTAGTAAGTTTAGTATAAAAGAGGGGTTTTCAACAAAAATTTAAGACAAGCTACATATCTAATTTCTGGTAGTCACAGTAAAAGAAAAAGCCAAAATGAGCAGGTGAAATTAATTTTAATAATCTGTTTTATTTAACCCAATATATCTAAAATATTTGAATTTCAACATGCAGTTAATGTGAATATTAATGTTTTATCAATGAGCTATTTTACATTCTCTTTTTCATAGTAAGTGATCAAAATCTGGTATATATTATATACTTACAGCAAATCTCAATTTAGACTAGTCATATTTCAGGTGCTGTAAAGTCACACATTGCTACTAGCTACTGTACTAGGCAGCATAGGTATAGAATTATGTCTGCACTGGTGTTTTACTTTTGATAGATTTAAGTGCATTAAACCCATAAAGTCCAGCTCTGTGATATATTTTTGTTTTCCTTTCTTTCTTGCATAGGTGTTATTTGGGAAGAAAAAAAAATGTTCTGACCATAACTTACATTTTTTCTTTAGTCTTTGAAGTCTCAATATGCCAGATGGTAGAATTTCTGGGACATTTTCTTTTTTTGCTTCTATAATATGAGGGTGGGATTGTAAAAGATTTAGCATAGCTGAGCACATACCGTTCAGTAATGGCAGAATTCCCAGGGGTGAAAAAAACAGCAGGAGCCATGGCATGTGGGGTGGTTTTTTTTTTTTTTTTTTTTGCAACACAAGTTAAGAAGAGACTTTTAGAGAATGAATTTCTAACATAAGAAGAGTCAAATAGGGGGAGGTTTAAAATCGAGTATTCAGCACCCAGTTAAAGGTTAATTTTGTTAAACTAAATAAGCAGGAATCGTTGGATTGTAGAGGCTGTTCCCCTACTCTGAATTCCTGCAAAATGAACCACGAACTACAACCTATTTTAGTATTATAAGCCAACTGAAACCCAATTTAGATGTGTATTTTGTAACAAAGAGCCAAGTTTCAGCCAATCACAAGGCACTGAGCTTCAGTCAATCACAAGCGGCAAACTGATCGACCATGCCAAATGAGGGAAGCATCTAGCCTCAGCCAATCGGGTGATTACTCTGCTTTTGTATTTCAGACTATAAAAGCTCACTGTCCACACTACTATGGAGAGTTCCCTGAACCTCTTCTGGTTCTGCGTGCTGCCTCATTCATGAACTTGCTCAAATAAACTCTCCCAAATTTAATTTGTCCAAAGCTTTTTTTTTTTTATTATTTCAACAGTTTTAAGTCTAACCAATTAGAGCTACATATAACAAATCATATTTATCTTACATCGATAAAGAAACCTATGATGAAATGAATAATTGACTCGGACTGTATTAAAGTAGACTAAGATAATTTGGACAATCATAACTAAAACTATAACCGGTGATGTAACATTGTATAATAACCACTCTTTAAAAAGCTCTCTAAGATTAAGAGGTAGTCTAACCCTCTAAAGTCAAGAGGTAGTACTAACATTGGGTAATCCAACCAAGTGTTGTTATCCTCTTGGAGGAGCAATTACTACATGCTAGCTGCACCCTTGGGAGTTTTCTTATAAGTATAATGCAATCTTTTTCAATATTATGTGTAAATTATTTAAGTAAAATTTTTTTGATCTTTTGGACGTGTTAGTTAATATTAGACTATTTCAATGAAGCAAGATTTTGAGAAAAATTAATTTAATCATTATTAATTAAACTCTTCCAAATTTTTCTCTTTTTTCTCCAGACGGCTTTTCACTCTTGTTGCCCAGGCTGGAGTGCTAGCCAGGCGTGATCTTGGCTCACTGCAACCTCTGCCTCCTGGGTTCAAGCGATTCTCCTGCCTCAGCCTCCCTAGTAGTTGGAAGTACAGGTGCCCACCACCCTGCCCAGCTAATATTTTTTGTATTTTTAGTAGAGACGGGCTTTCAACATACTGGCCAGGCAGATCTTGAACTCAGGTGATCCACCCACCTCAGCCTCCCAAAGTGCTGGGATTACAGAGGTAAGCCACGAACTCTTCCAAATTTTCAAAAACTCAGACTACCATTAAAAAGATAGTTTAACAAAAATGTTCTAGTAAGCTGTATAAAGTAAGCTATTCAATTGGTAGTTTCTTGATCAAGTGTTCCCATCCTCTCTAAGATACCTTTTTTTTTTTGAGACGGAGTCTCTCTGTCGCCCAAGCTGGAGTGCAGTAGCGCAATCTTGGCTCACTGCAACCTCCGACTGCCTGATTCAAGCTATTCTCCTGCCTCAGGGAAATTCTAAAATTAAAACAAAACACTGGTTGTCTGGATTATTTTGAAATTAGCCAACCTTGTTGGTGCATACTAATACCTTACTTAAATACAGTAGTCGTATTTGTTTAATTTTGGTAATAAATATATCGATTTTCAGACAAACAACTATCACAATTCATTTCTCCAGAAGGATTTCCTATCACATGAGAACACATACAATAAAATTGAAGGTCAGTTTCTTTGTTCATTTACAGAGTAACACTAGTGCTCCAAAAGATTCATGCAACATCTAATATCTGATATGCTTCATTTCTTTACTTATTTGGCAAGCTCAAATTCATCACACATCAAAGTTTACATCCTCACAGTTACATACTTTGAATATATTATAATATTCTACTGCACCTTCTATCAATCCTGCAATAATTTTGCTACTTAAATTTAAATACTTGTGGAATTAGTATTTATTGTTTTTAAGGTGAATGAAGCAAAAGTTGGAAAAGCGAAGAGAAGCCACTTGTGAAAATATATGTTTTCAGTTATTTTCAACCTGAGATTGATAGCACATGCCGTCATCTGTTAATGCCTCTGTAATTATTAACAAACTTAAGAAACTTTGCTATACTGTTCTAAAGCACTTCATATTTAAGTTTTAAATGAGAAAACATTTTGTAGGCTTTTTGTCGTGTACTGGCTTTCACATGCAGTGAAATTGACACCAATTCAAGTCATCTGCCCATTTGCTTTAAGCATCTCTATTTCATTTTCTTAGAAAAGCACATTGGTCATCCATTTAGTATGATTTAGAAGGCTTTTAATTTAATACAACTACCCTATCGTATCACATATTTTGAAATACTCTGTATTATCCTTGTGAAAACAAGAGCAAAATCTATCACACTATTAACTATTTTGGGGACATTCAGACAAATGATTTCAGATGTCAATGTGTATTTAGCAATTTACATAGTTATGTCAAAGAAATATGGTAGCCTTCTGGAAAATGGTAGTTTAAACTGTTGAATTATAAGTTTTCAAAGGCAAGATGAGTATATATGCAAATATATTTCTTCATATGCAAGTATGCTTACCTGTAAACTAAAAACTTCATCTAATGTTTAAAACCTACTCAATTTTATTTTTCTCTACATCCCAACTCCTCAAGTGCATTAGAGTTAGAGCTGGTGTCAGGTAGTCCTGGGTTTCAGTCTTGACTTTGTCCACATAATAGATTTGTGACCTTGAAGAAAAAACTATTCCCATTAGTGAAACAAAGATAATAAATTGTACCTACCCAGAGTATTGTAAAGACAAATTGAAATAAATGATGAAAGTTACTCAGGCCATGGGGTACCTCAACTTTCCCTAAAAAAGCCATACCATTCAGTATTTACAAAACAATATATTTCAGGTCTATTTTGCTATTATTCTAGCCACTGCTGCAAATTAAATAACCATCATATAATCATCATGCCTTGAGATCAAATCAAGTTCTCACTTCTGTTATGAAACCAATATTGAAGTCTGTGTGCATATATGTATATGCTTGTGTGTGTGTGTGTGTGTGTGTGTGTGTGTGTTATTGGCTCAGATAAAGTTGTATTTTATTATGTTATTCTCTAATTTCCAGTACCTTATTAGCGCCTAATTATATATTACATCATACTAATGATGATGTGTTCGTGTGCATTTCATCTTCCCAATTAGACTGCAAGTTATTAGTGAAATTGGAATGAGTCATAGATCTCATTGTAGCCTGCAGTGACTAGCCACAGAGTAAGTGCTTAATTGATCAACAGGAGATGAATTACATATTTGGTACTAGTTCCTATCTCTATCTCACTCCTCATATATCCTTGTCATATGAATTCCTCTCAATGGAAAATGTGTTATGGGAGGGAAACATGTACAGGTGTACATGAGACATGTGTTTTTCATTTTGGAATGAGATCTCAAGTTTCCTGAAATGTATTCAAGCAGGAGTAGATCTAGATTTTCTGTGCCCTGAAAAATTATTTAATATGAGGAGGACTCTTTAGTATCCTATTATTATTGTCATTATGTTACTAATATCATTTTTGTAATTTTACAAAATATGTGAACCATGTGACACATTGATAGGAGATCCAACCCTCTCTGGAGCTTGAAATATGTGTGTACATTTTATTAGTATTGAAGGAATTCAAAACACACCACTCCAAAGTATACGACTTTGAGCTAAAAATGGTTTTGAACTAAAGAAACTTGAAAAAAACAGGTACAAGATCATTCTGACTTTCAATTCTTAAGAGATGAAATTTTCATGTGAAAGAGGTCCGCCTTATACTGGAAGGATATTTTTATCACTGAAAACAGAAAACTGAGGTTGAGAAAATTCTGTGCAAACAAACCTGGTTGAACTACCTTTCTATCCAGTCACTTCCCTACCCAATTAACTAACCTAGCCAAAGCCCTTTTGCCTTGTCGTATTTTCACAGTTTATTACTTTGTCCAATTCAGCATATACACAACTCTGTGTCTTTGGGTCTTCATTTTCTTATGATGGCTCCTGTGCCACATAAAACTTGTATTGAAAAAAAACTGTGTCATTTTCTTCTGTTTATCTGTCTTATGTAGGTATAATTCTCAGTCCCTAAGCCAAAAATCCCTCAGAAGGTGGAGGCAAATTTTTTCCTCCCTACAGTATCAAGTTAAATCCTCCTCTATATCCAGCAAGTCCTCCTGGTAAAATTCCCAATTTGTGCTGTCATTTCCAGACTTTTTTACCCCATGATCACAAACGATATTGAAGGAGAAATCTTTTTAGCTATGATGTTGTTCTCATTTGACTCTTCTTTAGTACCAGGTTAACTTTAAAAAAATTTTTTTTTGAGATGGATTCTTGCTCTGTTGCCCAGACTGGAGTGCAGTGATGTGAGGCTCACAGCAACCTCCATCTCCCAAGTTCAAGCGATTCGCCTGCCTCAGCCTCCCGAGTAGCGGAGATTACAAGCACGTGCCACCACACCCGGCTAATTTTTGTATTTTTAGGAGAGATAGGATTCCACCATGTTGGCCAGGCTGTTCTTGATCTCCCGACCTCGTGATCCACCCTCCTTGGCCTCCCAAAGTGCTGGGATTACAGACATGAGCTACCGTGCCTAGCCAGTACCAGGTTAATTTTTATACATTCTGAGTGACAAAACATCAACAACAGCAAAAACTACCAACTTATGATTTGGAGACATCTGTATTTGTTTTCTATTGCTACTATAACAAATTACTACAAACTTTGTCACTTAAAACAACACAAATTTCCTAGTGTATAGATCTGAAAGTCAGAAATCTCAAATAAGTCTCACTGGGATAAGATGAAAGTGTCAGCAGGGTGCGTTCCTTTCTGGAGATTGTGGGAGATAATCTATTTCTCTACCTTTTCTAGCTTCTACCGATCAGCCACACTCTTGGAATCATGGTCCTGTTATATTTTCAGAGCCAGCATGCTGGGCCTTTCACCCTTTTCTGCCTTCTGCTTCTACTTTTAAGTGCTCTTGAGATTATATTGGACCCATCAGGATAATCAAATTGATCTCCCTACTTTAAGAACAACTGACTAGCAACCTTAATTATATCTGCAACTATAATCCTCCTTCACTTTGTAATCTAACATATTCATGGTTTCCACAGATAATGTGGACATCCTTGGGGGGAGGGGCATTATTCTGCCTATCACAACATCCTTTGGGAAATCATTGAGCAACAGTTGCCATCCATTCATGAAACAGGGTCATACAATAAATAATATTAATTATTTCTTGGTCAGTGATTCATTCCTTTATTCAACAGATACAGTTGGCTATTGTTATCTGAAGTAGGCATGCTCTATAAAGTAGCTGAGAACTATGAATTAGCTAATTTACTAAAACATTGCTACTAGGAGAAATGTACATATGTACACATATCTTACATATATTATTAACTTAAAGCCTAAAAACACTTATTCTCGTAGATTCTATTTTCTTTACTTTACAAAAGAGAAAATGTGCCAGTCACAGTGGGTCACACCTGTAATCCCAGCACTTTGGGAGGCCAAGGCAGGTGGATCACTTGAGGTCAGGAGTTCGAGACCAGCCTGGCCAACCTGGTGAAACCCCATTTCTACTAAAAATACAATAATTAGCTGGGCATGGTGGTGGGCACCTGTAATCGCAGCTACTCGGGAGGCTGAGGTAGGAGAATCACTTGAACCCAGGAAGTGGAGGTTGCAGTGAGCCGAGATCATGCCATTGCACTCCAGCCTGGGTGACAGAGTGAGACTCTGTCTCAAAATAAAGAAAAAAGAGAGAGAAAATGGCCTTGATAAGTTTTAAGTGACTTGCCTGAGGACACCCACTAACAGATATGAGTTGGGATTTAAACCCCATTCAAGGGGCTCTCAGTCAGAGCTACTGCACTGTTTCCTGCAATCTCTATCTGCTGGTGATTTCCGTATTAGAGCTGGAACAGGACAGAGCAGGGCCATGCTGGAGCTGAGCTGGAAACCCGAGCATGAGGCAACTTACATTTGCTGCTGCTCTGCCCATGTGCGTGAATGACCGAAAAGCTTCATGAGTATTGATTGTGAGGTTACAAGTACATTTTAGAGAGTAGGGGCATTTGCAAACACAGAATCCTCAAATAGTGAAAATCAGCTCTATTTTTGCAGCACCCACTGTGTACAATGCACTGTGCAGGACTGCTGACACCGATATTATCCCAGTGAGACCCATTATAGCTTTCTGACCTCCAGAACTATAAATTTGTGTTGTTTTCAGCCACTAAATTTGTAGCCATTTGTTGCAAAATGACTGCATTTATCATTTGCAATAGGAAGCAGATACAGATGTCTTCAAATCATAAGTTGATAATTTTTGCTACTGTTGAATTTTTTGGGGAGAGAAGAAGATTCCTTGGTCTCCCATAACTTAGAGAATTGAACAGTCAACAGGCATTATGATAAATGGATATGCATGACAATTCTCTGTAAGTGTGTGGGAGAATGTGTGTGCATACCAAATCATGAAAAACCTAGAATCGGATCAAGACCTCCAGAGAAATAAACACACAAAAATACACTGAGTGACAATACCTACGAAACGGCCACGTGATCTCATTTTCACTGACCTTGAAAATGCTCATTTTCTCATGCTATTCCTGGCAAGTAGGCTTAGAAAAAAAATGAGTAAGGCTTAACACAACTCTGAAGAATTAGCATAGTCAGCTGCTCAGCTGAGCAAAATTTTAATGTAAAGTACTGTTAATGGAGAGAGTGGTACCATGCCATGCAAACAGTGTTGCTGTTCCTTTTTTATAACTGCCCTCATTCTGCCAAAAATCCTCAGAATCACTCATTAGCACCCTTAAAATTACTTGAAGATGTTATCCCTGTAAATATTATAAGCATGTTTCAAGAAAACTTACCTAAATGAACAAAACCTGTATACATACATCTGATGTTGAGTTTCAAAAAGTAGAGCAAAAGTTGCCCAAAATATATACCTTCTCTGTAACAGTAAAAAATGAAGAAGAAAAATGAAGACAGATTTAAGCTTTCTGTACTATTGGGATTTAATTACATTAGATAAAACATTTTATAAATATTTGCAACATGAGCAGATCCTTTGGAATGTTTAAACTGAAATATTGTAAAGATGCCAAGTCTTCCAGTTTCTTCATTTTAAAAGAAAAAAAAAAACCCTGAAGTTCAATTTTCAATAAAGAGACAAATTTATTTATAACTGGTGATAATTATTCAAAAATTAAAATAAATTAAGGTAAAAGCATAGCAATATATGTATTTCCACTTTGGCATCAGATGAGAATATTAAATTTGTTTAAAAGTATGCAGAGAAAGGCCAAAATAGTTTTAATAGCCTATTGAGTCCACTGGGAAACACTACTCCATTGTATTTTCAGGAACAAGCCTAGGGCTAAAACTAACAGTAATAATATTATTTATAAAGCACTCATTTTCCCTACCAAGACACTCAAAATGCGACAGTGTAAATCTGATTATAAATAACCAATTAACCTTTTTCATTACTATAATTAAAATTTTGTGAAAATATTCACTTAAGTTGTTGGAAATCAAAAGTACTAACTTTTGATATAAATAAAGGTATTTCTGAATTTGCCAAACTGGAAATATTTAGATCAGAGCTTTAGTTTAAATTCTTTTAAGAAAATAGCCTAGAAATACTCCTATTTTTTTTTTTATTTATTATTATTTTTTAAGACGGAGTTTCGCTCTTGTTGCCCAGGCTGGAGTGCAATGGTGTGATCTCAGCTCACCGCAACCTCTGCCTCCCGGATTCAAGCAATTCTCCTGCCTCAGCCTCCCGAGTAGCTGGGACTACAGGCATGCGCCACCACACCCATCTACTAAAAATTTTTGTATTTTTTAGTAGAGACGGGGTTTCACCATGTTGACCAGGATGGTCTCGATCTCTTGACCTTGTGATCCACCCGCCTTGTCCTCCCAAAGTGCTGGGATTATAGGCTTGAGCCACCGCGTCCGGCTCCTATATGTTTCCTTTAGAAGTTTGTGCACTATATACTGAAGTGAAATTTATGTGATGAGTTTATTTTTACTTAATGTCTCTTTTCCTTCCTTCCTCTCTCCCTCCTTCTCTCCCTTCCTTCCTTCCTTCTTTCCTTCCTTCCTTCCCTCCTCCCCTCCCTCCCTCTCCCTCCTTTCCTTCCTTCCTTCCTCCCTCCATTCCTTCCTTCCTTTGTTCCTCCTTCCTTCCCTCCCTCCTTCCTTCCCTCCCTCCCTCCTTCCTTCCTTCCCTCCCTCCCTCCTTCCTTTCCTCCCTCCCTCATTCCTTCCTTCCCTCCCTCCCTCCCTCCCACCTTCCTTCCCTCCCTCCCACCTTCCTTCCTTCCTTCCCTCCCTCCTATCCCTTCCTCCCTCCCTCCCTACCTCCTTTCCTTTTTTTTATGAAACATTTAAAATAAGCAGCCAACAGGAATGAGGCCTGCTATAGAAGCAATTATAAATGCCCTTATATGAACATTTAAAATGATATTTTCAGTATTACATGGTTATATATTGGTGGAACTGTCATGAAATAAATTTCATAATGCTGACTACTTTAATTCTACATTAAAGCAAATTGAAGTCCTTGAAGTGGAAACAATTTTGCATATACTACATGGTAATTGAACAATCGCGTTAAAGCTAGGATTTATATTTCCTTACGTCTGCTCGGGTGTTCCTTCAACTATATTGTGTTGTCCTCTATTCATGAAACAGGTATGCACTGATTGCCTACTACATTCTGGGTATCATGTGAAGGCTAAGAAAAAATAATTCAGGTTATCTTCAAAGTTTACTGTGTCTATGGGGCTGGTTTACCTCTTTGTCCTCAAGGTCGATATAAACTCTATGAGGGCCGATATCATTTTGTCTAGCTCACCATTAGTCCCTGGCACCTAGCATGATGCTTGGCCCACGATAGATGCTATACAGTTTTGTTGCACAAATGATATGTATAAAAAGATGTATTAACAAAAGGCATGAAAGACAATGTTCATTGAACGTCAGTGTTTTGGACGTTAGAAAGTCATTCCAATATTTCAAGTGAAAAAAACCTTTATTAAATAAGTACATTCGTCACAAATGATTTTTATCACCTACTTGCAGCACGCTAGATCTAACTTAGTGTTTAAGAGATCATTTGAATGCACAAAGATTTTTATGTAGTTTTGGTGCCAGATAATAAAAACTGAGAATCTAGACATTTTGAATAAACCCAGCTGGGCAGATGTCAATTTTATTATATTTATGTATTCAACTCAGAATATTGTGTTAACTGGCAGGACACAAAAAAGCCAAATGCCATTAAAAACAAATGACTCAATTCCGATTTACTGAAATAACATAACTTGAAGATTTTACAGATTTGATGAGGGTACCCTGAGTCCCACAAAAGCTATGGCGTTTTGGTTATCTGTCCCTTTTGGTGTAATCATGCCTTTATGATTCTGATCCTGTTCCAACACATTTAACACGTCTGTTCTACATCGTGAGCATCAAAGTTTGATCTCAGTAAAACCCAACAGAGAAACTATTTAATCGATCACAAACCTTACTGGAAGCACTTCTGAACAAACTGTAGCTGAGCCCTTTGCTTCCGTTTCTGGATGATAAACACCGGCTTCTCACTACATTGCACTAAGAAGTCTGGCACATCTTCACTTGATCGTAACAATTACAAAAAATGGCTGTGGTCTCTCATTGGTTTCCTCTCAGAGACATACAAAGTGTTATAAAAAGAATTCAAGTAAAATGATGCAAGACCTTTTTTAGAGACCATAAACCTGCTGTCATTGAAAGAGTGTTTGGGCTAGCAGCTAAAATATTTCCTTACACATAATTTTTTTCTTCTTATCTTTTACCACCAATCTCTCTATCTCTCCTATGCCCGCTCAGACTAATAATTGCAATGACAAGGAGAGTTCAAGCATCTCTTCCAATGCAATTAATTTGACCGAAGTCATACTGTACCTTCATTTCTTTATTAAGCCATGGCATACCAACAAGAAGTCACTAACACCTTTCCACAGCCTCTGGGTATTATGCTTGATGTTTTTGTGCACTATTGGCTAGTGCATTGGAAAGAGAACAAGATACGGTCTGCAGTAAACACATCTGAGGCAGGATTTATGCTTACTAAATGCACGTCTTAGGGAAATTGATCATAATAGAGCTCAATTTCCCCATGTGTAAAATGAGAAGGTAATAGTTTTTCTCACTGAATTTTTGTGAGGATTTAATCAGATTAAAAAGGTGGTTGAAACTCGTTCAATTCTTACAAGTGAATTTTGTGGATCTGGATAATTTTTCTTTTGAAGAAGCAGAATGATTCGGAAATAGCAACTTTATTTAATTCCAAGAAAACTAAAATACCCTTGAACAAACTGAAGATTGCTCACATAATTTACAAAAAGTCGTTAAAATAATACCTAGTCTGAGTCACTTTATGAAAGCTCATTTTGCTTCTTTGTTTCAGTTCCACACACTGCATGCTACAGGGGTGAATATGATTTGTTCATTCAAGTAGAAATCCCATACTAGGTATTTGCTCAGGGCAGGCATAGCTGAAATCCGTGTTTCTCAAAGATAAGTTCAAAAGCCAACTGCATTCAAAGGTGATGATGTACCTGCCAATAATGTAGTTTCCTGAACTTTACTTCTCACCTGCGAAATTACTGTTTCTAGAGGTGGAGCCTTGAAATCAACATGCTTTCAAGAGCCTAAGATGATTTTCCTGAACACTAGAAGTTTGAGACTCACTGACCTCAGGAAATACCATGCTGGTTATTATAGAATTCCAACTGAGGCCTCTATGAAACGCAGGTACAAACCAGAAGAAGCATTTGAAGATTTTTTTTTTTTTTTTTTTTTTGAGATGGTGTCTCACTTTGTTGTCCAGGATGGAGTGCAATGGCATGATCTCAGCTCAGTGCAACCTTCCTCCCTGGGCTCAAGTGATTCTCCTGCCTCAGCCTCCAGAGTAGCTGGGATTACAGGTGCCCACCACTATGCCAAGCTAATTTTCATATGTTTAGTAGAGACGGGGTTTTCCCATGTTGGCCAAGTTGGTCTTGAACTCCTGATCTCAGGTGATCCGCTCGCCTTGGCTTCCCAAAGTGCTGGGATTACAGGAGTAAGCAACTGCGTCTGGTTGCATTTCAAGTATTTTTGAATCTAGAATCCAGCAATGCAAGAAGAACAAAATCCCTCTGTGTAATTACTACCAAGAATAAAAGTATCCCCATGCAAATATTATGCAACTTTGTTTTGCTTCATTCCTTTTATCAATTTTTACCTGCAAGCTCTATATCCATTGAGTGGTTAGTTACAGATGCTGGACTTGGAAAGGCTGCTAATGTCAGTAAATTCTGTGTATGTGATATAATACACACATTGGTTTTAACCCCAGGGTAGATAGAATTTTGAGTGATGGAATAATATTAAGAAAGGAAAACAGGAAAAAAAAGAAATTTATCTAAATTGAGAAAATGACAATTTCAACTGGAATTGACACTTTTCAAATTAATAAATGATTCATGACTCATGAAATTTAATATTGGGTAGAAAAAATTCTCCAAGTGTATTATGTGAAAAAACATTGACTGTTAAGAAATGATTGATCTATTGCATTGTTTCCATCTCTGATTTCTGTCTCTATAACTGTAGTTTCACACAGATATTTGTATTGTCCAATAAGCTAAATTGAGTTGGTCAATAGGTGAATGAATAGAACAAACCTTTTTCATATAACCTAAAAATGAGTCTTGAAGCACACTAAGAAAAAAATTGTATTATTAAACATGCACTAATATAGATTATAAACTAGATGAATGTGTAAAATAGGACACATGGAGGTTTGTTTTTCCTCTTCATTTTCAGACATAAATAAATTCATTTGCATTTTCTGAAAATGCCAAACTTTACCACCACAATCCTTACTTTGTATATGAAATTGAATTGTATCTTTTAATCTGGTCTCATTTTAACTTCACTTTATCAGAATATAGACAAATTGCCATCATTTTTGTTCTTTTCCAATGCCCAATGAGAGTTTGGTCTAAAATACCTTTCATTACAGAAGTATTACATTTAACTGGTAACAACAGAAAGAGATGAGTACAAAGTAGCACATTGGCAAAAAGGAATTAAAGAGATAGGTGTTTCTTACTGTGGATCCAAAAGCCACCTGAAGGAACATTTTACTTTTAACATACTCCCCAGGTAATTCAAATTTGTATTATTATAAAATCATGCTCTGACAAACATGTCTAATGGAAACAAAGCATCTTTGAATGACCAGGTGTAAATAATTCATCACAAGAAAATAAAATAAATGAACTTGGTGAGCATCAAATTGTATTCTATTCTACACACACTGAAACGCTTGCCAACAGCACCTTAAAACTGCCCTATACATATTTATAGCCAGCTTTTATCCTAGCTGGATGGGTCTAAATCACATTCACCTGCTACAATTCCAAAATGGGTACGACCTCCCAGTATTCTAGTCATTTAACTATTTTTCTGTACAAAACAACCAGCCCCATCTTTGTTGAAACATCTGGATTAACTGTCTCATCATTGAAGAGGCTATTTGCCTCATTTAGACTCTCTACTACCCCTAAAGAATAGACCCCTTCAGCAATGACCACCAGTTACCTATTGCTCTGAAAATCTATTCTGCATATGTTCATACAGATAAGTATATTGTTCTTCCATCCCCTCCAGGTTCCTGTATAATTGCTCTGTAGATATTTAGAGGATATAAAGTAGGTAAGGTGGATGAAACATGGTAAGATGCCTTATTTTGTTCTCGCTCCTTTAACCAGTAAGGTTTCTGGTTTCCACTCATCGTATTAGATATGGAATGAGAATCGTCTCTCTTATTTTCAGCATAGGCTTAACGTAAAAGAACAATACACACTTTTCTGCAAAGAATATTGCCGCAGTTGTAAAGAGAAGGCAGAGAAAGATGACAGAATGGAAGCCTACAACTTATCATTTCCCCCACTGCAACACCAAATTTTAACAGTCTGCACACAGCAAAGCACCATCACAAGAACTAAAAATCAGGTAGGCAATCAGCCACATGGCTTTAACTTCATAACCTGGAAAGAAACATTGAGGAGGGCAGAAAAGACAGTCTTGAATCACTGATGCCACCGTTCCCCCAGCCCCTGGCAGTGGCCATGCAGTAGGGAGAAAGAATATCTGTACTTTGGGAAGACAGAGAGCAATGACTAGAATACTTTACATTGAACTCAGTGCTACCCCGTCACAGTAAATAAACCAATGCTGAACTTAGCCAGTGCACATGCACAGAAAGAGCATTCAGTCCAGCCGTAGTCAGAGGGGAATCTTCCATCCCACTTGTCAGAACAAGAGTTTCCCAGCAAGCCTTGCCACCACAAGCTGAAGTGCTGTAGGATCTTAAATACACTTGAAAGGCAGTCTAGGAAACAAGGACTGTAATTCCTAGGCAGCTTCTAGTGCTAGGCTGGAACCAGAGCTAGTGAACAGGGTGTCATGTGACCTAAGGGGACACTAGTTGGTGAGGCTATGGGATTGCTTGCACCATGCCACCTTTTGCCCCAGGCAGTGCAGCTTGTAACAATGAAAGGGACTCCTACTTTCTGCTTAACAAGAGAACAAGGAGTAAGGAAGACTTTGTATTGCATCATGGGTACCAGCTCAGCCACAGTAGGATAGAGCACTGGGCACAGTCAAGAAGGTCTATTGCAAGCCTTAGCTCCCACATGACATTTCTAGAGACACCTTGGATTATGAGGGAACCTGCTGCCTTGAAGGAAAGGATGCAGTCCTGGCGGCATTATCATCTGCTAACTGAAGAGCTCTTGGGCTCTGGATAACCAGCAGTGATACCCAGGTACTATATCAAGGTCTTGGGGAACCTCTGAGATGTATTGGCTTCAGGGGAATCTCAGCACATTATCAACAATGGTGGTTATAGGGCAAAACTCCTTCTGCTTGAAAAAAGCAGAGGGAACAGTAAAAGGGACTTTGTCTTGTACCCTAGATACCAGCTAGACCACAGTGGGGGAAGAGCAACAAGCAGTCTTTTGGGGTTCCCGAGTTCAGGCCTAGGCTCTTGGACAACCTTCTAGACATGCCCTTGGCCAGAGAAAGTTGATTGCCATAAAAGGTGAATTGAGGCCTGGCTGCATTCACCACAAGCTGATAGAAGAGTTCTTGGGCTTTAAGGAGACACGAGCGGTGGCTTGGCAGAAACCCCTCATGGACTGGTGGTATTACTGGCCACAGGGAGCAGCTCCTAGCCAGTGGAAAGGGAAGGGAGCAGTGGGAAGGACTTCGTATTGTGGTTCGAGGAAGCTTAGAGACAGAATAACCGGTAAATTGCTAAGGTTTTGACTTCCAATCCCCGGCTCCTAAAAGCATCACTGGGCTATAAGAACTTGCTACCGTGAAGAGAAGGCCTTGGGCAAGGGCCAGAACTGTGCTGGCTTCAGGAATGACCCAGCAAAGTCCCAGTGGTTGTGGCCACAGAGGTGCTTGTGTCATTACTCCTCCAGTTGCAGGTGGCTCAGCACAGAAAAGAGACTTTATTTGTTTTGGAGAAAGCAAGAGAAAGAGCAGACTCTCTCCCTGGTAATTAGGGAATTTTTTCCCGATATTATCCAAGACTACCAAGAGGGTACCTCTATGAGTCTACAAGAACCACAGCATTGTTGAGACTTAGGCCCAAGTCTCTTCAAACTCCTAAAAGTCTTCCCCAGAAGGATAGGCAAAAGCAATCCCAGACAGTGAAAACTACAATAAATAGCTAACTCTCTTTAATGCCCAGACGCCAATGAACATTTAGAACATCAATACCATTCAAGAAAATATGACGTCACCAAAGAAACTGAAGGAAGCACCAGGGACCAATCCTGGAGAAAGAGAGAGACAGTATGTTTCAGAGAGATGATTCAAAAAAAGCTGTTCTGAGGAAAATCAAAGAAACTCAAGATAACACAGAGAAGGATTTCAGAATTCGATCAGATAAATCCAACATTTCTAGAGTTGAAAGATGCAACGACTTGTTGAAGAATTTATCAGATTCTCTTAATAGCACACATGATCAAGCGGACAAAAGAATTAGTGAACTTGAAGACACGTTATTTAAAAAGACAGTCAGGAGGAGACAAAAGAAAAAGAATAAAAAACTATGAAGCATGCCTACAAGATCTAGAAAATAGTCTCAAAACGGCACATATATAAGAGTTACTGGCCTTAAAGAGGAGGGTAGAAAAGAGACAGGGGTAGAAAGTATAATCAAATGGATAATATCAGAGCAATTTCCAGACCTAGAGAAAGATATTAACACTAAAGTACCAGAAAGTTACAGAATGCCAAGCAGATTAACCCAAAGGAGATTACCTCAAGGCATTTAATAATCAAATTCCAAAAGGTTGAGGATAAAGAAAAGGATCCTAAAAGCAGTAAGAGAAAAGAAAAAAATAACATACATTGAAGCTCCAATAAATATTGCATCAAACTTTTCAGTGGAAACCTTACAGGCCAAGAGAGAATGACATGACATATTTAGACTGCTGAAAGGAAATAAACTTTTACTCTAGAACAGTATATCTGGTGACATTAGTCTGTCAGCAGGAGAAGGAGAAATAAAGACCTTCCCACACAATCAAAAGCTGAGGGATTTCATGAACACTAGACCTATCCTACAAGAAATCCTAAAGGGAGATCTCCAATCTGAAAGAAAAGGATCATAATGACCAAGAAGAAATCACTTGAAGGTACAAAACTCATAGGTAATATTAATAGTAAGTACACAGAAAACAGACTAGTATAACACTGTAATGGTGATGTGTAAACTACTCTAATTCTAAATAGAAAGAATACATTATGAACCAATCAAAAATATTAACTCCAACATTTTTGCAAGACATAGACAGCAAAATAAGACATAAAGAAAAACAATAAAAAGGTAAAAATGGGAAGATGAAGTTAAAGTGTAGAGTTTTTATTAGTTTTCTTTGCATGTTTGTTTAATCAATCTGTGTTGTTAATCTGTTTAAAAAATCAGGCCGGGTGCAGTGGCTCACGCCTGTAATCCTAGTACTTTGGGAGGCCAAGGTGGGCAGATCGCCTGAGGTCAGGAGTTTGAGATTAGCCTGGCCAGTATCACGAAATCCCGCTTCTACTAAAATACAAAAATTGGATGGGCATGGTGGTGCATGCCTGTAATCCCAACTACTCAGGAGTCTGAGACAAGAGAATCACTTGAACCCAGGAGGTGGAAGTTGTAGTGAGTCAAGATCATGCCACTGCACTCCAGCCTGGGCCACAGAGCAAGAATTTGTCTCAAAAAAAAAAAAAAAAAAATCAGTTTTAAGATAATATTTGCAAGCCTCATGGTAATCTCAAAGCAAATATAATACAATGGCTACACAAAAACAAAAAAGCAAGAAGTTAAAGAATACTACCAGAGAAAATCACCTTCATTAAAAGGAAGACAGTAAGGCACAAAAAAAAAAAGACCACAAAATAATTGAAAATAAATAACAAAATGGCAGAAGTACCTACTTACCAATAATAATATTGAATGTTAATAAAATAAACTCTCCAATCAAAAGACAGAGTGGCTGAATTGAAAAAAACAAGAAGACCAAATGATCTTTTGCCCACAAGAAACACATTTAACCTATGAAGATAAGCATAGACTGAAAAAAAAAAAAAAAAAAAGATGGAAATATATATTCCATGTCAATAGAAACCAAAAAAGAGCAGGAGTATCTATAGTGATATTAGACAAAATAGATTTCAAGACAAAAAGTATAAAACACAATAAAGGTCATTATATAATAATCAAAGAGTCAGATTCTTACAAGATTTAACATTTGTAAATATATACGTACCCAACAGTAGAGCACTAAAACATAGAAAACAAATATTATTAGAGCTAAAGAGAATGACAGACTCCAATACAGTAATAGCTAGAGACTTCAACACCCCACTTTCAGCACTGGACAGACTTTCTATACAGAAAATCAACAAACAAACATCAGATTTAATCTGCATAATAGAACAAATGGATCTAACATTTACAGAACATTTCATGAAACAGCTGCAGAATGCACATTTTTTCTCCCCGGCACATGGATCATTCTTAAGGATAGACCATATAATAAGTCACAAAACTAGTCTTAAAACATTCAAAAACTTGAAATAATATCAAGAATCTGGCTAGGTGTGGTGGCTTATGCCTGTAATCCTAGCACTTTGGGAGCCTAAGGCAGGTGGATCACTTGAGGTCAGGAGTTCAAGACCAGCCTGGCCAACATGACGAAACCCCATCTCTACTAAAAATATAAAAATTAGCCAGGTGTCGTGGTGCACATTGGTAATCCCAGCTACATGGGAGGTTGAAGCTGGAGAATCACTTGAACCTGGAAAGTGGAGGTTGCAGTGAGCCAAGATTGTGCCCCTGCACTCCAGCCTGGGCAACAGAGTGAGACTCCATAGCAAAATAATAATAATAATATTAATAATCTTCTCTGATCACAATGAAATAAAATTACCAATCAATAACCAGAGGAATTGTGGAAGCTATAAAAACACACGGAAATTAAACAATATGTTCCTAAATGATCAGTGAATCAGTGGGTCAAAGGAATTAAGCAGAAAATTTGAAAATTTCTCAAAACAACTGAAAATAGAAACACAATATAGCAAAATCTTTGGGATACAGCAAGAGCAGTACTAAGGGGGAAATTTATAGCTGTCAGTGCCTACATAAAAACAAACCCAAAAAAGCACTTCAAATAAATAACCCAATGATGCACCTTAGAGAACTAGAAAAGCAAGAGCAAACTGAATACAAAATCATTATAGAAGAAAAGAAATTAATAAAGATCAGAACAGAATTAAATGAATTTGAAATGAGGAAAACAACATAGAACATCAATGAAATGAAAACTTGGCTTTTCTGAAAGATAATCAACTAATCTGCAGCCTGACTAAGAAAAGGAAAGACAAAAATAAACAAAATCAGAAATGAAAAAGGAGACATTACAATGGATACCATAGAAATTCAAAGAATCATCAGTTGCTAGTATGAAAACCATATGCCTTTAAACTGGAAAGTCTAGGAGAAATAAATAAATTCATAGACACATACAGCCTGCCAACATGGAAATCGTGAAGAATCCAAAACCTGAACAGACCAATGACAAGAACAAGATTAAAGCTCGAAATAAAAAGTCTCACAGGAAAGAAAAGCCTGAGACCTATGGCTTTACTGCTGAATTCTACCAAACATTTAAAGAAGAGCTAGCACAAATCCTACTCAAACTTTTCAAAAAATAGAGGCAGAGGGACTATTGCCAAACTCATTCATCGTGGCCAGTATTACCCTGATACCAAAAGAAGATACTCACACAAAGACCTATCAAAAAAAAAAAAAGGAAAAAGAAAAACTACACGCCGGTATCTCTCATGAACATTGATGCAAAAATTTTCAATAAAATACTACAAACTGAATTAGACAATATATTAAATAGAGCATTCCTCATAACCAAGTGGGATTTATCCCAAGGATGCAAATATGACTCCACATACACAAATCAATGCGATACATCATATTAACAGAATGAAGGACAAAAATCATATGTTTATCTCAACTGATGCTAAAATCATTTGATAAAATTAAACATCCCTTCATGATAAAAACCTTCAAAAACTGGGCATTAAAGGAATATATCTCAACATAATAATAGCAATACCTGACAGACCTAGGGCTAGTATCATAGTGAATGGGGAAAAACTGAAAGTTTTACTTCTTATGTTTGGAACACGACAAGGATGCCCACTTTCAACACTATTATTCAACATAGTATGAGAAGTGCTATCTGGAGCAATCAGAAAAGAGAAGCAAATAAAGGGCATCCCAATTTATTTTTAAATTTATTAACTGTTTATTTATTTAGACAGTGCTTGCTCTGTCACCCAGGCTGGAGTGCAGTGGCAAGAGCCTGGCTCACTGCAACCTCCGTCTCCCAGGTTCAAGAGATTCTTGTGCCTCAGCCTCCCACGTAGCTGGAATTACAGGCATGCACCACCTTACCCAGCTAATTTTTGTGTTTTTAGTAGAGAAGGGGTTTCACCAAGTTGGCCAGGCTGGTCTTGAACTCCAGACCTCAGGTTATCTGCCCACCTCAGCCTCCCAAAGTGCTGGGATTACAGGTGTGAGCCACTGCTTCCTGCCAGGCATCCAAATTTAAAGGAAAAAGTAAAATTATCTTTCTTTGCAGTTGATATGATCTTAATTTTGAAGAAACCTAAAGACTCCACCAAAAAGCAATTAGAACTGATAAAATAAATTCAGTATAGCTGCAGGATACAAAATCAAGATACAAAACTGAGTAGTATGTCTATATGTTAATAGTGAACAACTTGAAAAAGAAATTAAAAAGTAATCCAATTTACAGGAGCTGTGAAATAAAATGAAATACCTAGAAATTAACTTATCCAAGAAGTCAAGGATCTTTATAATTAGTGCCATAAAACACAGATGAAACAAACTAAAGAGGACACAAAAATATAAGATATTCCATGTTCATCAATCATAAGAATCAATATTGTTAAAATGTTCATGCTACCTAAAGCAATTTATAGATTCAATGCAAAACACCAATGACATTTTTCACACAAATGGAAAAAAATAAATCTGAAATGTATGTGGAATCACAAGAGACGCAGAATCACCAAACCCATCCTGGGCACAAGGAACAACACTACAGGAATCATATTACTTGACTTCAAATTATACTATAAAGCTATAATAACCAAAACAGCATGGTAATGGCAGAAAAACACACACAGATCAATGGAACAGCACTGACAACTTGGAAAAAAATCCTATACCTACAATGAACTCATTTTTGACAAAGGAACCAAGAACATACATTGAGGAAAAAAGTCTCTTCAATGAATGATGCTGGAAAAACTGGATATTCGTATTCAGAAGAATGAAACTTTATCTCTCACCTTATGAAAATATCAAATCAAAATCGATGAAAAGACTTAAATCTAAGACTTCAAACTATGAACATACTACAAGAAAACTTTGGAGAAACTCTCTAAGACATTATTCTGGGCAAAAGTTTCTTGAGTCATACCCTAGGAGAACAGGCAACCAAAGCGAAATGGATAAATGGAATCACATCAAGTTAAAAAGCTGCACAGCAAAATATATCATCAACTACATGAGGAAACAGCTCAGAGAAAGGGAGAAACTATTTGGCAACTATCCATCTGACAAGAGATTCATAATCAGAATATATAAGTAGCTCAAAAAACTCTACAGGAAAAAATATCTAACAATCCAATTAAATATGGGCAGAAGATTTGAATAGACATTTCTCAATAGAAAACATGAAATGGCAAACAGGTATATAAAAAAAGTACTTAAGCACTTGATCCTCAGAGAAATTTAAATAAAAAGTCTGAGCCGTCATCCTAGTTAAAATGGGTTTTCTCTAAAAGTCAGACAATAGCAAATGCTGGTAAGAATGTGGAGAAAAGAAAACCTTTGTACACTTGGTGTGAATGTAAATTAGTACAAGCACTATGGAGAAAAGTTTGGAGGTTTATCAAAAAACTAAAAATAGAGCTAACATACAATCCAGCAATCTTACTTTTGGGTGTATATCCACAAGAAAAGAAACCAGTATAATGAAGTGATATCTGCACTCCCATGTTTGTTGTGACACTGTTCACAATAGCCAAGATTTAGAAGCAACCTACATATCCATGAAGGAATGAATGATAAGGAAAATGTCATACTTATATACAATGGGATACTATTCAGCCATAAAAAAGAATGAGATCATCCAGTCATTTGCAGCAACATGGATGGTGTGCATTCATCTGCCTCTGCAGTTTACTCCCAGGATGGAGGAGTATACCCACCAGTCCTTGGGATCCACCCTCAGACAACAGGGTTCAATGTCCAGCCTCCCCGGAGACCACCTGTCAGCTCCTGGAATCCGTCCTGCAGCTCCTTGGGTCCACCTTCAGCCTCCTGGAGTTTACCCCTCAGATCCTGGAGTGCACCCCCAATGTCCCTGATGCTGAAGGCCGTGCTTTCCTCTGAAGGCCCTGGGAACATATCTCCTCCTCCTGCAACCAACTGAGGAGCTACTCCCTTTCCCAGCAAGCCTAGTGTTTTGTGGCTTCCACATTTTCCCATGGAGAAAAATTTGATTTTTTATATTCGACCCCGAGCTCATTAAACAGTCTCCCCCAAGGGAAAAAAAAGAAAAAAACAACCAAAAAATTATTGCACAGTTCAATTTAAAACTAATAAGTTTCTTAATTATAATAAAATCACAAATCTATAATAACTTTGTGATTTCATTTAAATGAAATTCTGGAATAAGCAAACTCACCTATCACGGCCCCAGCAAATTAGTAGTTGCCTGGTACAGGGACCAGGAAAGATTGACTACAAAATAACATGACAGAACTATTTATTTTGTTTTGATGGTTTTTAAATTTTTGTGGGTTTGATAAAAATGTACCATACCTTGATTGGTGGTTACGTGGGTGTGTACATTTTTCTGAACCTTTTGAATTGTACAATCAAAATTGGTGCATTGTATTATATGTAAATTGTATGTAAATAAAGTTAGACTTTAAGAAGAACAAAAAATGAAATCTATGGTAATATGTCCTTAAAAAGTTTACAACTAAAATGAAGCCATCAATGCTGCCAGTGCAAATGTGTGCATGGAGGCCAGCATACTGAGACCACCAGTGACCCACCCTTGCTGCTATCACTGCTGCTACAAGCGGAAGCATAGACACAGGCAACCCTGCCTCTGCCATCCCCCCCATCCCCACCACACCATCTGCACAAGTGAACTCAAGAACACCAACGCACCATTCTCACCAGTACCCAACCTCAGCAAATACACGTGCACTCCGCTGTGCTGCCACGGCTGCTGGTACACATGAACAAGCATGGATTCTGCTGCCACCACCCCAAGAGTGTTTCAGCCAATATAACCCATCAGAGTGCTGTGGGTGCAGGCGGGGGAACATTTCAGTCCCTCTAGCATAGTGGATTCCTAATTTGCAGATGTGTACTTTGCTTATTACATGCATGACAAAATAATTCATATGGTAAATTCCTGTAACATGAAATTTGCCTTTATAACAAACCTGTACATGTACTCATGAAGCTAAAATGAAAGTTAAAAAAATTCCCCAGGAATCAAAAATTAGAAACAAGATTACTTATAAAGTCATCTAAATTTAGAGAAGTGATCCCACTTCCTATGAAATTATTTTTATGTTACATTATGACACACAGAACAGAATAAAAGCAAACATTTTTATTTTAAATCATTTTTTCTGTATTTTTAAATTGGGAGTTCATCAGATTGTAGATGGAATTGTCTCAAAGTGCCAAGCAATTAGCTAATCCCTGTTTTTAGATGCAAAGTTTTTTTTCATGGGTGTAATTTTAGTGTTGTAACAATCTGTACCTATGAATAAACAGAAGAACCTAATGGATCAAGGAAAGCACCTACATATTCAATTAGTTGTACATGTCATCCTGCATATATAAGCAGAGTAGATAAATTTAGCTTTGGCTAATATATATATGTTTTTCAAATGATGACTAAATGCACATTAAATACCTGTTAAATAGGTAAGCAGAAAGATTAAATAGTAGCTATGCCCGGGCTTGCAGTTATCATAAAATTGTTATATTAAGGAGGTCTAAATTACAGAATTGTAATTCTAGGATCAAAAGCCTGGCTTTGTTCCCCATCATAAAAATCAATGTGTCATGCTTTCTTCTATGCAGGTATGATATAGAGATACATTATTTTCCAAATGTGATATTTATGTGATATTTTTACATGTTAAAAATGTAATGAACCAAGGTAGGATATTTAGTTGCTGGAATTTCTTTGGTTTAGAATTCATTTGATATAGGTAAGGTTGTTCTCACCACTGAGCCTTCATATCTACACCCTACACACATATTGTAAGCATATACAGGCCTTTTACAATTGTTACAATTAAAAATGAGATTCTGAGTACTCAGAAGCAATGTGGTATACTGAAACATATCACTAGACTACGTTTCCAACCTAGAAAAGTCAAATACCTCCTTAAATTTCCATTTTCTACTTCTTAAATAGAAATTTATAAAGCCTGCCTTCCTAGCTCACGGGATTGTGAGGATCAAATAATGTAATATATGAAAAAGTTCTGTACAATATGAGGTGGTATCATTATTATACTTAGGTTTTCTGTTACACAATATGTGTCATCAAGAAGTATTGTATTAAATTTCTATGTTTATATGTTAGTTGGAACTTTTTCTCAGACATTTTGCTTTTAAGCACAAAATTAATGCATTCATATCATACAGCCAAATCTTTATTAGACACACAGAATCAGCATTCTTAGAACTTTTAATAGCTCTGTGGAAGCATCATATCACAAGCTTCAGTTTAACTCAGATGCAAAACCTAATTCGACCCTTTGGATTTTTATATTTTAGAAACACTTAGGAACATATAATTTCCTCACCTCTGCAACAACCTGCCACTGTTAATGACCAATGTAAACCTTCAGACAAGAGAGGAATCTATGCATCTTGAATATCAAATTCAATTGCCTACCACAATTTCTAAAAATATAAATAACAGAAAATACAGCATTGAAATAAAAATCAATTATTATGAATCTGAATATTTATTAGGTTCTACTTTTTACTGTAAACCTGAATTCTGATCAGCATTTATCAACAAAACACACATGCATTACTGTACTTGGAATTATGAAATACAATATCAATAACAATGACTAAGTATAATATTCTTGTACTTCATCCAAAATTTTTAATAAAGGTATGTTTTATGAGCACATAACAATTTGACTGAATGCGCTGTGTAAACATCATGACGTACTTGTATATAGAAACAAAATAGACATACTTTGAGGATTAAACACATACATACAAGCAGATATGTTTTTACATATATATAATTGGTTTTATTTGTAGCATTTGCAACCTCTTATGGACCACATTGGTAGATTTACAAAATATAGTCCAGAAATAGTTTTTTTGTTGTTGTTATTTGATTTTATTTTAGATTAGCAGAAGGTACATGTGCAGGTTTGTTACATGGATATGCTGAATTATGGTGAGGTCTGGGCTTTTAGTGAACCCATTACCCAAATAGTGAACATTGTATCCAACAGCTAATTTCTCAATCCTTAACACCCTTCCATCCTTCCCCCTTTTTGGAGCTGCCCAGAAATAGTTTCTGGAACCTATGTCATCTCTCACCACCAGCCCTTCCTGTTTTAGCTATTAGTTGCACTAATAAAAACAGAAAGATAGATATCTTTGCTAATTGTAATACATCCAGCCATGTGACTATGTCCATCAGCTATGAGGCTCCAGAGAACTAAGTTAAAATAGGCCTGAGAGAAGTGAGGAGAGACCACTGGGATGTTTTGGCCCAAGACTTGGGTATCCAAGATGGACAATAATGTGAGAAGAGCAACATAGAAAGGGAAGAAATTAAATGCAAATCAAGTAGACTTTGGGATTTTATTCTATGTGGTTGTGAATCTATTATCATCATGATTAAAATGAACAATTTCAATTCTAATAGCAAAATAACTGGCTTCAGAATTGAATCCACAACATAATGAGTAAAATGTCTATTCTCTGAAGAGTGACTATATACTCAAGTTACTTATCTATAAAGATAAGCAATAAATCTTTTCCTCAAGTTATATTAATGATATAACTTTATAAAAATGAGCTATCCTATGTAAGTTTAGGTTGAACACATGGCAAACAGAATGTAAATCCAGAATTGAGAAACTAATTTACAAAACTCATACTAGGTTGGTATTCTGATAACTAAATTAAGCACCATTAATGATCTCTATTTCATTTATTTCATCTGCATTTTGGAACTTTTAGTCCCAGTTCAATAATAAAATGAAAAGCTTGGAATAAATCAAAAAGTATTTTGAAATCCCTAAAAATATCAAGGTAACACAATTTTCAAATTTCAATATCAGATGCCCGCTGCTAAAGACCGTCAGACTCCACTATAGAGTTTTTGATGTACGGTATGTTAGCTTTAATCACATTATGTAGCAAACTCCTATGATAGCATTCTGGTGCCACTTCCTGGCCATATTCACTATCAACTATAGCTCCCACTTAGCTAGGACAGAAAGAAGCCTCATTATAAAGAGTAGAACATAGGCAAGGACTTCATGACTAAAAAACCAAAAGCATTGGCAACAAAGGCCAAAATAGACAAATGGGATCTAATTAAACTCCAGAGTTTCTGTACAGCAAAAGAAACAATCATTAGAGTAAACAGACAACCTACAGAATGGGAGAAAATTCTTGCCAACTATGTATCCAACAAAGGTCTAATATACAGCATCTATATATAATTAAATTTACAAAAATCCCCCACACAATCTTATAAAAAAAAGTGGGCAAAGGGCATGAACAGACACTTTTCAAAAGAAGACATGCATGTGGCCAACCATGATGAAAAAAAGGTCAACATCACTGATCATTATACAAATGCCAATCAAAACCACAATGAGATACCATCTCATACCAGTAAGAATAGCTACTATTAAAAAGTCAAAAAATAAGAGATACTGATGAGGTTGTGGAGAAAAACGAATGCTTATATACTGTTGGTGGGAGCGTAATTTAATTCAACCGTTGCAGAAGACAGTGTGGTGATTCCTCAAAGATCTTAACACAGAAATATTATTCAATACAGCAATCCCATTACTAGGTATATACCCAAAGGAATATAAATCATTCTATTATAAAGACATGTGTACACATATGTTCACTCCAATGATATTCACAATAGCAAAGGCATGAAATCAACCTAAATGCCCATCAATGATAGACTGGGTAAAGAAAACGTGGTACATATACACCATGGAATACTATGCAGCCATAAAAAAGATCATGTCCTTTTCAGGGACATGGATGAAACTGGAGGCCATTATTCTTAGCAAACTAACAAGGAATAGAAAACCAAATACTTCATGGTCTGATTTATAAGTGGGAGCTAAATGATGAGAACACATGGACACATAGAAGGGAACAACACACACTGGGGCCAATCAGATGGTGAAAGGTGGGGAGGAGGGAGAGGATCAGGAAAAATGGCTACTAGGCTTAATATCAGGGTGACGAAATAATCTGTACAACAAACTCCTATGACATAAGTTTACCTACGTAACAAACCTGCACATGTACCCCAGAACTTAAAAGTTAAATAAATAAATAAGTACATAAATAATTGTTCATATGGCTCTATGTAAAGCCCCAAACACATGTGATACAAATATATACAGCAAAAAAATATGACATTTGCTAGTATTTTAAGTAACATATGTGAGCTCTAAAAGAAGATTCATAGTCTCTCTCATTCCAAGATTCTCCTACAGGCAACTCTCCCCAGTGTCTGGTTTGTTTCAATAGTGACTTTCTGTTTATAAATACAATTATAAATCAAATGTCATTGGATGGTTCTTAAATTGCTCTTTTTCTAGAGAAACATAGTAACGAAATAATCCTGCAACCTGTAAACTACTATGTATCAAGTAGCAGTATAAAGGAAAGTAAAATGAAGAAACTCAGTTCAAATGTTATTCAGGCACATTATCCAGGACCTCTCATGGCAACATATCCCCATATACCTATTTGCTCTTCATGTCTACTTTCCTTTAGGAGAAGTTAAAGTGATGAGTATTTTAAGATTCCACTCTGCCTTTCCTGGAATAGGGAGTTCAGGCTTTCGGATAATAGGTAATTGCTCTAGTTAGCCACACAATGCATATTCCATATTCATCGAACTGTAAACTCCTTTTCTCTAAAGTATGTATTTATACAGTTTGATAACTTCTTTTCGAGTAACTGGTTTCCTTTACCGATTGTCACACGTGTTTTCAGTTTCAAAGCCTACATTAAACATTACACTGTGGTCATGTTTTAATCCCAAGAACCTCTTCCTTGGACTTCTAGTGAAGAAGCAATGACTATATTAAACATGGCATCGGTAGAAATTTCTTACTAACAAGGCTTTAAGCAATGAAGTAAAAGTTTTCACATAATATATCTCATGGGATTCCCACAGAACTGTGAGTTGGAATATATTATTTCCATGGCCAACTTCAATAAGTGACTTTAAAAGGGTTGCACAATTGGGAAATTACAAGAAATATTGATCTTGTCCATTCCTTGCCAAATCTACCCCCGCTTTGCTTCTAGGAACCGAGTAGACATAAAGAGAGGAACTTAAGCCAAATTTACAATTTGTAAGCGATTTAGCAACTAATGAGGCATTTATATAAGCTCTTGCACACTTCACATTATCCTCATAGCAATGTTGAGTGTTGAAAGGTTAGATATTTTCAGTTAAATGATTGTGAAATGGAATCAGGAATACATGTGCATGGGCTGAGGTTCTACTAAGAATGAGTTCTGTGATCTTGGCCAAGTTTATTATTATTTCTTAGCCTTTATTTCCTTATTTGAAAAATGGGGATAACAGTTCTGAGATCAACTATGTTGAAAATTAAATGACATATCAAGAGCAGATGACAACACTCAGCATAACATTTAAAAAATACCAGACTCTGCCAGGTGCGGTGGCTCACGCCTGCAATCTCAGCACTTTGGGAGGCCAAAGTGGGTGGATCACAAGGTCAGGAGTTCAAGATCAGCCTGGCCAAGATGGTGAAACCCTGTCTTTACTAAAAATACAAAAATTAGCTGGACGTGGTGGTGGGTGCCTGTAATCCCAACTACTTGGGAGGTTGAGGTTGGAGAATCACTTGAACCTGAGCAGGAGAAGTTGCAGTGAGCCAGGTCCTAGCACTGCACTCCATCCTGGGTGATAGAGCAAGACTCTGAATCAAAAAAAAAAAAAAAAAAAAAAAAATACCAGACTCAATTCAATGTGAATTCTTCCACTCCTCCTTATCTGAAAAATAGTAACCCTGAAAAAGATAGTTTTAATCTTTGGGTTTGATGACTCTTCAGAACATTCTGATGATAATATTATGAATTTTAAAATAATTACAGAAGGTATAGATAGGTAGTTATGAATGACTACTATGAAGACTGCAAAATGTTACAAATCTGATTTAAAGTGAATTTTATGGCTACTTTTAAAATTAATAGGTTGACATCCTGGGGTGTATTATCATGCTGCTGTCTGTTGAACTGATGTGGTTTGGGGCCCATGCCTCAATATACAGGTAAAGCTTGTGTTCATATGCCAATAAAATATAAATTGTCTTCTAGTGCAATAAAGGACACCTGCAATTTGAGAAACACTAAATATAATGAAATTGTTTCTAATAACTTCCTAAATTTTTATGACAACTTAAATATGTAAATATATGAATACTACTAATAATTAACATTAGAATATATGAAATAAGAACTTCTATGAATAAAAAATGTGTTTTGCATTCAATGAACATTTATTAAATAAGTATGTAGAGATCTTTTTTCACACCTAGGAAATATTTCTGCTTCTAATTTCCATCAATAAAAATGTAATGACTTTATTTTGAAATTTATTTTTTGACTTTAATTCAAACAAGAGTCAATAGTAAATAAAAAATTGTCTTACTTTATAAAGTTTTGATAGTGTCTACTTCAAGAAGCCTTGTTAGAGGGGAAAATGCTAGGAATTCTATGGAAAGTGATGTATTTTCAGAGAATAAAAATTATGCATATGATAAAGTCAACTTATATGACAAGTATACAGAATATATCTGAAAATTGATGATGTTAACATATAATGCCTCCTGTGGTTTGGAAAAAAAAAAAATTAATCTACACCAACCAGATTAATTAGGATTTTGTAGAATGTTTGTGTCTGCAAGGTTAGTTTCTACTCTGTGTAACTTGTAGTAAGTTGAGAGAGAGAGAAATGAATTAGAGAATTTTAACTGGGCAACACTTATGCTATTTTTTCATAATTATTTTTTTAAGAAACTGATATCTTCACCATGATTTTTATTTCTCTGTGATTTATAATGCATTAAAGAGCTAGTCAATCAATGCAGACTTGAAAATCAGCACAGCTTTATACATTCTTTGTAAAACACAGCACTTCAATGACTTAGTATCACCCATTCTCATCCCATCTCCCACAAAACTCACTTACATGTAAAGTTAATTTAAAAACTGGACTTTATTAGGATTATATTTGTTTTACCTGCAGTATTCAACATGTTTAAAATATATTGCGCCTGCTATAGTTTTTTTAATCATAAACAATCTAAATTTCAAACCAAGGGTCAGATCATGCTAAACATTCAAGTTTACTAAAGCAGAAGAAATGGGGGATGGGACATTCATTCTAGCTCCTCTGAGTTGCTAAGGGGATAAGAATGATTTGAGAAGCAAATTAGGGAGAATAATGAAAATGGAATTTTACCTTTTTGTTACTTCTCAGTGTGCGTGTAGTGGCTTTTTCTGGAACTGGACGGAGACTAAAGAAAATATACTGTATGATAGCTTAATTGAAAGTGTTCAGAATGATATTTACCTTTCAAAAATTATTTGTATGAGCATTTTACCAGCTTTATTGAAATATAATTTAAGTGTCATACTGTTCACCTTTTAAAACATAAAATTCATTAGGTTGCAGTATATTCACAGACTTGTACAACCATCAAAACTATCAAATATATTATTTTTATTATTAACCTGAATGCCTAAAGTTATTTATCCAGGCTCTCTCTAACATTTTACCAAATTTTAATATACTTCAGCTTTAGCAACTCTTACCTTAACAGCCATCTGATTCTTTGAGGATATATTGAGACCAATATTGTACAATCTTAGTAATAAAACTCCATACACTCTCAAATCTCCCCATGTACAAAGACAAAGAAATGTAGATTTCTATATTTTTCACTATATTGTTTTTAGTATAGTAGAAATAAGAATACAATCTCTACATGTACATGTATCTCAACAATGCGTTATATTTTGTTTCTGGCCATAAATAATAAACACCTAATTAACATACAAGTACATTTCCACCAGCTTGGAATTTAGAGTATGCGGTATTTGAAATCATTGCTATATCACTGATCATATCACAAACCTAGGAGATACATTCTCTTTTGAAGTACTGTAACTGGGTTTTTCTTACTGGTTTAGTGCTTGGAATTGCAGGGCTAATAGTGCTTTCAAACTATATTTCATTTGATGCACTTGTTCATCTGTTTTTATCCTTCCATCTATACATCCTGTAACTCATGATTTGGTTGTATAGAATTTGTGGGGTGCTAATTTTCTTATACTACAGACATTTGTATGAATAAACTTTTGAACACTTATTGTATCAAAAAAAGAGAACATCATTTAACGAAGTCGATGTGAGCAGACACAAAGTGGGCGTCATGCTATAGAGTTCTTTCAACAAATATTTATTGCACTGAGATGTAAACCAGCTGACTTTGTCCAACTTGGAGCTACGTGAGGTTCCAGTGCAATCTAATCCAAAAATTGCAAGGGAATTATAATCAATTTTCAACATTTATTGGAACATATAATTTTATTTAAAAAATATTTATTATTTGTTTACTATGTCTGCTAGAAACTATCCTAGGTACTCGAATATATAGGTGTGTATGCCACAAAGTGTATGTTATACTTAAAGAGTTTACAATCTACTTTGCTGGTACTTAGGTTAACTATCTCATATAAAACGTTCTATGATGAATGTCTCCATTTTATAAGACACAGAAACTGAGGTACAGAATGATTAGTTGACTTGTCCAAGGTCACACAGAAAGTGTCAAAGTGTAGGATTTGAACCCAGGTTGTCTAGCTCCAGAATCCATACTCTTAAAAAGTTTACTGTACACATAGTGCATTCTTTTGTGAATACTGAATAAATGAATAGCATCAAAACATGCTTCCAGTAAATTATGAATTTCATGATGGCAACTCATTCTACTATCCTTTATATTCATACCAATAAGATGATATGAAATACAACAAAAAACCTTCAATTTACATCAATACCTAACTTACGCTCTGAAAATATTTTCCTTGAAGTATGAATGCCAGCTTTTCTAAGAAGTAAAGGTAATTTTATTTTCTTATAATACAAGCTTGTACCACTAACTGAAAGAGCAGAAAATGAATCAATGTGGGTTTCTGGGTCACCAAAACATTGATATGTCTATATCAATAATATCTTTATTTTTAAGGCAAATATTTTATTAAATTTGGAAATTAAACCACACTAGCAATCATTGGTGCTAAGATAAACTTAATTTTGTAATAATAAAGTATAAAAAATATGACAATAACTAAACAAGGAAAGGAAAAATTACCTTAGTAAGTATAAAATATTAACAGAATATTTTTAATTAAAATATCTGTTTATAGATTTTTTTGATCTATCTATAAATAAAATTTCAATCTTTTAAAGACTCAATTCAATCTTATTAAATTGAAATTCCAATTTATTTTCCAAATAGAAATGAAGTGACTTTCCTTAAGTACAATAGGAGATCCTTTAAAACTGCGAGGACTGAGTTCTGATTTTTTTTATCTTGCCCAAATTCCATTCTAAGGGGCCTTGTTAGCCATGCCCTACAAACCACAAATTCTTATCAGATGGGTTTCATTTAACCCTGTATATCATGACTTACTTACTGTCCAATCTGACTCTGGCATAACAAGGGAAAAAATCAAAATGTTTTACCCCAAAATATATGTCATTGCTATACCTTGAAATTACCCTGCAAAGTCTCTAGTGGGAAAAATCCACATTCTATACAGAATCCCCTTCCCCCTTTGTTTTCCTTCCTTCCTCTCCAGATCCAGAAGATAATCAACTAAGAGCCAGGCACCCTTTCAAGTCCCATAAGAAACATTTTACAACCTGCACTCTCTAAAGTCTGTTATCTGAGAGCTTCCTCTGCACAATAAAGCTTGGTCTCCACAGTCCTTTATCTTAACCTAAACATTTCCTTTTTATTGATCCCAGGTCTTCAGATAAAAATCAACCAATTGTCAATCTGAAAATGTTAAAATTTACCAGTAGCCTGGAAGCCCCTGCTTTCAGTTGTCCCACCTTAGTGAATGAAACCAATGTATTTCTTAAATGTACGTGATTGATGTCTCATGCCTTCCTAAAATATATGAAACCAAGCTGTACCCCGACCACCTTGGATGCATGGTCTCAGGACCTCCTGAGGGCTCTGTCATGGTCCATGGTCACTCATATTTGGCTCAGAATAAATCTCTCAAAATAGAGTTTAACTCTTTTCATCAACAACTGTATTTGATGAGAAATCATGAACTACCAATGCCACATAATGAATTTGTTTATTATATATATATATATTTTTTTTTTTTTTTTAAATTGCACTTTAGGTTCTGGGGTACATGTGCAGATCATGCAGGATTGTTGCATAGGTACACACATGGCAATGTGGTTTGCTGCCTCCATCCCCATCACCTATATCTGGCATTTCTCCCATGTTATCCTTCCCCAACCTCCCTATCCCCTGCTATCCCTCCCTTAGTCCCCGCAACAGACCCCAGTGTGTGATGCTCCCCTCCCTGTGTCCATGTGTTCTCATTGTCGTCACCTGCCTACAAGTGAGAACATGCGGTGTTTGATTTTCTGTTCTTGTGTCAGTTTGCTGAGAATGATGGTTTCCAGATTCATCCATGTCCCTGCAAAGGACACCAACTCATCATTTTTTATGGCTGCATAGTATTCCATGGCATATATGTGCCACATTTTCCTTGTCCAGTGTATCATCAATGGGCATTTAGGTTGGTTCCAGGTCTTTGCTATTGTAAACAGTGCCGCAATGAACATGATAAAAATGAATTTATTTTTTAATAGCTATTCAACACGTAGCACTTTCAACCAAAAACAGTGTTACTTTCCTTTAAATCATATTTTCTGATTAAAATTCAGACCTTTTGCTACATTTAGCTTTTTTTGGTAAGTAGCTATGTAAAAAAGAATAAAGTATATTTTTTTTTCAGTAATTAATATAACTAAATTTTGAATTGTTTGGTAACTCATTATCTGGCTTATCAATGTTAGCTGCCTTGCATTTACTCATTGAAACTAGATAGCTTAGTCTTCAAACAGAAGCTTTTTTTTGTTTCATTTACTCTGAGCTGTATCTTATAAAATGGAGGTTCTTTCATCTCAAAGATGTAAATAACGAGTATTTGAGAGAAGGGACACTTTGAACATCACTAGAGTGAGAAGATAGATGTCGAAGAAGAGAGAGAAGTAGTTTTTCTTCAAAAGAAAAGCTTTATATGAATAGGCAAGCAATAATTATTTGTATTTTGAAATGATGTGTTCTTGGAAGAGCATGTCTTCTCCAAATGTCACTAAGTTAAGACTACTGGTCATTTCTTCTGAAGCATGAAATTCCTGCATTTTAAGGCATCCACAAATATGGTATATCACTAAGTAGAATCTACTTCTAATGCTGATCCAAATGTCATTACTTTAGGCTGACCTGAAAATAGTCGTCAGCATTGGAATGCAAATTTTCTTTTCCCTCCTAGGCAGCCTTCCATTGTGCACTTAAAGCTCATCCATAAACGGAATGCGTAATCCAAAGTGGCTCCTGTGCATATAACTACTTTGATTTTGACAATTCATTGAGCTGGATAATGCTTGCTTTCTTCTGGGGTGCTAAAACCTTCTCACTGCTTGAAAATATATTGTGTGCATGTTCCTAAATTAGACTTCCAAAAATATATCTCTCTATTCTTTCCACAATGGATTTCAAATTTCTGACTGAAAGATGAAAAGATGGGGGAACTATTTACTCTGAGTTCTTAGAAACAACAATGACAAAAAATAGAAAATGCTGCTCAAATTTCTATCCCTAACCTGGAAATTTAAAGCCATAAATATTCTCTGTTTAGGTTTCACTGTGCCATATGTCAGATTTCAATACATAGCACAATAGTATTACATCCTAAAGTTAAAATAGAGCTAAGCAAAGGCCCAAAGCTAAAGTACATAAATAAAAGAATCATCTTAAATGTTTTGATTGGCAAAAGAGCTGGAGGATCTATCATTTTCTCTGCTCCTGACTCAGTTCCTATCTATAAAACAAGGTCTATCAAGGCCTAAAAAGAATCACTGCAGTAGATCCTAGTTTTTACAGGTTATACCCAGAGAAAAGAGGAACCAAGACTATTTATATTTCAAGGAATACAAATGGAGAAATGTGAAATACAAAGTAAATTATTGCCAAATATAAATTATACAGTATTACTACTATAATCAATTGTGTATATTATCTAAATCTTTATACTTCACATTAATATGCTATGGAAAGAAGATAGTATGTGTTTAAACACCATTAAAATGTATGATATTATTACAAAAATATCTTACTCGTCTCAAGATACATCCTAAACAAGAGAAAATAAAACATTGCTTTTGCCCCTTTTCTATTTTACATTTTCTTTTTTTTGTTTTTGAGATGGAGTCTCACTCTGTCGCCCAGGCTGGAGTGCCATGGCATGTCTCAGCTCACTGCAACCTCCGCCTCCCAGGTTCAAGTGATTCTCTTGCCTCAACCTCCTGAGTAGCCAGGATTACAGGCGCCTACCACCATGCCCAGCTAATTTTTTGTCTTTTTAGTAGAGAGGGGTTGTCACCACATTGGCCAGGCTGGTCTCGAACCCCTGACCTTGTGATCTGCCCACCTTGGCCTTCCAAAGTGCTGGGATTACAGGCGTGAGCCACCGTGCCTGGCCTAGATTTTATTTTTTCATGTAAGCATATGTATGCATAGATGGATATTTAATCTCCCCCTTTGTTACTGTTTTTCTTAACTGAATTTCGTGAGCTCAAAGGGAAATCTGTATGATGTTTTAAATAGGAAGGTAACACCACTTAATCCTATGGGAAAGTATGTTGGAGACGACTATATTTGAGAAAAGCCTTGAATCAAGATTTTTGTAAAAGTTTTTGTATTTCTAATAGTAATGAAGAAAATGTTTTGCCAAAATTGACTACAATGTGAATCGTCTATAAATATGGTGCTATTTTAATTCAAACAGTTTAATAAAATATTTGCTTTGTCTTTCTAGTAATTATCTAGGCATTTATGTTGCTCATATGATACTTTCAGAAAAAAAAAAAAAAAAATGTACTATTTCCCTTGGGACCCCTGTCTTGCTTATTTTGTTTGGATCAGCCAACACACACTATCTGGAGCAACAAACAAAAAGAATTTACAACAGTACCGATATCAGCGTAAAACAAACAACACATGTTTTTAGTTAACTTGCTCTAAGGAATAGATGGTACTTTCCAAAGATTATATTTCTGAAGGGCTTTAAATCTTTAGGGGACCAAACTATAATTTTGTGTTTGGTAGATTATCATCTCCCTTTTATGTCAAAGCAACAATGATAATACTCCTGTTTTTCATAGAGAGTCTGTTACCAATGTGAAAGGTCTCATAAAAAATCAAACCTATATGCTTAAAAATCACCAGTAGACACTAACATAGAGAGTGTTGTGTCCATCCAGTGGTATATTGGTCAAAATTAATTGATCAATTCTCAAAAGGGGTGAAAAACACCGTGTTGTAGGATTTGCCAATTTATGTGGCACAGATACTCCCACTATTGCCTGTTTCAAGCTAACAATATGATATCACTAGTTAGAGTTGGAAAGAGATCCACAACTGGCTCTCACAAGTGGGTACTTGTTGGCTCCGACACACCACCACTGTGTATTTTTAGTAGCAATGGTGAGAAATACAGTGAAACATATTAGAGACAGATTTTTACTGGAATCTCTGCCAAAATAAACTTTTGAAAGTGTTTTTTTTTTTTGTTTTTTTTTTTTGACGGAGTCTCGCTCTTGCCCAGGTTATGCAGTGGCATGATCTCAGCTCAGTGCAACCTCCGCCTCTCAGGTTCAAGTGATCCTCCTGCCTCAGCCCTCCTAGTAGCTGGGATTATAGGCATGAACCCCCATGCCCGGCTAGTTTTTGTATTTTTAGTAGAGACAGGGTTTCACCATGTTGGCCAGGCTGATCTTGAACTCCTCACCTCATGTGATCCACTAGCCTTGGCCTCCGGAAGTGGTGAGATTACAGGCGTGAGCCACTATGCCCGGCCTGAAAGTGTTCTGACTCTCCATCCCCAAATTGTAAATGTCAACTAAGTCATTGACCTGGCATCCAAGATCCAAATCTAACATTTCAAATTTCCTCACAACTACTCCGTTTCATACATTAACCCAATGAAACTGAACTATTTGATTTGTATCAGTGTACACCAGAGATTTCCTGTGTTAGTGCCTTTAATAGTTCTGTTCTTATTTCTGAAACACCTTTTTATCCTGATGATCCACATATCTAAATTTGATCTTCAACAATCTGCTTAAGCACCACCTGCACTATAATCCTTCTGTCTGAATAGATCTCTCCTTCATCTGGTGTCCTGTGGTTCAGACTCTATCTTCATTCTGGAATTAGTTTCTTCCTGAATTTATAATTATATGCCTATATTTCTTATCTGCACTAATTTGACTACAAGCTCCCAAAGGGCAGGTACTAGGTGTAACTGATCTTTCTATCCCCCCAGAGCTTCTAAAGCATCATGAATGTCTTGAAATCTACAGTTGTACCTAATGCATCTATTAGAGCAGAGTAAGAGAGAAAAAGTCTATGTTGTCATTTTAGAAAGAGCATGATTACTTTTATCAAGATTTAATTTAAAGCTTGTCTTTCCTTATAATTGCCAATTACAAACTTTGGAATTATATGGCTTTTTCCCTGGGAATCCCTTCTGTAATTCAGTGAAAGAAATGATGGGTATGACAGGGCTGAGGACACATAATCATATAGATGTGGCAATATATTATACACTTACTTGATGCAAATAAAGTATATTTATTTATTTTTGAGACGGAGTCTCGCCCTGTTGCCAGGCTGGAGTGCAGTGGTGCAATCTTGGCTCACTTCAACCTCCGCCTCCTGGGTTCAAGCAATTCTCCTGTCTCAGCCTTCCAAGTAGCTGGGGCTACAGGTGTGCACCACCATGCCCAGCTAATTTTTGTATTTTTTAGTAGATACGGGGCTTCACCATGCTGGACAGGATGATCTCGATCTCTTGACCTCATGATCCGCCCACCTCGGCCTCCCAAAGTGCTGGGATTACAAGCATGAGCCACCAGACCTGGACAAAACACTCATTTTCACACCTGCCATTTTGAATTTTGAGCTCCACTGTACTTGCGTCAATCAGAAAACAGTATAGTGGTAGCCCTTTACTAAGTCTAAAGACATTTCTCTCAGCAAGAATTCATGAATTCTCATTACAATGCATCTGCAAAGATCACACTTAAGGTTTTAAGATTTGATATCTCAAAAGAATAGATGCAAACATGGCTGACAGCAAACGAATAACCTAAATACAAAGAACAACAACAAAAAACCCATGAAATCAAAAAGACGATGGAGGTAAAAGCAAAGATGCAAAACCAGTAGCTAAATGTTTACATATTTAAAACTTTATGCTTCAAAAGTTTGTACTTACTAATCAATTTAATAAAGCTGTGGAAAATTCTACTTTTTTATTACCAATATGATTAATTATTAAGACATACAGGAGTTCCTTTGTAAATTTTCGTTAATCTATATGCTTATTAAATATGCAAGAATATGATCTTATTATTTACATGGAAAGGGAGATATTGGCAAGACTATACTATAAATTATTTAAAACTGAGTATCTTCCTGTAAGACAAATCAAAATAAAAACAAATCCTCTCAACAACAGTGAATATATTCATCTCAATTTAGCCTTTAGCGCCCATCAGTAAAAACGTTAGTAGACAACAGAGTCATCAGAATTACTTTGTCACAACTCTACAGAGATTTTACTAATTCTTTTCAAGTCCATTTCATTAGTTGGAAAAAAGGAAAATATTTTAGAAGTCAAATCCTGATTTAATAAGTGGAGAATTTAAGTAAATTACATCCTTTCCATGTTCAATATCCTTTGGAATTTCCACAACATATTTATATTAAAGTGACAAGTTGAACTAATAGTTTACTTAGTATTTCAGTTTTGCAAGATTATACATGAGTTGGAATATCTCTTATTAATTCTATCAATCATCTATAAATGCAAGATTACAATTAATACATTAATGCTGCTATTTTAAACTTATAGAAAGTTATGCCCATGATAGTATGTTTGTCAATGAAGTTCAAGCTATTTAAAGGCAAATTAAAATTTTATATTAGGATTTGTATATGATTGTACAGTGGGGGGTTGTACATAATTTTGACTGATGAACTGACAACTTAGTATTTCTGTGAAGCTTTTTCATACAGTGAGTATTTCTTTATAAATTACAGCAGCCAAGAGATTATACTTCTGGATTTTATTTTTTTCCTTTTCTAACTCCAGATTATGGTTCCATCACCAAAGACCAGGGGCGCATGAAAGTCAGAAAGGCAAAGATCATTAGTACTTTGATGAAGGACTAAGAGAATATCAGTGTATTTATTTTGTAAACAATGTGTATTCCTAAACACAAACTTTGATATATTTTAGAAATTATGGGCCTTATGGGATAATAACCCCGATAATCTGCTAGAGATGTTTTAGGGTCTCAGTTATGCATAGATTAAATGTTTCATAGCTCAATCCTCTACATTTTGTCCAATCACTACTTAGTTGAACTGACAGGGAAAAGAATAAAGCTAAAACCATTAACTGCAGAAATTGCAATGCAATTTCAACTGAAATGAAGTCAAGAGAAGTAAAATATGTTAAAGAAATTATTTGTATTATTAAGTGCTGGTGGACTTACGTGCCAATATGCCAAAAGAGGCAATATTTAATTTTTGAAAAAATATTCTTCCTCACTTTTAAAACACATAAGTATTAATATACAAGTATTATTTCTTTCAAGTAGAAAGATAGGTTATCTTTATATAATTACAACATAGAAATATATAATATGTGGAAAATGCAGTTATTTTTAGCTTACCTACAATGGTATAATAAACTGAAAATCACAGAAATGTGCTTTTAAAAAATTAGTAACAACTTTTAGCTTCCTGAACTACAATCTTTCTTCAAATAATTATTTGTGTGTATTCAGAAGTGGCCAATAGCTAAATGTAGTTCATTGAGAGAAAATCAACATATGTGTATTACTATAAAATCACATGGTAGATGCTCATTAGAAAAAAAAATTGTCAAAAGATTTTATACTCAGAAATGCTAGATTTTGTAAAGTATGTGTCTTAGTCTCATATACTATGATGTACAGAAATCTTCAGAAGGCACATTCATTTAAGACAGATTAATTTTCTACTAAAATTTATGCATGTATTTAACAAAAGTAAATATGTTTAGTTGATCAGTCATTCAAGACAAGGATTTCTCTTTGTTCACTGAAGAATGTGACATTATCTTCCATGATATATTTTAGTTTAAGAAGATAATATTTTAAGATATTATAAGCTATTTATGGTGTTGCTTAATTTTGACCATTAAATTTTAATGGATTGCATGGGAAATATTCACACTGGTATTCTTATTACATAATACTGTAATTAAAAATTAAATTATATTTAGATACTTTGTTTTAGGATTTTATATTGTTTATTAAAGTTGATTTATCAATAGTCCCATGTCTCACTGTAAGATCAAAATGTGATTTATAATCAAGTATCTGAATATACATACTTTTCAAAATGTAATTTTTTTAAAGTCACCATCATTCTATACTTCATCGAAGGAGGAGTGGCAAAATTAAAAATAAGTTGCATTCTAGAGTGACTCTAGTTAGCAAAAATATATTGTATAATTCAAAGTAGCTGGAAAAGAGGACATAAAATGTTACCAACCCTTACAAATAATAAAACCCAAGGTGATGGATACTTCAAATATCCTGACTTGATCATTACTCATTCTATACATGCGACAAATACTCACAAGTACCCCATAAATATGTAAAATATGATGTGTCAGTTAAACAAAAAAGTAGAATTATTTCTCTTTTTTATGTGTAGATATATTGAGATTTTAGATACAATCAATAACATAATCAGCAATTTCTAAAACATTCAAAATATGTAGCAATAGTTTTTTGTTTTGTTTTGTTTTGTTTTTTTTAGACAGAGTCTCACACTGTCGCCCACGCTGTAGTATAGTGGTACGACCTCAGCTCACTGCAATTTCCACCTCCTGGGTTCAAGCAATTCTCCTGCCTCAGCCTCCCGAGTAGCTGGGACTACAGGCGTGCGCCACCATGCCCAGCTAATTTTTTTGTATTTTTAGTAGAGACGGGGTTTTCCCACATTGGCCAGGATGGTCTCGATCTTTTGACCTTGTGATCCACCTGCCTCGGCCTCCCAAAGTGCTGAGATTACAGGAGTGAGCCACCTCGCCCGGCCCAGTTTTGTCTTAATAATGAAATTTTGAAACTATTGAATGAGGAAATACTTATCTAATTTTCAAAATGCATTAATTAGTCTTTGGTAAAATCTCTGTCTTACCACAGAGAAAGATGGCCTAATAGAAGCCTCCACTTGACAGGACGTGAAATTTTAACGACTAACCACACACAAAAAAGCAATGTCATAAGGCCAAAATCAGGTAAGCAATCACATAATTTAAAAGCTAAAACCTGGTTTTAACTTTATATCACAGAAAGAGGCACTGAGAAGGGTAGGAAAGACAGTCGTGTATCATAGATGACGCCCCTCCCATATCCCTGGCAGTAGCTGTATGTATGGGGAGAATCTGTGCACTTGGGAGAGAGAAAGTAGAGTGACTAGGGGACTTGGCATTGAACTCAGTGCTGCCCTGTCACAGTGGAGAGCAAAGCCTTGCTGGGCTTAGCCCTCACTCATCCACAGAACGAGCATTTGAACCAGCCCGAGACAGAGGGGAATTGCCCATCCCAGTGGTTGGAACTTGAGTTTCTTGGCAAGCCTTGCCACCATGGGGTAAAGTGCTCTGGGATCCTGGGCACATTTGAAAGGCAGTCAAAAGCACAAAGAAGAATATTCCTAGGCATGTCCTAATGTTGAGCTGGGCTTAGAACCAGGGGACCAGAGCAACATGTGACCTAAAGAGACATCAGCCAGGTAAACTAAGGGTGTGCTTGTGCCAAATTCCCGCTTCAATCCCCCCAACCCCAGGCGGTTCTCAAGAAGAGGAGAGCAAAGAGTAAACTTTGCCTTGCATCTCGGATACCAGCTCAGCCACCATAGGATAGGGCATTAGGCAGAGTTGTGAGGCCCCTATTTCTAGGCTCTGGCTCCCTGATGACATGCTAGCCATACCCTGGACCAGAAAGTAACCTGCTGCTTTGAAGGGAAGGCCACAATTGTGGCATAATTTAACAGGCTCTCTGAGTAACCACCAGTGATAACCAGATAATACATTGTGGACTTCAGTGAGATTGTGAGACAGGCTGGCTTCAGGTGAGACCCAGCACATTCCCAGCTGTGGTGGCTGTGATGAAAGACTCCTACTGCTTCAGACAAGCAGAGGGAAAAGCAAAGGGAACTTTTCTTACACTTTAGGTACCAGCTTAGCCATAGTGGGGTACAGCAAAAAGTAGGCTCTTGGGGTCCCTGAGTCCAGGCCTAGCCTCTTGGACAACACTTATGGACCTACTCTTGGCCAGAGGGGAGCCCACTTCCCTGAAGGGTGAGTCCCAGGCCTGCCAGCATTTACCACAAGCTGACTGAAGAGCCCTCGGGCTTTAAGTGAACATCAGCAGTGGCCTGGCAGAAATCCCTGTGGGCTGGTGGTGGTGGTGGCCACGGAGAGAGGCTCCTCTGCCTGTGAAAAGGGAAGAGAAGAGGAGAAAGACTTTGTCTTGTGGTTCAAGAACCAGCTTAGCCATAGTAGAAGAGAACACCAGGTAGATTTCCAAGGTATTTGACTCTAATTCTTGGCTCCCAGATAGCATCTCTGGACCTGCACAGGGCCTCGGAAATTTGCTGGGAACCAATTTTAGAATTTGGGAAGAAAGGTCACAAACATGGCGGCATTTCCCACCTGCTGATTGTAGAGCTCTAGGGCCTTCAGTTAACATAGAAAAGAGCCTGGTAGTGGTTACAGTGGGCCTTGGGTGAGACCCAGTGCTGTGGTGGTTTCAGGACTGACCAAGCACAGTCACAGTGGTGGTGGCTCCAGCTCCATGTAGCTCAGCATAGAGAGGTGTTTCATTTGTTTAGAAGAAACTAAAGCAACAGAACAAGAGTCTTTGCCTGCTAATCCAAATAATTCTTCCAGATCTTACACAAGACCACCAAGCCAGTGCTTCTGTGAGTCTCCAAGGATGACAGCAGTTTTGGGCTTGGGGCCCAAGTCTCTTTTAGGACCTAGAAAGCTGTATTAGTCAGTTTTCACACTGCTGATAAAGACATACCTAAGACTAGACAAATTATACAGGAAAGGTTTATTGGAGTTAAAGCTCCAGGTGGCTAGGGAGGCCTCACAATCATAGTAGAAGGTGAAAGGCATGTCTCACATGGCAGCAGACAAGTGAAGCAAGTTTGTGCAGGCAAACTCCCGTTTTCAAAACCATCAGATCTCGTGAGACTCATTCACTATCACAGGAACAGTGCAGGAAAGACCCGCCCCACTTCAATCACCTCCCACTGGGTTCCTCCCATGACACATGGCAATTGTGGGAGTTACAATTCAAGATGATGTTTAAGTGGGGACACAGCCAAACCATATCATTCTGTCCCTGGCCCCTCCCAAATCTCATGTCCTCACATTGCTCAACGAATCACGCTTTCCCAACAGCCCCCAAAATCTTAACTCATTTCAGCATTAACTCAAAGTCCATAGTCCAATATCTAATTTGAGACAAGGCAAGTCCCTTCCTCATATGAGCCTGTAAAATCAAAAGTGAGTTAGTTACTTCCTAGATACAATGGGGCTATGGGTATTGGGTAAATTCAGCTGTTCCAAATGAAACAAAGGGGCTACAGGCCGATGCAAGTTTGAAATCCAGTGGGGCAGCCAAATCTTAAAGCTCCACAATGATCTCCTTTGACTCTATGTCTCATGTACAGGGTCCACTGATGCAAGAGGTGGGCTCCCACGGCCTGGGGGAGCTCCACGCCTGTGGCCTTGCAGGATATAGCCCCTCCCCTGGCTTCTTTCACGGGCTAGCATTGAGTGTATGTAGCTTTTCCAGGCGCACGGTGCAAACTGTTGGCGGATCTAACAGTCTGGGGGTTGAAGGACGGTGGCCCTCTTCTCACAGCTCCACTAGGTGATGCCCCAGTAGGAACTCTGTGTGGGGGCTTCAACCTCACATTTCCCTTTCAAACTGCCCTACCAAAGGTTCTCCTTGAGAGCCACACCCCTGCCACAAACTTCCGCCTGGACATCCAGGCATTTCCATACATCCTCTGAAATCTAGGCAGAGGTTCCCAAACCTCAATTCTTAGACTTCTGTGCAGTTGCAGGCTCTATACCATGTGGATGCTGGCAAGGCTTGAGGCTTGCACCCCTCAGAAGCCACAGCCTGAGCTCTATGTTGACCCCTTTCAGCCATGGCTGGATCCTTTGGGACACAGGGCACCAAGTCCCTGGGCTGCACACAGCATGGGGACCCCGAGCCCAGCCCATAAAACCACTTTTTCCTTTTAGGCCTCCAAGCCTGTGATCAGAGGGCTTCCATGAAGACCTCTGACATACCCTGGACCCCTTTGGCTTGGGGTTTAACATTGGGCATCTTGTTACTTAGGTATATTTCTGCAACCTGCTTGAATTTCCCCCTCAGAAAATGAGATTCTCATTTCTATTGCATTGTCAGGCTGTGAATTTTCTGAACTTTTATGCTCTCCAAATGTTTCCAACCTCTGCTATTACCTAGTTCCAAAGTCACTTCCACATTTTCGGGTATCTTTTCAGCAGTGTCCCACTCTACTGGTACCATTTACTGTATTAGTCCATTTTCATGCTGCTGATAGAGACATACCCAAGACTGTGCAATTTATACAGGAAAGAGGTTTATTGGACTTCCAGTTTCACATGGCTGGGGGAAGCCTTACAATCGTGGTGGAAAGTGAAAGGCATGTCTTCAATGGCAGCAGACAAGAGAAGAGAGATTGTGCAGGCAAACTTTCATTTTTAAAACCATCAGATCTCCTAAGACTCATTCACTATCATGAGAACAGTGCAGGAAAAACTTGCCCCCATAATTCAATTACCTCCTACCAGGTTCCTCCCATGACATGTGGCAATTGTGTGAGTTACAATTCGAGAAGAGGTTTTGGTGGAGACACAGCCAAACCATATCAAAAGTCTTCCCAAGAAAGATGGGCACAAACAAACCGAGACTGTGAAGACTACAATAAATACTTAACTCCTCAATGCACAGACATAAACAAACATCTACAAGCATCAAGAACATCCAGGCAAACATATTCTCATGAAAGAAACTATATAAAACATCACAGATCAATCCTGAAGAAGCAGAGATATATGCCCTTTCAGACAGATAATTCAAAATATCTGCTTTGAGAAAACTCAAAGAGATTCAAGATAACAAAGAGTAAGAATTCAGAATTCTATCAGATAAACTAACAAAAAGAAATAATTTAAAAGTATCAAGCAGAAATTATGGAGTTGAAAATTGCAACCGGCATACTAAAGAATGCATCAGTCTTTTAACAGCAGAATTAATCAAGCAGAAAAAATAATTAATGAACACAAAGGCAGGCTATTTGAAAAGTCAACCGAGATAAAAGAAAAAGAATGTGAAAGCATAAAGCGTATCTGATGGCTATTGCTATCTAGGTAATAGCCTCAAAAGGGCACATCTAAGAGTTAATAGCCTTGAAGAGGAGGTAGAGAAACAGATAGTGGTAGAAAGTATATTTAAATGGATAGTATCAGGAAATTTCTCAAACTTACAGAATGATATCAACATTCAAGTACAAGAAAGTTGTAGAATACCAAGAAGATTTAACCCAAAGAAGACTACCTCAACGCGTTTAATAATCAAACTCCCAAAGGTCAATTCCAAAGAAAACAGCCTAAAGGCAGCAAAAAGAGAAGACACAAATAACATGAAACAAAGCTCCACTACATCTGGGAGCATACTTTTCAATTCAAAACCTTACAGGCCAGAAGAGAGTGACAGGGCATATTTAAAGTGCTGAAGGAAAAAAAAAAACAACTTTTACCATATAATCGCAAAAATTGTCAGAAACATCCTTCAAGCTCGAATGAGAAATAAAAACTTTTCCAGAGAAACAAAAGCTGAGAAATTTCATAAACACTAGATGTGTGCTACAGGAAATGCTAAAGGGAATTCTTCAATCTGAAAGAAAAGGACATTAATGAGCAAGAAGAAATCATCCGAAGGTATAAAACTCACTGGTGACATAAGCACATAGAAAAACACAGAATAATATAACACTGCAACTGTGGTGTATAAACCATTGTTATCCTAAATAGAAAGGCTGAATAATTAACCATTCAAAAATAATAATCATAAGATAGTATAATAAGATATAAACAGAAACAAAAATGTTAAAAAGTAGGGGATAAAATTAAGGTGTAAAGTTTGTATTAGTTTTATTTTTGCTTGTTTATGTAGGCAATGTTAAGTTGTTATCAGCTTAAAATAATGGGCTATAAGATGATGTTTACAAGCCTCATGGTAATCTCAAAAAAAAACCTAAAACGGATACACAAAAATAAAGACCAAAGAAACTAAATCTTGCCACCAGAGAAAATCACCTTCAGCAAAAGTAAGAGAGGAAGGATGAAGAGAAGGAAGAGAAGAGCACAAAACAGACAGAAAACCAGTGACAAAATTGAAGGAGTAAGTCTTTACTTAATAATTACATTGAATATAAATAGATTAAAATCTCCAATCAAAAGACATAAAATGACTGAATGGATAAAAAAAGCAATTCCCAATGATGTGTTGATTACCATAAACATAGTTCATCTATAAATGTACATATAGACTGAAAATTTAAAAAAATAAAAGAAAGATATTCTGTGTCAATGGAAACCAAAAAAGAGCAGGAGTAGCTATATTTATATCAGACAAAATGGATATCAAGGCAAAAACTGAAAAAAGAGACAACCAAGTTTATAGTATAATGATACAGTGGTCAAGTCAGAAGAGGATATAACAATGGTAAATGAATATTTACCCAAAGCTGGAGTACCCAAAGTATATAAAGAAAATAATATTAGAGCTAAGAAGAGTAATAGACCCCAATACAATAATAGCTAGAGACTTCAACACTCCACTTTTAGCAATGGACAGATCTTCCAGGCAGCAAATTAAAAAAATGAACATCTGACTTAATCTGTACTATAGATCAAATGGACCTAATAGATATTATACAGAACATTTCATCCAGCAGCTGCAGAATACACATTCTTTTCTTCAACACATGGATCATCCTCAAGGCTAGACCATACCTTAAGTCACAAAATGGGTCCTTAAACATTCCAAAAAATTGAAATCATATCAAGCATCTTCTACAAACACAACTTAATAAGCCTAGAAATCAGTAACAAGAGGGATTTGGAAACTATACAAACACATGGAAATTAAATAAAATGCTGAATTACCAGTAGGTCTATGAAGAAATTAAGAAGAAAATTGAAAAATGTCTTGAAACACATGATAATAAAAACACAACATACCAAAACCTACGGGAATAGCAAAAGTACTGCTAAGAGGGAAGTTGATAGTTGTAAGTGCCTGCATTAAAAAATAAAAGAAGAAAAACTTCAAATACATAACCTCACTATGTATCCTAAAAACTGGGAAAACATGAGCAAACCAAACTAAACATTAGTGGAAGAAAAGAAATAATAAAGATTGGAGGAGAAATAAGTGAAACTGAAACAACAGAACAATATGAAAGATCAATGAAATGAAAAGTTGGCTTTTTGAAGACAAAATTGACAAACTTTTAGGCAAACAAACAAGACAGAAGACACAAATATGTAAAATCAGAGATGAAAACGGAGATATTATGACTGAAACCACAGTAATTTGAAGGATTATTTAAAGGATCAAATTTAAAGGATTATGAGCCACTCTGTGTCTATAAATTGGAAAACCTAGAAGAAATAAATTAATTCTTAGACACATACAACCTACCCATATTGAACCATGCAGAAATGCAAAACCTGAACAGACCACTAACAAGTAATGAGAACAAAAATATAATATGAAATTTCCAGGGGGGGGAAAAAAAAGCCTGGGACCCAATGGCTCACTGTTGAATTCTACCAAATATTTAAAAGAAGAACTAATTCCAATCCTATTGAACCTATTCCAAAAAATAAAGCACAAGGGAATACTTCCAAATTCATTCTATGAGGCCAGTCTTACTCTCATACCAAAAGCAAAGACATGTCAAAAAAGAAAAGTACAAGCCAATACCTCTGATGAATATTGATGCAAAATCCTCAATGAAACACTAGAAAACTTAATCCAACCATACATTTAAAATGATCATTTACTGGGCCCTGTAACTTATGCCTAAAATCCCAGCACTTTAGGAGGCTGATGTGGGTAGATCTCTTGAGCCCAGGAGTTCAAGACCAGCCTGGGCAACATGGAGGAACCCCATAGCTACAAAAATTTACCCAGGCATGATGGTGCACACCTGTAGTCCCAGCTCCTTGGGAGGCTGGCGTGGGAGAATCATATGAGCCCAGGAAGTGGAGATTGCAGTGAGCTGTCACTGCACTAGTCTCTCAAAACAAAACAAAACAAAACAAAACATTTATCATGGCCAAGTGGGATTAACCTAGGGATTCAAGAATTATTCAACATATCAACTGATATGATACATCATACCAACAGAATGAAGGACAAAACTATATGAGCATTTTAATTGATCCCGGAAAAGCATTTGATAAAATTCAACATCCCTTCATGATTAAAAAAAAAAAAAAAAACCTTTGAAAGTTGAGATAGGAGAAGCAGACCTCAATATAAGTAAAAGCTGATATACAACAGACCCACAGTGAGTATTAGACTGAATGGGAAAAAACTGAAAGCCTTTCCTCTAACATCTGGAACACGACAAGGATATCCCCTTTAACCATTGTTATTCAACATAAGAACTGGAAGTCCTGAGCTAGAGCAATTAAACAAGAGTAAGAAATAAAGGACATCCAAATTGGAAAGGAAGAAGTAAAATTATCTTGGTTTGCTGATGATATGATCTTATACTTGGAAAAACCTAAGGACTCCACAAGAACACTTTGAGAACTAAAAAAAATTCAGTAAAATTGAAGGATAGAAAATCGACATGCAAAAATCACTTCTATATGCTAGCAGTGACCAATGTAAAAAGGAAATAAAAAGTAATCTCATTTACAATAGCCACAAATAAAAGTGAATACCAAGGAATTAACCTAACCAAAGAACTAAAGAATCAAGACAATGAACACTATAAAACAGTGCTGGAAAAAATGGAAAGACATTCCATGTTAAAGAATTGAAAGAATGAATATTGTTAAAATTTCCACACTACTCATTACAATCCTTATCAAAATGTCAATGACATTCTTCACAGAAATAATTTTTTAAAATCCTAAAGTTTATATGCAACCACCAAACACCCACAATAAACAAAGCTATCTTGAGCAAAAAGAATAAAACCAGAGGAATAACATCACATGACTTCAAATTTTAATACAGAGCTATAGTAACCAAAATGGCATATACTGGTATTAAAAAACAGACACATAAATCAGTGGAACAGTAGAGAACCTAGAGATAAATCCATACACCTACAGTGAACTCCTTTTCAACAAAGGTGCCAAGAACATACTCTAGGGCAAAGACAGTATGCCAGTCTCTTCAATAAATAGTGTTGAGAAAACTGGATATCCGTGTGACAAGAATGAAATTAGACCCTTGTCTTCACCATATTAAAAAAAAATCAAATCACAATGGATTAGACTTAAATCTAAGACATGAAATTATGAAATGACCAGAAGAAAACATTGGAGAAATGCTCCAGGACATTGCTCTGAGCAAAAATTTATTGAGTCATACCCTACAAGCAAAGGCAACCAAAGCAAAAATGGACAAATGGGATCATATCAAGTTAAAAAGCTTCTACGCAGCAAAGAAAACATTTTGCTAAGTGATGAGACAACCCACAGAATGGGAAAAAATGCTGAAAAACTACACATCTGAGAAGGGATTAATAACCAGAACTTATAAGGAGCTTAAACAACTCTATGGGAAAAAAATCTAATAATCTGATTAAAAATGGGCAAAATATTTCAATAGATATTTCTAAAAACCAGAAACACAAATGCAAACAGGTATAGGAAAAGTTTCTCACCATTGATCATTAGAGAAAAGCAAAATCAAAACCACAATGAGATATGTCACCCCAATTAAAATAAAATATCTAAAGTCAGGCAATAACAAATGTTAGTGAGTATGTGGAGTACAGGGGAATTCTTTTACACTGTTAGTGGGAATGTAAATAGTACAACCACTATGGAGAAAAGTTTGGAGGGTCCTCAAAAACTAGAAATAGAGCTACCATGCAATCCAGCCATCCCACTGCTGGATATATACCTCAAAGAAATGAAACCAGTATAATGAAGTGATACTCTGCACTCCTATGTTTGTTGCAGCACTGTTCAGTGTAGCCAAGATTTGAAAGCAATCTAAGTGTCCATCAACAGACAAATGGATTAAAAAAAAGTCACGTATATACACAATGGAGTACTAGTCAACCATAAAAAGACTGAGATCCTGTCATTTGCAAAAGCATGGATGGAACTAAGATCATTGTGTTAAGTGAAATGAACCAGGCACAGAAAGATAAACTTTGCATGTTTTCACTCATTTGTGGATCTAGAAATTAAAACAAATGAACTCATGGACACTGAGAAAAGGATGGTTACCAGAGGCTGGGGAGAGTAGTTTAAGGGTTTGGGGGAGATGGGGATGGTTAATGGGTACAAAAATAAAATAGAAACAATGAATAAGACCTAGTATTTTCTAGCACAAAAGGGTGACTATAGTCAATAATAAATTGTAAATGTCAAAATAACATAAAGTATAATTGGATTGTTTGTAACACAAAGCACAAATGCTTGAGGGGGATGGATGCCCTATTTACCATAATGTGATTATTACACATTGTATACCTGTATCAAAGTATCTCATCTACCCCATAAATACATATACCTACTGTGTATGCCCACAAAAATTAAAAAAGAATAACTAAAAAAATCTTTGCCCCACCAGAAAATACAATATTGTAAAAACAACTCAGTTACTATTTAGAAATTTAGTTTAACCGAAAGGTTGAAATCTACTTATTGTTTCTCTTTGTCTATTGGCCTGATTTTCTAATATCAATCCACATCGTAGTCTGAAATGGACAAATCAATTTAAGATCTCTGTTTACTTAATAGGTGATATAGTAAGGTTTTAAATTATAAAAAATTATGTTCAAGTGCAATGTTCATTAAGCAACATTTCTAAAATCCAAAAAGCTTCTCTCTATTTTTGGAAATAGTTAATACTACCTAATGTTCAAAACAATTTTGGAAATGTACTCCCTCTCTCCCTCATTTCTTTGCAAAAAGTTTCCTAAACAGCATATGCTACAATAAGCCTAAACAACAACTCACCTATACTAGGATTGTATTGGTATAGTAAAGAAGTTTATACGGTAATCTTTCATATATGGTGAACTTGAGTAAATTTTGACAAAAGAATCTGAATTACATTGGGAGCTCTACAATCTCATATTCACTATAAATGCCTGATTTCCTCCAACTTCTGATGATGTCACATATTTTAAGTTTTAACTAGAAAGAAGGAGAAATTTCAGCCTCACTTGAATGCCCAAAGTGAAATTGAGATCAGTGACAATCCAATGAACTGGGATAGAAAGACAGTTAACAGTAATGGGGGAAGGATTCCAGCAAATAAAATAATGCTAATTATGTTCAATCATTACCCATAGGAGGTGGCGATAAAAGGGACATTGGACTTTGGATTAATCTTTGAAAACTCTGCCATCAGTAAACTTGCTCCTAAAGACCGAGAGCTATTGAAGACTCCTTTAATCAGCAGTTGTTCCTATCCTGTAGCAGATGTGCATTTTACGAACAAACTGAGCCAGGTTCTTCCAATAAGTGTTCTGGAATAAGCCTTTCTGGAAGCTACATTAATTCTGCAAAGCACTGAAACAGTAATTTTCAATGGTATCCTTCTGGCCCACCAAAAAGACAAGGAAATGGCAAGACCGAGAGTGTGTGTACATTGCTCATGATGGGTCATTGATTCTTCCTTCCAACCTGGCACAATCTGTAGCTTTAGCAAAGAATCTCAGAAGGAGAAAAATAGACAGCTTGTTGTTGCTGTTTCTGTTATTGCTGTGTTTTTGGCCTCCTTTGTACCAATGTTTATACCTGTTGAGTCCTAGAGAAAGTATTCAGAGGGCAAACAAGTAGAAAGTAATTCGTGAGTATTTGAGCTTCATGGTATTTTAAAAATGAAATGTGATAATAACTTATAAATGGCAATTCATAGAAAAGAGCAAAGAAGCTAGTTTGAGTGTGGGAGAAAATAGTAGAAAAAAAAGTGGTAGACCTGAAGGAGGATCTCACAGAGCCTTGTTGACCACTGTAAGGACCTTGGGTTTTACTCTAAATGAAAAGCAGACATTGGAGATTTGAAAAGAGAAATCAGCTGGCTTCCTTTTAATAGAATCTATGCTACATTGAGAAGAGAGTGTAATAAAGAAAATGTGAAAACAGGAGACAATTATAGAGACTATTGGAATAATTCAGGTGAGAGATAAAGGTGACTTGGACCAGTGTAGAAATAGTGAAGATGGTAAGAAATGGTTGGTTAATAAACTGTAGGTCTGACTTAAATTCAAAAGCAAAGAAGCTTATAAATAAGAGATCAAATTTTCAAATCTGTCCTAATCCTTACTGTCACCATCTTATGGAATATGAAGTATGTAATATTACTCACAGATATACTTTGGAGAGATTTCTGCCAAATTTTCGAGAACTTCCCTCACTGTGTGATCTTTAAATTTTAACACTTGCCTTTGTTTCTCTTAATTAATTAGCTTTTGATGGCACTGACTATGCAGGGGCCTTTATACTTGTCACTGTAAGACAATGAAATAATAATATTTAGAAAACTCTAAACTTAAATGGTAAGTTCAGCTCTTAAGGGTAAGGTTAGATGTTTAGAAAGCTGGGACAAGGACCATGAAAAAATTTAATTAAAAAGTTCACAATCCGGAGTCATCTATGACAAATTGTAAGAGAGAAAATAAAGTCAAATGGAGAAAGCCTATAAATGCTTTTTAGCAAGAAAAACATCACATATAAAACGTGCATAATTCAGATGGCCAGAAAATTACATAGTAAGGTGAATTTTCTTGCAATTCAATGACATGACAATGGTCACACACACATTTGTAATAATAACTTAGATCTTGTATCCTGACTGAAACATTGAATATTAAGTCAGTTCCCACTGGATTATTATAGTTTTGTTTATATGTGAATTTCAGATACTTAACTATATTTTTGCAGCTATATTGTAAGATTATATGTATTTTATAATGTTTTTGTATGCTAAGAACTGCTAAGCATAATTGATAAATCTAATATCCATAAATTAGTGAAAAGGGGAGTGATATGGTATTACTTTCATGACTTTCTTGCTATGCTATATATAAGATGTAATAAACTTAATTTATGACTCACATTTCTCTTTCTTGGCCATAATACACATGGTCCCTAGGGCTATTTAACTGTTCTTCCTATCTCCTATTCTTCAGATAAGAGACAATCAGTAAAAATTGCTTTGGCCGCCTATGTTCTATATTATTACACGTCTGTATAGCTAGTAGATGTAAAATTGGCTACTGTGAAGGCATTTAGCTTCCAACTAGGAGTTTTCTTATATAGGCCAAGAAGCCCCTTGGTAATTGTGTTCCAATGAAATAAGAAAGCTAAATTACTAGATAATACCAATATATTATCGTATTATTACAACAATGACACTATCGTTGAGACACATTCATACATAAATATAATATGCAAATAATGCACATTATATATGGCATACACTATGTGTGTGTGTGCTAAGTGTGTGTATATACACACATACACACAAACACTGAATATTTTAGCACAAGGAAAAAATTTAAAGCATGAACCGTAACAAAATATAAAACATAGTCACTAAAATGGCAATATGTATCCCTTGATGATTGTGTAGAATAAACAGTAGTCATCACATTCACATTCCAGAAAAAGACAGGGCAAAAGATGAAGAGAGATAGGCTAAATTCCAAAGTGGATACACTTCTCTCCTTTAGACCTAGAAGTGTTCTTTATGGCATCAGTGTAGCAATTTTCCTCCCAGCACCTACCTTCTAATGAGCGAATAGGGAGAGAGAACCCCCAGGTAATAACTATGCTCATCTTAAAAGGAGATACAGTTTCTATTCTCACATGACACATAGAGAAGAAAACACGTTACAGAGTAAAAGCTTTCTTTTCTTTCTTCTACCTGTGCTTTATTCTTATGCAATGGTTGACATAAGAACCATAGTACTCAGAAACACATGCTCACAGTGATTTAATGCCTAGAATTGAAAAATTCTCTCTTCCAAATTCCAAAAGGCAATCTATAGATGCTATTTTTTTTTTTTTTCATTCACATCACTTGTTAAACCCCTACCATTTTCTCTTTAAGAGTAGAGATAATGAGTGTTCCCTGAGTCTTATGGGAAATGCATCTCCTCTTTAACCACACATTCATCCAGTGTGGAGTGATCTACAGCAAGAGTCAGCATCTTTTTTATATATATACAAAAAGGCAGATAAGTAAATTTATGATTGTTAACTATATGGTTTTCTATTGCAACTAGTCATTTCTGCCGCTATAGTGTGAAAGCAGCAACAGGCAATATGTAAATGAATGGTTGTGGCTGTGTTCCAATAAAAACTTCATTTTACGGGCACTGAAATTTCACATAATTTTCATATATCACAAAACATTGTCCTTCTTTTGATTTTTTTCTTAACTTTTAAGAATGTTAAATATTGGCCCCCACTCTCTTCTGGCTATAGGGTTTCTGCTGAGAGGTCTGTTGTTAGTCTGATGGGCTTCCCTTTTGTAGGTGACCTGGCCTTTCTCTTTTGGCTGCCCTTAACATTTTTTCCTTTGTTTATACCTTGGAGAATTTGATTGTTATGTGTTCTGGGTTGATCTTCTCCTGGAATGTCCTAATGGTCTTCTCTCTATTTCTTGAATTTGAATGTTGGTCTGCCTTGCTAGGTTGGGGAAGTTCTCCTGGATAATAACCTGAAGTGTGTTTTCTAACTTTTTTTATTCTCCATGTCTATTTCAGGTACTCCAATCAATTGGAGGTTTGGTGTTTTTACACAGCCCCATATTTCTCAGAGGTTTTGTTTGTTCTTTTTCTTTATTTATTCTCTAATCTTCTCTGCAGCAAGACGGTCTTCAACCTCTGAGATCCTTTCTTCCACTTCGTTGATTCAGCTGTCAATACTCGTGTATGCTACACAAAGTTCTCATGCTGTGTTTTTCAACTCCATCAGGTCATTTGTTTCTCTCTATACTGGTTTTCTAGTTAGCAGCTCCTGTAACCTTTTATGAAGGTTCTTAGCTTCTTTCCATTGAGTTAGAAAATGCTCCTTTAGCTCAGTGGAGTATGTTATTACCCATCTTCCGAAGTATACTTCTGTCAATGTGTGCATCTCATCCTCCGTCCAGTTCTGTGCCTTCCTGGAGAAGCATTGAGATCATTTGGAGAAGAGGCAGTCTGGCCTTTCTTCCTTGATTTTTTCCAGCATTTTTTCACTGATTCTTTCTCATCTTCATGAGTTTGTCTAATTTTGATCTTTGAGGCTGCGGACCCTTGGATGGGATTTTGGTGGGGACTTTTTTTTGTTGATGTTGTTGTTGTTTTCTGTTGATGTTGTTGTTGTTTTCTGTTTGTTTTTCTTTTAATGGTCAGGTCTCTCTTCCGTAGGGCTGTTGTGGTTTTCCAGGGGTTCACTTCAGGCCCTATCCATCTCATTTGCTCCTGCCCCTGAAGATGCCACTTGAGGAGCCTGGAGAACAGCAAAGATGGGTGCCTACCAAACCCTGTTGGAGGGTCTCACCCAGTTGGGTGGCATGGGGAGCAGAACCCGTTTGACGAAGCATTTTGACTATTTCTTGGTGGAAGGAGTGTGTTTCGCTGGACGGATACTCACTCATTTGGGCTGCCGGGATTCCTCAGAACTAGCAGGAGGAAAGACTGTCTGCTGTTCCACAGAGACTGCGGCCCACCCCTTCCCGTAGGAACTCAGGCTCAGGGAGATCAGAGTTCTGTCCCTGAGCTCCTAGCTGGAGTTGCTGGAGTTCCTGCAGCAAGGCCTTGCCCAATGAGGAGGAATGGGTCAGGGTCAGGCCTGAAGCGGTGCTCAGCCACAGTCTGCCACAGCCGGTGTGTGGGGCTGTGGGAGATATCTCTTGGGACCAAGGCATCTATCTTCCCTGGCTCCAACAGGGAGAAAAACGTGACCCGGAGCTATAGAGATGACTGCTGCCCTTCCCTTGCCCTGGGAGCTTAGTGTTAGGTAGCTATTAGTCCCAGTGCTGGCTGCCACCCCTCCCACAAGGAGCTCAAATGGCTTAGACAGCAGACAGCAGCAGCTGTGATGCTGGCTGCCTCTCCTATGGGGAGATTGGTAGGCTTAACTTGTTTTTAGCTGAGTGGCTTTTGAGAATCTATAGGGCTCTGTGGTTGGGGCTCTAGGCCCTGGTGCCATGGGCTCACAAGTGGAATCTTCCAATCCATGGGTTAAACAGTTTGGTGAAAAAGCACTGTTTCCCAGGCTGGGTAGCACATTCACTCACTGCCTCCTTTGGTTTGGGATTAGAGGCTCCCCCTGCCCCGTGTGGCTCTTGGGTGGGCTGCCACACCACACTGTTCTTCTCTTCCTCTCCATGGGCCACGCCAGCTGCCTAGTCAGTTCTGATGACAGAACCTGGATACCTCACTTCCCGGTGTTGGATTCGCACACTGTTATGGTTTTTTTCGACAGGAGCCTCTGATCTCTCCTGCTTCTAGTTGGCCATCTTGGCCCCACCCCCCCTAGATCTTTTAAATTGATGTGGGCATTTAGTGCTATGAATTTTTCTTCAAACACTGCCTTGGCTGTGTCCCAAAGATTCTTGTATGTTGTATCTTTGTTCTCATTAGTTTCAAATAACTTTATTTTTGGCTCAATTTCATTATTTATCCAAAACTTATTCAGGAGCAGATTATTCAATTTCCATGTAATTGTATGGTTTTAACAAAATGTCTTAGACCTGATTCCTAATTTGATTGTGTTGTGGTCCAAGAGAGTGGTTATTATAATATCAGTTCCTTTGCATTTGCTGAAGAGTGTTTGTGTCTGATTATGTGGTTGATTTTAGAGTAGATGCCATGTAGTGATGAGAAGAATGTATGTAATATTGCTTTTGGGTGGAACATTCTGTAGATGTCTATCAGGTCCATTTGACATAGCACTGAGTTTGACTTCTAAATATCTTTGTAAATGTTCCACCTCAATGATATATGTAATACTGCTAGTGGAGTAAAGGAGTCTCCCCTTGCTAGGATTCCAGAGGCTCCTGACGAGAGCAAGTTACTCCTTGATGACAGTTTAACTCATCTGTTCCCCTGGGGTCCCTAGGGGCTAGGAATGAGTCCTGGTGTGCAGTAGCCCCATGCAGTGTCCCCAGCTTCCTTCCTCTTCAGCCCAGTTTCTATCTTTCCTCCATCCACTCTCAGTGCCTTACCACTAAAGATCTGTTAGAAGTGTGCCAGTTGTCTTGATCCCTCAGTGTCAGCTGTTCCACCTGGCTGTGTCTATTGAGCCATCTTATCCTCTAAATCTGATGTATTTAAACATTTAAAAATGTTAAAGAAAAAAAAAAAAAACTATTTGTAGCTCCTAGAAAGACTATATGTGCCCAGGATTTAGTTTACTGACTCTGGATTTATAGCATAAAGTCTTTTCTGATACATATAAGATTATAAATGAAGGTGCAGCGCAACTAGACACAGGCAATCAGGCTCTTCTTTTTTATTTTCAATGGTCAATGTGTGTGTATGTGTGTGTGTACACATGCAAACACATACATGGCTCTACAAATAATCAGATCACATGATATCCATGAGAAACATGACAGTATCACATCATAATTAGATATTATAAGAAGCATGGCTATATAGTATTATAACTGGTGTTTAACAAACCTATCAGAATGTATATATTTAGACAAATGCCATTAATTTCCACGTAGCTGTCTTGAGAGGCTATATTCATTACTCACAAGTGGGCTACCATTGCTCAGACCACTTTTGGAATATTTAATTTGAAATTGCATTTGAAGATAACTGGTACCAAGGCAATGGCATTTTTGACTCTGTACATCCTGGTCAATTTTTTAAAAAACTGTTAACATTGCCATTAAAAAATGCTCCACTTAGCAATGTATATTAATTATATCCATGTAATAATTTGCAGATGTTAATACTGATTTTTTGCTCTTATAACTATATTCTTAAATTAGCATTGTTATTTTTTAAACAAAATATATCTACACAACTTTATTGACATCTATTTGTCTAACGATCTTGAAAAACAAACTGTAATACCATTTGTGGTTGAGACTCAACTAATACATAATGATTTCAGATAATCTTTTTCCAGTCATTTTTATAATGAACCTCCCATCAGCTATGACAGCAGATAGTAAGAATGAGACAAATAAATGCCAAATGCAGTAGCTACTAAAGCATTTAGTTCTCTCAGCCTAACCATTTGGCTGCTTGTTATTGTTGTTGGTATCCAGATATTTCACACACTGGTAAAGATTGAATATTTACGATTTTGCATTAATCACCATAAACAACATTAACAAGACTCAATACAGACATAGCTCATTTTATTGTGCTTCATAGATATTTTGTTTTAAATTTTAAAAATTTAAAATACGGATAAAATATATATGTATATATACACATATATATTTAATATATATGTGTATATATACACAACAATATATATATACGTATATATACACACATATATATGTATATATATACACTATACTATAGTATAGTATACATATGTGTGTATATATACTATATAGAATATATAGTGTATATATACATATATATATAACTTTTTTGTTATTCTCTCTTTGTATATATGTATATATACATGTATATATATTTAATATATATGCGTATATGTGTATATATATGCATACATATGTATATATACACATATATAATATATGTGTATATATTATATATTATATACACGTGTATATATATTGTATATATAATATATATTAAATATATATACATGTTTATATATACATATATATAAACATGTATAAAATATATACACATGTATATAATTAACATATTATATACACACATATATATGTGTATATACACATGTATAATATATAATATATATTAAATATATATACATGTGTATATATAACACATGTATATATATTTAATTTTTTGTTATTCTCTCTCTCTGCATACATGTATATATACATGTATATATTTAATATGTGTGTGTATATTATATATACACATGTATATTATATACATGTGTATACTATTATATATACACACGTATATTATATACATGTGTATATTATAGTATACACATGTATATATAATATACGTGTGTATACACATATTAAATATACATGTGCATATATAATAATATACAAATATATATTACATATACATGTGTATATATATAATATACACTTATATATTAAATACATACGCATGTATATATACATATATAGAGAGAATAACAAAAAAAGCTATATATATGTATGTATACACTATGTATACATATATATACACACATATATACTATACTATAGTGTACATATACACACATATATACTATATATGTGTGTGTGTATACATATATATAGATATATATATGGTTGTTGTTGTTGTTGTTTAGACGGAGTCTCACTCTATCACCCAGACTGGAGTGCGGTGGCACCATCTTGGCTTCTCGACTCACTGCAACTACCACCTCCTGGGTTCAAGTCAGTCTCATGTCTCAGCCTCCCAAATAGCTGGGATCACAGGCATGCGCTATGATACCCAGTTAATTTATGTTTTTTAAATGGAGACGGGGTTTTGCCATGTTGCCCAGGCTGGTCTTGAACTCCTGGCCTCAGTAATCTGCCCACCTCAGCCTCCCGAAGTGGTAGGATTACAGGGATGAGCCACCATGCCCCACCTCCTATTATATCTCTTATGGTAATCTGTGATCAGTGTTCTTTTTCATAATTTTTAACTTTTGTGGGTACATATTAGGTGTTTATATTTATGGGTTACATTAGATATTTTTGATAAAGGCATGCAACATGTAATAGTCACTTTAGGGTAAATGGAGTATCCATCACTTCAATCATTTATCTTTTGTGTTACAAATAATCTAGTCAAACTCTTAGTTATTTTAAAATGTACAATTTAATTATTTTTGGCTATAGATGTTACTACTATAACTTTCTGGGAATCCACAAACCCTGCCCATATAAGATGAAGAACTTAATTGATGAATGTTTTCTGTGTTTTGAGTGTTACATGAACTGGCCCTTCCATGTCTCTCTCCTTCTTTTAGGGCCTCCCTATTTTCTGAGACACAACATTCTTTAAAGGCCAATTAATGATATTAAAATGACCTCCTAAGTGTTCAAATGAAAGGAGGAGTCACATGTTTCTCATTTTAAATTAAAAGCTAAAAGTGATTAAGTTTAGTGGTGAGGAAAGCATATCAAAAGCCAAGACAGGCAGAAAACTAGTCTTCTTTTGTCAAAAATTAGCCAAGTTGTTAATGCAAAGGAAAAGTTCTTGAAGAAAATTGAAAGTGCTACTCCAGTGAACACCAAAATGATAAGAAAGTGAAACTGCCTTATTGCTAATTCGGAGAAGTTTCAGTGGTCTAGATAGAAGATCGAACCAGCCACAACATTCCCTTCAGCCAAAGCTTAATCCAGAAAGAATTCCTAACACTTCAATTCTGCGAAGGCAGGAAAAGGCGAGAAAAGCTGCAGGAAAAAAAATGAAGTTATCAGAGATTGGTTCATGAGGTTTAAGGAAAGAAGCCATCTCCATAATATAGATGTGCAGCAAGTGCTTATAAAGAAGGTGCAGCAAGTTATCCAGAAGATCTAGCTAAGACAATGAAGGTGGCTACACTGAACAACAGATTTTCAGTGTAAATGAAGCAGCCTTACATTAGAAGAAGATGCTATCTAGGAATTTCATATCTACAGATAAGTCAATACCTGGCTTTAAAGCTTCAAAGTACATATTGCTCTGTTGTTAGGGCCTAATGCAGCTGGTGACTTTAAGCTGAAGACAATGATCATTTACTATTCTAAAAATGCTAGCGCCCTTAAGGATCATGCTAAATCTACTCTGCCTGTTCTGTACACACGGAACAACAAAGCCTGGATGACAGCATATCTCTTTACAGAGTTTAAGCCCACCGTTGATCCCTACTGCTAAAAAAAAGATTCATTTCAAAATATTTTCTTATTGACAATGCAACTCGTCACCCAACAGTTCTGGAAAAGATATACAAGGAAATTAATGTTGTTTTCATGGCTGCTAACACAACATTCATCCTGCAGTTCATGAATCAAGGAGTAATTTCAACTTTCGAGTCTCATTATTTAAAAATTACATTTCATAAGGTTATAGCTGCCATAGTCAGTGATTTGTCTGATGAATCTGAGAAAAGCAAATGGAAATGGTTCTGAAAAAGATTCACCATTCTAAATTCCATGAAGAACATTCATGATTCATGGAAGGAGGTCAAAATATCAATATTGACGAGAGTTTGGAAGAAGGTGATTCTACCCCTCATGGATGACTTTGAGGGGCTCAAGACTTTGTTGAAGGAAGTCACTGTAGATTTTATGGAAGTAGCAAAATAACTAGAATTATAAGTGGAGCCTGACAATGTGGCTGAATTTTTGCAATCACATGATAAAACTTGAATGGATAAGAAGTTGCTTCTTATGAATGAGAACATAATGTGGTTTCTTGAGATGAAATCTACTTCTGGTGAAGATGCTGTGAACATTGTTGAAATGACAACAAAGGATTTAGAATATTGCATAAATTTACTTGATAAGGCAGTGGCAGTTATGAAAGGATTGTTTCCAGTCTTGAAAAAAGTTCTGCTGTGGGTAACATGTTATCAAACAGCATTGCATGCTACAGAGTATTTTTGTCATGGAAGGAAGAGCCAATCAATATAGCAAACTTCTCTGTGATCTTCCTTTAAGAAACTGCCACACCTACCCCAGCCTTCAGCATCCACCACCCTATTAGCCAGCAGCCCTCAACATCAAGGTAAGAGCTTTCACCAGCAAAAAGATTTCAATGGAATTTCATATCTCAAGTGTTCTGTCAATAAGATTAAAGTCCACCGTTTTCTTTATTTAAAAAAAAAAAAAGATTTCACGCTACTGAAGCCTCAGACAATTGTTAGCATTTTTAGCAATAAAACATTTTGACATTAAGTTATGCAAATTATTTTATGAGACATTAATGATTAATGCTATTGTACAAATAATAAGCTAGAGTATTGTATAAATGTAACTTTTTAATGTACTGTAAGATGAAAAAACTTCCATGACTCACTTTTTTGAGTATTTGTTTTATTGCAGTAGTCTGAAGCCAAACCCATAATATCTCTGGAGCATGCTTCCATAATATTTTTACTAAATCCAAAAGAATTTTGTCCAATAGGACTATGGACTTGTACGAAGTCTACCTTTGTAAAGCCATAAGTCATTTTAGGCAGGGATTTTATAATGTGAGGCACATGCTATTTTAACTACTTGTTTAACACTAATTGTACCTAGATCTGTTCAAATATCTTTATACTTGTATTCATTTATACTTTCAAGAAGAACGAACTTGCAAAAAGTGCTTTTAAAGTCCTCTTTCCAATTATTTATGACATTTTGTACAAATTCAGTTTTCTACATTTTTTAAGGGAAAAAATCCTCTTACAGAAGCCAATTACAAAGAGAATATTGTTCCTAAAGCAGCACAGATGTTGAGAATAATTTTACATATGGGATAACTTCTCTTTGCCCATTTAAGGAAGCATCATATATTCACAGCTGGAATTTTTCTAGTAAGAGGTCTTCTAGGGTAAAGCCAGCTGCCATTTCACTATCTCCCTAAGATAAGCGACTCAGCAGCACATCACAACATTACTACATTAAACAAAAATAGCACATGGTCTTCATGAACACACATCTGTTCTATGTATTCACCACCACTTCATTATTTTAATATAACCTGAAGAACCAAGTTGTGTCTAATGTTTTTAGAGTACAAAAGATATGTGCTAGATTTGCCTATTAGGTTGCTGTAATGGCCCCATATGTCAAGATTGACTTTAAAAAAAACTATCACCTAAAATAAGAATTGCCTCTTAGATATTAGAAGCTTCATTAGACTAAATTAAAAATATATAAAAACTACTATATGGGGAAAGTAGGCCCAGATTCTAAGACTGGCTCTAACACTAAAACAAGAGTTTGGACTTTTGGCAAGTCAGTATTCTCCTCCAGATTTCAGTGACTTCCTCTATAAGACTATGGTTTCCACTAAATGATTTTCAGGGTCCCTTTTAATGCTGATTCTAAAACCTAAGTATCAATGTTCTTCCTGTTTTTATCAATAATTCTATCTTCTATCAATGTGTATATCTACCTAATTTAACTTATACAGCAAGCCACCGAAGTGGCAAAATGGGAAATGATATCTATTAAGAAGATACTTTTTGGTGTTTGCTCTTCCTTCAAATTTGTAAAATCCTTCAAGGCCATAAACTCTCTTTTCTATACTTCATGTATTAGATTCACCACTTGAAATAAGAAAGTTGACCAACCAATTTAGAGCCCATTTTCTTCCAGAAATATTTGCCTTCTCAAAATTGAAACACATTTTACATTGAATTAAGTGATATCCTGTGAAACCAGAGCCCTTTGATAAAAATAGTGACTGTTTGGAATGGTCACTATTAAAAGTCAAAAAATAACATGTTGATGAGGTTGCAGAAAACAGGGAATATTTACACATTGTTGGTGGGAATGTAAATTAGTTTAGCCACTGGGGAAAGTAGTGGGGATTATTCAACAATCTTAAAACAGAAATAACCATTCAACCCAGTAATCCTATTACTGGCTATATACCAAAAGGAATAAATATTGTTCTGCCCTAAAGACACATTTGTGTGTATGTTCACTGGAGCACTATTCATAATAGCAAAAAACATAGAAATCAACGTAGATGCCCATAGGCTGTGGACTGAATAAAGAAAATGTGAATATATATATATATATATATATATATATATACACACATACACACAGACACACCATGGAATACTACATAGCCATAAAAAGAACAAAATCATTCCCCTTGCAGTAACATGAATGTGGCTGTAGGCCATTATCCTAAGTAAATTAGCACAGGAACAGAAATCCAAATACCTCATGTTCTCACTTATAAGTAGGAGCTAAATATTGAGTACATGTGGACACGAAGATGAGAACAATAGATACTGGGGACTACTTGAGTGGGGGAGGGGAGGATGAGGGTGACACTAAAATACTATTAGGTACTACGCTCACTACTTGAGTGACAAGATCATTTGTATACCAAGGCCCCAGTGACAAACAATTTACCTATAAAAGATACGTCCACATGTATCCCCCGAACCTAAAAGTCAGAAAAAAAATAGTGACTATTGCTTTTTCACTAGCTTATGATTTCTCTAGTATTCATCTAGAAACAGAGATGATATCTATGCATATCTATCTTATAGAATTATTTAATCTAATATTTTGAATACATAAGATCAAACTGTTCTGTACACATGGAAAACCGTGTGGATTATGAATTAATGAAGTAATGAAAGAACTCTCTGAGCGGGTAAAACAGTACCTACATACCAGTCATTGTGATGAATTTATAATAATTCTAGGTAGAAAAGCTATATTATTGGCTATGTCTGGAAGCACATGATAAGTAAGAAGAAAAGTGAGAGATGTAATCACTAAAATTATTTTAATGATCATCCTAGATGACAGGAATGCTGACAAATTTCCGAAATTGGCTTCACTGTTCAAAATATAAAGGCCCGTTACATTTGGGGTGTAAGGCAACTTAGATGTTTCCTATTTTAAATGACTGTGGAGCATTTGAAAACATATTTCTTTTTCTCCACACTGTTCTTTATGAGTAGATATTTGCTTATTTTTGACAAAAAGGAATATTATTTTTTAATCACTTGAGAATCATATTCCTGTCATATTCATTTTTCCATGTGTACAGAACAGTTTGGTTATATGAAATCAAAGTATTTGTTAAAATAATTAAATAAAGTTGATTTGTATAGGTATTGTCTCTGTTTTTAGATGAATACTAGAGAAGTCATAAGTTAGCGAAAAAACAACAGGCTGGGTGGGCGGTGGCTCACACCTGTAATCCCAGCACTTTGGAAGGCTGAGGCAGGTGGATCATTTGAGGTCAGAAGTTCGAGACCAGCCTGGTCAAGATGGTGAGACCCTGTCTGTACCAAAAATACAAAAAAATTTGCCAGGCATGGTGGCACATGCCTGTAATTCCAGCTACTTGGGAGGCTGAGGAAGAAGAATTGCTTGAACCGGGGAAGTGGAGGTTGCACTGAGCCGAGATCGCCCCATTGCACTCCAGCCTGGAAGGTAGAGTGAGATGACTCCGTCTCAAAAACAAACAAACAAACAGTCACTGTTTTTTATCAAGGGGCCCTGGCCCTGGTTGCATAGCATATCAGTTAACTCAATATAAAATGTTCTTCAATCTTGAGAAGGTAAATCTTTCTGAAAGCAATTCTTTCCTGAAAATTTTCAAGATATTGGTATGCTTAAAACAATAAAATCCTTGTGAATTTATTTTAATTGTATTGTAATTTACATTTTATTTATAATACATCATAAAAGAACAATAAAATTATTCTAATAATTTTAATAATATTCCCAATACCAAATATAGTTTGTGTCATTTAAAATATATATTAAAGAAAAATAAATCTGAACACTATGAAATATTATTAAAATTTCTTGTAAACTGATAGCCCTCAAAAATTATTTTTTGGGCTAGGCACAGTGGCTCACATCTATAATCACAGAAGTTTGGGAGGCTGAGGCAGGAGGATCACTTGAGCACAGAAGTTAAAATCAGCCTGAGAAACATAATGAGACCCTGTCTCTATAAAATAAAGATAAAAAATTAGCCAGAAGAGTTGGTATGCATCTGCAGTCTCAGCTACTCAGCAGGCTGAGGCAGGATGATTGCTTGAGCCCAGGAAGTCAAGGTTGTAGTTAGCTGTGATCGCACTACTCTGCACCTAAGCCTGCAAGACTGTCTAAAAAAAAAAAAAAATCTGTAAGAATGTTCTATAATGTTACTTATGAGAAAAAAAATATTTTCAATAAGACATTGCTTAATGTAACATGTAGTAAGTTATAATGAAACAAAATATAATCATGTAAATTTTGTAGAAAACTTAAACCTTGTACTCAATGACTAAAAGTTATTACATCAGTACTATTAAGATAGAAGCAAGATAAATAGAAAAGAGTGCTGCAATTATCCCTACCCTAACCCCAGGCTGCATGGCTTTCAACACTGAAAGGCACCCCTTCCTTCCGCTTGAAGAGAGAAGGAAGGGTGGGAAGGACTTTGTCTTGCATCTAGGTTCCCAACTGAGACACAGCAGGATAGGGCACTGGTCAGAGTCATGAGGCCCCCATTCCAGGCATTAACTTCCAGACGACATTTCTAGACACACCCTGGGCCATCAGGGAAATTGCTGCCTTGAAGGCAAGGACCTAGTCCTACCAGCATTCATCACCTGCTAACTGAAGAGCCCTCAGGCCCTGCATAACCAGCAGCAATACCCAGGTACTACATTGAGGGTCTTGGTGAGTCTCTGAGACAGGCTGGCTTTAGGTGAGGCTCAATGCATTACCAGCTGTGGTGGCTATAGTGTATAACTCCTTCTGCTTGAGAAAAGCAGAGAGAGTAGTAAATGGAACTTTGTCTTGCATCTTAGATACCAGCACAAACAAAAGCTGTGGGATTTCAGCAATATCAGGCCACAGAAGCGGAGAGGGGTAGACCACCAGGTGAGCTCTTGGGGTCTGTAATTGTAAGACTTGACCCTTGGGTGGCATTTCTGGACCTGACCTGAATCAGAGGAGAGGCTACTGCTCTAAAGGGTGAGTTCCAGGGCAGGCAGCATTCACAGTAAGTTGACTTAAGAGATCTTGGATCATAAGGGAGTATCAGTGGTAGTCTGGCAGTATACCTCATGGCCTGAGGTGGTGGTGGCTATGGGGAGAGGCTCCTCTGACTTCGGAAAGAGAGAAACAGTGGGAAGAACTGTGTCTTGTGGTTTGAGTGTCAGCTCAAGTGCAATACAATAAAACATTAGGTAGACTTTTAAGGTTTTTGACACTAGTCCCTGACTACCAAACAGTACTTCTGGACCCACCTACAGGCTGGGGGGCCTCACTGCCCTGAAGGGAAGAATATAGGCCTGGCTGACTTTGCCACATGCTGATTGTAGAGCACCAGAGCCTTGAGCAAACATGGGAAGTAGCCAGGGAATAGTTACAGTGGGTCTTGAATGAGACCCAACACTGTGCTGTCTTCAGGTATGACCCAGTAGGGTCATAGCAGTGGTGGCCACAGGGGTGCTTGTTGTCACTCCAGCTCCAAGTTTTACGTGGGTTAGAAAAGCTAGAGAGAGACTCTGTTTGTTTGGAGAAAGTAAGAGAGGAGAACAAGAGTCTCTGCCTGATAATCCAGAGAAATCTCTCAGATCGTGTCTAATACCATAAAGGCAGCACCACTACGAGTCTGCAAGAATCACAGCATTAATGGGATCAGAGTGCCCCCTAAAGCAGATACAGCTTAGATCACAACACCCACATCTTTTCAAATATCTGGAAAGTCTTCCAAAGGCGGATGGCTACAAATAAGACAGTGAAGACTACAATACATATCTAACTCTTCAATGGCCAGACACTGAAGAATATCTACTAGCATCACCACCATCCAGAAAAAACATGACCTCACCAAATGAACTAAATAAAGACCATGGGGCAGTCCTGGAGAAACAGAGGTATATGACCTTGCAGACAGATAATTCAAAATAGCTGTGCGGAGAAAACTCAAAAAAAAGGTCAAGATAACATACAGAAGGAATGCAGACTTCTATCAGATGAATTGAACAGAGATTAAAATAATTATAAAGAATAATGCACAAATTCTGAAGCTGAACAATGCAATTGGCATAATGCATAATGCATCAGCATCCTTTAATAGCAGAATTGATCAAGCAGAAGGAATTACTGAGCTTGAAGACAGGCTATTTGAAAATGAACGGAAGAGTCAAAAGAAAAGGAAAAAAGAATAAAGTACACCTACAGGATCAAGAAAATAGCCTGAAAAGGGCAAATTTAAGAGTTACCAGCCTTGAAGGAGGTAGAGAAAGAGACAGCAGTAGAAAAATAATTCAAAGGGATAATAACGGAAAACTTCTCAAATCTACAGAAAGATATAATTATCCAAGTACAAGAAGGAAATTGAACATAAAGCAGATTCAATCCAGAAAAGGCTACCTCAAGTCATTTAATAATCCTACTCCTAAAGGTTAACATCGGAGAAAGGATTCTAAAAGCAAGAGAAAAGCAACAAATGGCACACAATGGAGCTCCAATACATCTGGCAGCTGACTTTTCAAGTGGAAACCTCAGCAGGCAAGGAGAGAGTGACATGACATATTTAAAGTGCTGAAGGAAAAAAACTTTTACCCTAGAATGGTATATCCAGCAAAAATATCCTTCAAACGTGCAAGAGAAATAAAGATTTTCCCAGCCAAACAAAAGCTGTGGCATTTCAGCAATATCAGACCAGGCCTATAAGAAATGCTACAGGGAGTGCTTCAATCAAAAAGAAAAGGACATGAATAAGCAATAAATAATCACTTGTAAACATAAAATTCAATGATAATATTAAGTACACAGAAAAATACAGAATAGTATAAAACTGTAGCTGTGGAAACTACTTTTATCTTAAGTAGAAAAGCAAAAAGATGAACCCATAAAAAATAATAACTACAACAACTTTTCAAGACATAGTCATACAATAAATGGTATTGGGAAAACTGGCTAGCCATGTGCAGAAAGCTGAAACTGGACCCCCCTCCTTACACCTTATATAAAAATTAACTCCAGATGGATTAAAGATTTAGACATAAACCTAACACCATAAAAACCCTAGAAGAAAACCTAGATAATACCATTCAGGACATAGGCATAGGCAAGAACTTCATGACTAAAACACCAAAAGCAATGGCAACAAAAGCCGAAATAGATAGATGGGATCTAATTAAACTTAAGAGCTTCTGCATGGCCAAAGAAACAATCATTAGAGTGAACCAGCAACCAACAGAATGGAAAAAAAACTTTTTGCAAGCTACCCATCTGACAAAGGGCTAATATCCAGAACCTACAAATAACTAAAACAAATTTACAGGAAAAAAATAACTCCATCAAAAAAGTGGACAAAGATACAAACAGACACTTTTCAAAAGAGAGACATTTATGCGGCCAACAAACATATGAAAAAATGCTTATCATCACTGGTCATTAGAGAAATGCAAATCAAAACCACATTGAAATACCATCTCATGCCAGTCAGAATGGCAATCATTACAAAATCTGGAGACAACAGATACTGGAGAGGACGTGGAGAAATAGGAATACTTTTACACTGTTGGTGGGGAGTGTAAATTAGTTCAACCATTGTGGAAGACACTGTGGCGAATCCTCAAGGCTCTAGAAATAGAAATTCCTTTTTACTGAGTAATCCCATTACTGGGTATATACCCAAAAGATTATAAATTGTTCTATTATAAAGACACATGCACATGTATGTTCATTGTGGCACTGTTTACAATAGCAAAGACTTGGAACCAACCTAAATGCCCATCAATGATAGACTGGATAAAAAAATGTGGCACATATACACCATGGAATACTGTGCAGCCATAAAAAGGATGAGTTCACGTCCTTTGCAGGGACATGGACAAAGCTGGAAACCATCATTCTCAGCAAACTAAAACAAGAACAGAAAACCAAACACTGCATGTTCTCACTCATAAGTGGGTGTTGAACAATGAGAACACATGGACACAGGGAGGGGAATATCACACACTGTGGTCTGTTGGGGGGCGGAAGGGCTAGGGGAGGGATAGCAGGGGGTGGGGGAGATTGGGGAGGGATAACATTAGGAGAAATGCCTAATGTAGGTGACAGGGGGATGAATGCAGCAAACCACCATGGCATGTGCATAACTATGTAACAATCCTGCAAGATCTGCACATGTACCCCAGAATTTAAAGTATAAAAAAAAAATGAAAAAAAAAAAAGCAGGGGGAACTAAGTTCAGACACAGAGTTTTTATTAGTTTTTTCTTTCTTTTGTTGGTTTATACAAATAGTATTACGTTGTTATCATGTTAAAATAATGGGATGTAAGTTAGTATTTGCAAGTCTCATGGTAACCTCCAAACCAAAAAGCATACAATGGATACATAAAAAATAAAAAGAAAGAAACTTAGTCATATCACCAGAGAAAATCACCTTCACTAGAGGAAGATAGGAAGGAAAGAAGAAAGGAAGAGAAGACCATAAACAACCAGAAAACAAATAAGAAAATGGCAGGAGTAGGTCCCTACTTATCAATAGCAATACTGAATGTAAATAGACTGAACTCTCCAATTGAAACACATAAATTAGCTATATGGCTAAAGAAACAAGACCCACTGATCTGCTGCCTACCAGAAACACTTCACCTAAAAAGGCTCACATAGACTGAGAATAAAAGGATGGAAAAATATTCCAGGCCAATGGAAACCAAAGAAGAGCAAGGGTTATTATACTTATATCAGACAAATTAGATTTCAAGACAAAAACTATGAGAAGAGACAAAGAAGTTCACTATATAGTGATAATGGGGTCAATGTCACAAGACAATATAATAATTTTCAATATATATGAACACTGAAGCACATGGATATATAAAGCAAATATTATTAGAGTTAAGAGAGGGATAGGTCCCAATACAATAATAGCTGGAGACTTTACCACACTTTCAGCATTGGACAGATCTTCCAAACAGAAAATCAACAAAGAAACATCAGATTTAGTCTGGACTCTTATAGACCAAATGGACCTAATAGATATTTACAGAAAATTTCATCTAACAACTATAGAATACACATTCTTTTCCTTAGCACATGGATCATTCTCAGGGTTAGATCATATGTTAGGTCACAAAATATGTCTTAAAACATTCAAAAAAAATTTAAATAATATCAAGCATTTTCTCTGACCGCAATGAAATACAACTAGAAATAAATAAGAACTTTTAAACCTATATAAATAAATGGAAATTAAACAATATGCTTCTGATTGACCAGTAAATCAATGAAGAAATTAAGAAGAAATTTGAACGATTTCTTGAAACAAACCATAATGGAAACACAATATACTAAAACCTATGGAATTCAGCAAAAGCAGTACCAGGAGGAAAGTTTATGGCTATAAGTACCTACATCAAAAAAGAGGAAAATCTTCAGATGAATAATATAATAATACATCTTAAAAAACTAGAAAAGCAAGAGCAAATCAAACCAAAGTTAGTAGAAGAGATAATAAAGATCAGAGCACAAATAAATGAAATGGAAATGAAAAAACAATGAAAAAGATTGGTTAAACAAAATGTTGGTTTTTTGAAAAGTTAAACAAAATTGAGAACCCTTATTCAGACTAAGGAAAAAAGAGAGAAGATCTAAATAAATAAAATCAGAAATGAAAAGGGAGACATTATAATTGATACTGCAGAAATTCAAAGGATCATTAGTGACTACTGTGAGCAACTCTATGCTATTAATTTGGAAAATGTGGAAGAAATGGAAAAATTCCTATATACATACAATCTACAAGATTGAACTGAAAAGAAATCCAAAACCTGAACAGACCAATAGCAAGTATTGAGATTGAAACCATAATAAAAGTCTTCCAGTAAAAAGAAAAAAAAAAAGCCTGGGACCCTATGCCTTCACTGCTGAATGCAACCAAACATTTAAATAATTAATGTCAATCCTATTCAAACTACTTCAATAAATACAGGAGGAGGGAGTAATAACAAACTCATTCTATGAGGACAGTATTACCCTGTTACCAAAACTAGACTGACACAATAAAAAGATAAATCTACAGGCCAATATCTCTGATGAATATTGATGCAAAAATCCTTAACAAAATACTAGCAGACCAAATTCCACAATATATTAGAAAGATTATTCATTGTGACCAAGTGAGATTTATCCTTGAGATGCAAGGATATTTCAATATAAACAAATCAATGTGATATGTCAACAGAATAAAGGATGAAAACTGTATGATCATTTCAATTGATGCTGAAAAACCATTTGATAAAATTCAACATCCTTTCATGATAAAAACCCTGAAACAACTGGGGGATAGAAGAAACTTTCCTTAACATAATCAAAGTCATATATGAAAGAGCTTTAGATAGTATCATAGTGAATGGTGAAAAATTGAAAGCCTTTCCTCTAAATATGGAACATGACAGGAATGGCCACTGTCACCACTTTTATTCAACATAGTGCTGGAAGTCCCAGCTAGAGCAATCAGACATAAGAAAAATATAAAAGAATTCAAATTGGGAAGGAAGAAGTCAAATTATTCTTGTTTGAAGATGATATAATCTTATATTTGAAAAAAAACTAACAACTCCACAAGAAAACTCCTAGAAGTAAAAAAATATTCAGTAAAATTGCAGGATACAAAATCAACATACAAAAATTAGTAGCATTTTTATATACCAACAGTAACCAATGTAAAAAGAAAATAAATTCAATCCGATTTACAATAACCACAAATAAAATTAATTACCTAGTAATTAACCAAAGAAGTAAAAGGTCTCTATAATGAAAACTAAACACATTGATGAAAGAAATTCAAGAGCACACAAAAAAATGGGAAAATATTCCATGTTCATGGATTAGAAGAATGAATGTTGGTAAAATGTTCATGCTACCGTAAGCAATCTACACATTTAATGCAATCCCTATCAAAATACCAATGACATTCTTCACAGATTTAGAAAAAAATCCTAAAATTAATATGGAACCACAAAACACCCAGAATAGTCAAAACTATTCTAAGCAAAAGAACAAAACTTGAGGAATCACATTACCTGCCCTTCAAATAATACTACAAAGCTATAGTAACCAAAACAGCTGGTACTGGCATAAAAACAGACACACAGACAAATGAAACAGAACAGAGAACCCAGAAAGAAATCCACACCCTTACAGTGAATTTATTTTTGACAAAGGTACCAGGAACATACACTGGGGTTAGATCAAAATATACCAATCTCTTCAATAAATGGTGCTGGGAAAACTGGATCCTTATATGCAGAAGGATGAAACTAAACCCCTGTCTCTTGCCATATACAAAAATCAAATGAAAATGGATTAAAGACTTAACTCTAAGACCCCAAAGTAGAAGACTACTATAAGAAAACATTGGGTAAAATCTCCAGGATATTGGTCTGGGAAAAGAATTCTTGAGCAATACACAATAAGCTTAGGCAACCAAAGAAAAAAATGGACAAGTGAGATAACATCAAGTTGAAAGCTTCTGCACACAAAAGATACAATCAACAAAGTGAAGCAATAACTCACAGAATGGGAGAAAACTACCCATCTGAAAACAGATTAATAATCACAACATATAAAGAGCTCAAACAACTCTATAGGAAGAAAATCTAATAAGCCGATAAAAAATGAGCAAAAGACTTCAATAGACATTTCTCAAAAAAAGACATACAAATGGCAAACAGGCATATGATAAGGTGGTCAATGTCATTGATCAGCAGAGAAATGCAAATCAAAACTATAGTGAGATATTATCTCACTCCATTTAAAATGTCTTATAACCAAAACACAAGCAATAACAAATGCTGGGGAGGATGTGGAGAAAAAAGAACCCTTATATACGATTGTTGGGATTGTAAATTAGTACAATCACTGTAGAGGACAGTTTGAAGTTTCCTCAAAAAACTAAAAATTGAGCTATCATATTATCTAGCAATCCTACTGCTGGGTATATACCCAAAAGAAAGGAAATCAGTATATCAACAAGATTTCTGTACTTGTAGCACTCATATGTTTGTTGCAGCACTGTTCACAATAGCCAAGATTTGACAGCAACCTAAGTGTCTATCAACAGACGAATGGATTTTTTAAAATGTCATACATATAAACAATGGAGTACTATTCAGACATCAAAAGAAAGAAATCCAGTCATTTGCAACAACATGGATGGAGCTGGTAATCATCATGTTAAGTGAAATAAACCACGCACAGAAAGACAAACATGGCATGGTCTCACTTATTTGTGGGATCTAAAAATCAAAGCAATTGAACTCATGGGCATAGAGAATAGAGGAGACTAGGAAGGGTACCTGAGACTAGGAAGGGTAATGAGGTCTTGGATGAGGGTGAAATGTGTAATCGGTAAAAATAGAAAGAATAAATAAGACTACAAATTGGTAGCACAATATGGTGACCATAGTAAATAATAACTTAATTATACATTTTAGAATAACTTAAAATATTTAATTGGATTGTTTGTAACTTGAAGGTAAGTGCTTGAGGGGATGGATACTTCCTTCTCCGAGACATGCTTATTTCACATTGCATGCTTGTATGAAAAAAATCTCATGTGCCCCATAAATATATATACTTATTATTTATTCACAGAAATAATTTTTTTAAAAAAAGAATGTTATTAAGTATAACTTTAAATATAACAGAAACTAAATATGTAATATATGAAATACTATTTTATTTCATTGTATACAGTAGTACTTCAGTTAACCAGAACCCAGTCCACTGGCACTTTGGCAAATCATATGTGAAAATGGAACAAAGGGATTAATGTAAATCCAAGAACTAAAGATCTGGACTAAAATGTAGTCTGTTTGATATCATCAGGCAAAATATTCAATTTATGCTAAAGTCATAATATTCATTAATTATTTTAATTAAGGAGTATAAGTTCAGGGTAGCCTATGTATGATTCAGCACTGGTCATATATAATCATGACTTTCTTACCTGGTGAGGGTAGAATGTGTTTGCCTGCTAGTTGACTCATGTTTTTAAACCCTACGTACATAGTGAAAAACCATTTCTTCAGTCATTAGCCTAGAGTTACTTTGTCAGCCAAGACAACTAGAGCTAATGTTATATTTTCCATTTTTAAAGTTAGACTCCTATTTTAAGTCTGTCCCGTTACACCTGCTTACTCTGAACTGCTGGAAGCCATGCAGCTACTCATGTAATCTTAATTCGAGAACATACAGCTTTGGTAGGGATAAAGAAGAAACAATGAAAGAGAAAAATATGCCATGGTAGATTGTTCGAATAAACACCAGCAGTGAGATTATTTGTTCCAAACGGGTCATTCTTCTCGTCATCTGATTCCATGACTACCTCTGAGTCTCTCCATCATCTAGTATAGCCAGTGTTATCTTTTTATTCTTCAATTAAAAACTAGGAAGCTGTCATTTTTTATAAAGCTCTACTGACTCTATTATTTTAAAACATACAAAATTTAGAGTAAATATTTTATTTTTTCTTCTAAGTTTATGCTGTTTATGTAACATTTTTAGTAACACTTTTGAGCATTTTAATGTGGCCTCTTTCCAAACATATTGCTCTGATTGAAATTTCATGAGAAACATAGTTGTCTTCCAAAAAAAAATAAAAGAATTAAGAGTGTAAACAAATATCAATGCACAGATTTGAGGGTTTTGGTGGTTGATCCCACTAGTCTCATCAGGGGATATCCCACTCGAAATAATTGCACTGAATAAAATGATGAAAACTGTTATATGAAAAACCATTAATCAAAATAAATTTGTTGCCAACATACCAGTTAACTGAAATGTTACTGCATTCCTGTTTTACAGAAACATACTATTAAGGCTGGGCATGGTGGCTCACGTTTGTAATCCTAGCACTTTGGGAGGCTGAGGTAAGAGGATTATTTGAGCCCAGGAGTTTGAGACCAGCTTGGGCAACACAGCGAGGTTCCATCTTATAAATAAATAAATAAATAAAATAGCTAGGCATAGTGGAACATGCATGGAGTCCCAGCTACTTGAGAGGCTGAGGTGGGAAGATCCTTTGAGCTGGGAAGGTTGAGCATTAGTGAACTGTGTTTGCACCACTGCAATACAGCCTAGGAGATGGAGTGAGACACCGTCTCACAAGAAAAAAAGAATAAAAACTATGCAAACATGCTATCAATCAGGAAATAGATTATTTACTGACTATGTACTAAATGCTTAGTTCTGTATTCAGCATAGTGATAATACAGGAAAATATGACACATGAGCCCCACCCTATAAGGAGCTTATAATTTGAATGGAGAGGAAAAAATTAAATAAAAGGACAATTAAATATAAACAAATAAATAAATGTATAAATATAATGTCCAAAATGGTAGAATATATCATAGAGAAATGATTGGTCTGAATGGGCTAAGACTAGAGTTAAGATACAGCAAAAATTATATCAGACTTTTGTAGTATTAACAAATACAACCATAGGATATAAAAACAATAATAAAGATGACAGACTAAAATAATTACAAAATCATTGAAAGTATATATTGCTATACATTACTTTTAATTGTAGAATAAATGAAATGCAATATGTCAATGGCCACTGCTCCTTAGGATCTTCCATTCTAAAATATGACAGTATACACAGTAAGTATATCGTATATATAGGATATATTTTTGTTTTGGTAAAATACACATAACAAAATTATCATTTTAAAGTTTACAATTTGGTGACATTTAATACATTCACAGTATTATGTAGTTATCATCACTATCTAGTTCCAGAACTTTTTCCTGCCCCCAAATGTAAATCCCATATCTATTAAGAGGCCACTTCCCATTCTTTCCTTTTTAAGCCTCTGGAAACCACTAATTTGCTTTCCATCAGTGTAGATTTGCCTATTTTGAATATTTCATATAAACAGAATAGTACATTATATGGGCTTCTTTAATTTGATGCAATGTTGTCAGGTTTCATCTACATGGTAGCATATGCTTAGCTATTCATCAGATGATGGACATTTGAGTTGTTCCCACCTTTTGACTCTTGTGACTAACATACATGATATATTAATCAATCTAGAGGATGCATGTGATAAACACATACAATCACAATTACATACACATTCCATTGTTTCTACTTTATATTAATTGTTATTGTGTTTAAGTAACCTTGATAAAAAGCTAATAGGAAAAGATACTTGCTTAGTGTGGAATGTTTGGGAGAATAATATAATTTTTTGTTAGGCTATTTTCTTGCATAGTTTGGAATTTGAGGCATCTTATAGTTGTATTAATATTATATAATACATTAGAATTTGCGTTGATTCTGTGTGGACTGAAAGAATAATTTGTCATTTAATCTGGGACGGTTTTGTTCAAGACAAATAATACATCATCTGGGAAAAAGGAGAAAATCAGAACTATTCTGAGAACACTAGAACTTAAGTTTAAATGGACAGTACTGTAGTATTTCTGCTTATAATTAATACATGTTAAAATTAGACAATACACCATGTCTTATATCAAGTTAAATCCAGGGTAAAATAGAAATATCATATTTCTTTATGCAAAAGCTTTCTTTCCTTATGCATTTTTCCCTAATAGACATTACCTTAAATTATAGCATTTAAAAGGTCATCTTTTTGTAATTTTATTTTAGTATATATAAACTTAAAGGGTACTCTGGAGCTTTCAATAAACTTAGTTGATGTTTGCTTTGCTTTGCTTTACAAAGGTTAATATTTTTCAGGCAAGCCTCAAGTAGCAAAATGTTAGTTAAATGTAAACTAATATACACAATAAAAAAATCTACAGATAAAAGGAGTAACATCAACAAGATGGCAGAATGGAAGTTGTCTACCATTATCTCCCCACAGAAGCACAAATGTTGACAATCATTCATGGGCAAGAGTATCTTCATGGGTGTCTGGGAGTCTGAGAGAAAAATTCCAGCATACCATTTGAGCAAAAACTTCTAAGAAAAGACACAATGAAGAGGGTAATAAAAGCAGTTTTACTTTACCCATGTCACCTCTCCCTCTAGTTGGTACGACTCAATGCAAAGAGAGATGCTCTCACTCTCATGATTTCTCCCATGGGAGAAAATGGGAATGTATTGAGTGAGTGTTCAGTTTCTACATCTGTGTAGGATGTTTCCCAAGAAGCCCATTTCTTTTTCTCCCCACCCCAGAATATGGACAACACTAACATGGCTCATTATTTGGGAGAAGTTGAAAGCAGAGAAGGAAGAGTGGTGGAGACTAACAGCAACCAAGACTCAAAACTCAACAAAGGGTTGCAGGCAACTGCTTCACAGACTTCATTATGAAGTCAACCCATGAGCTTCTTAAAATACCTCAACTATAGGTACCTCTAACTGGCCCACAGGCATCTTCAACACTCAGTAAGTCTCATAACCACCATCCATGGTAGGTCCCTGCATGTACCCCTGTGGACAGCAGATGGATCATGAGTATGTGCAGACAGCTAGCCGAACTCTGCAAGTTTGGGAGAAGACACACCAACTTGAGCATTGCAGGGCACTGACCTAAAAATAAGAATTGAGAGGCTCTTAGCACTTGGCCAGGTTTGGGAGATCAAGAAATGGCATACAATCTTAATTATACTCCCAAAAGGGAACAGAGGTGTGGAGTGGCTGTGTTGATAGAGGGGATTCAAGAGAGGCTCAGAATCTCAAGCTGAGTTGACTGGTGAAGGTGTTTCTCTTTGAAGCCAGTCAGAAAAGACTGGAGCACATGATTGCTTCTTCAAATATAAAGATAGCAACAAAAGACTTAAATGAACATGAAAAAAATCAATAAAATGACACCACCAAAGCAACACAAGACTTTTACAGCAACTAAGCTCAAGGAAATAGAGATATATGAATTGCACAACAAAGAATTCAAAATGAAAAAAAAAGCTCAGCTACAAAAGAACATAGACAACTCAAAATATATCAAGAAAACAAGGCATAAATAAAATAAGTTCAACAAAGAGAGAAATTTTAAAAAAGAATGAAACAGAAATTATGGAGCTGAAGAATATGAGAAATGAAATGAAAATTGCAATAGAGAGCACCAAGAGCAGATGTGATCAAGTAGAAGAAAGAATCTGTGAACTTGAGGCCAGGTCATTTAAAATTATCAAATAAGAGGAGAAGCAAAAAAGAATAAAAAGCAAGAAAAGAGTTTACAGGATTTAGGAGACGTTATCAAGAGAAGTAGTGTACGGATAATGGGATTGCCAGAAGAAGAAAGAGAGAGAGAATGAGGTAGAAAGTTTATTTAAAGAAATGCTAGCTGAAAACATCCCAAATATGGGAAAAGCTATGGGACTCCAAGTACATGTAGCTCAAAAGTATTCAAAAGTTAAAAAAAAGTTTTCAAACACATTCAACCCAAAGAGGACTTCACTGGGACACATTATAATCAACCTGCCAAAAATCAATGACAAAGAGAGAGTTATGAAAGCAAAAAAAGAAAATATTCTCACTACATAAAAAGGAACTCCATAAGTAAAGCATTAGATTTCTCAGCAGAAATACTGCAGGCCAGGGGATTTGGGATAATATCTTCAAAGTGTTAAAAAAAAAATAACAAACCACCAAACCTGTCATTCTAGAATACTTTTTCCCAGCAAAGACTTTACCCAGTAAAGCTGTCCTTCAAAAATAAAGGGGGATATGAAGACTTTCTGAAACAAAAGCTGGAAGAGCTCATCAGCAATTGACCTGCCTTGAAGTGAATACTAATGGGAGTTCTTTAAGCTGAAGTAAAACTATGCTAATTAGTAACATGAAAACCTGAAAAAAATATAACTCACTGAGTAAAGATAAGTATACAGTCAAATTCCAAAATACTCTAATATTGTAAACATGGTTAGTGAAATACTTTTAACTAGTATAAAATAATTAGAGATACAATAACAATGTTATAATATTTTAAAAGGTATAAACTGTGACATGTTTTAGGCTTTCTCAAAAACATAAAATGTGTGGCGTAGGAGTAAAAGTGAAGAAATTTTTGCATGTTACCAAACTTACATTGTTACCAACTTAAAATACATCATTATAACTACAAGAAGTGTTATGTGAGCCTCATGGTAACCACAAAGCAAAAACTTATAAGAGGTACCCTAAAATAAAAAGATAGAAAGCATAGCACTACCAAAAATTATTAAATCACAAAAGAAGGCAGCATGAGAAAGAAAGAAAAGAAAGAAAGACACAGTGAAGAAAGGAATGAACTACAAAAGTAACAGAAAACAATGAACAATATGGTGATGGTAAGTCCTTTCATGGCAACAATTACTTTAAATGTAAATAGATTAAATTCTACAATCAAAACACATAGACTGATTGAATGGATTCAAAAAAGGACAACAAAAACAAGATCCAACTATATGCTCCCTATAAGGACTCTCTTCAGTTTTTAAGGAAACACACGGATTGAAAGTGACAGGATAGAAAAAAGTATTTCATGTAAATAAAAAAAACAAAAGAGAACAGTAATAGCTGTATTTATGTCAGATAAAGTAGACTCAGAGTCAATTAAAGGCAAAAGAAACAAAAGTCGTCATTATATGATGATAAAGGGGGTCAATCAAAAGATTTATTATGTAAATACATATGCACCCAACATCAGAGCATCTAAATATATAAAGCAAAGATTAATAGATCTGAAAGGGGAGGTAGACAGCAATACAATAATAGTGTGGAATTTCCACTTTCAACAATATTTAGATCAGAAAGACAAAAAATTAATGAGGGAACATTGGAATTGAAACAAACGCATACTTAGATATACAAAGACTATTCCATCCAACACCAGCAGAATTATCAAGTTCACACAGAACATTCTCCAACATAGATCATATGTTATAGCACAAAATAATTTCTAACAAATTTAAGATTGCTATATCAAGCATCTACTCTGAATAAAATGGTATACAACTAGAAATCAATAACATGAGGAAAACTGAAAAATTCACAAATATTTGAATGTGTCCTCCAAAGTTTGTGTGTTGGAAACTTAATCCCTAATGCAACAGTGTTGAGAAGCGAGACTTTTAAGAGGTGATTATGTTATGAGGGCTCTGGCCTCATGAATGGATTAATGCTGTTATCATAGGAGTGGGTTAGTTAACGCAGAAGTGGGTTGCTGATAAATGAATAAAGAAAATGTAATATGTATATACAATGAAATATTATTCAGGCCTTAATAACAAGGAGAAACTGCTATTTGTGACAACACTGATAAACATGGAGGACATTATACATAAAGAGAAATAGTTCATTGTTTCTCTTAATGTGAAATCTAGAAAATCAAACTCAGAAACAGATTGCAGAATAGTTATTACCAAGGGCTGCGAGGGTGAGGGAAATGGGAAGAAGTTGGTGAAAGGGTACAACTTTCAGTCAGAAGAGGAATAAGTTCTAGAGACCTAATATATTTGCTAAGAGATCAGATCTCAAGTGTTCTCACCACAAACACAAAGAAGTAACTATGCAACGTAATTTACATGTTAATTAGTTTTATTGTGGTAATCATTTCACAATGTATATGTGTATCAAAACATAACACTGTATACCTTAAATTTATACAACTTTTCTTTGTTAAATCATACCTCATAGAAGTGAACAAAAAACGAGGTTGTTATTGACATAAAATACTGTATTATTCCTCTGCCACCTTCACCAAGAAAAACTTTTAAAAAAGTAAGCACTGAATAATGACTGGCAAAATGCTATAGAGGATCAGTTTACATGGAACAAGCATAGCAGCAGAAAATGTTATTCTTGACATTAATAATAAATGTTAAGTGTAAACGAAGTCAGGCCAATTACCAGAAGAAGCATTACTCCTGCAGCCAAAGAGAAGGGAAGAAGACCCTAACAGGTCCCTTTCTTTATATTTCCCGAAAGCAGCCTTGTAAAGCATTTTTGTCAGTCTTCCTGCAGATTTTCAGGTCCTAGAAAATTAGGTTTTTCTAATTTCATCAGTTCTAAATTTATTACTTCCCAGAAACTCAACTTTAATGTAGTGGCATCCCTAACCTCTAATTCTTTTTCTAAAAGAAGGGGAGAAAAAAGCCAAGAGTCTAATATGCATTTCAGCAAAATTCATAGCTTAATATTTTTGTAAAAATATGTACAATATTCATTGAATTTGCAATTTCTCATCTATGAAAGGATGATTCAAAACAGTGGTAGTCATAGCAGCTTTTTAATATTTTTGGAAATAAAACACAGCCTTACAAGTGAGGAGAAAGTTAATAAAAGATATACGATTCCAATTTCTATTTGTCTGCTGAAAGCATTAGGTAATATATATTCAAAATTACTTTTCATAAAATATAAACCAGTCTACTGTTAACACATCACATTGTGAAACTAATTAATGAGAACACAGATTTTGCAAACTTGTTAATCTGAAAGGACTCTAAACTTTAACAAATTTCACCTTGGTGTGTTATGTTTTGTTGCACACAGATCTAAACTTGTTTTCAAAATGTTTAGTTATGCCTGCAAATGAATATTGCTACAATGTGTGTGGCCAATACCAACTGCTGATTTAATGATTTCTATTGCTTCCTGATAACAAGAATCTCACCACTTTTTTTCACTCTTGCATTTCCAAGGCTACATCCAATAACTAGCATATTGTAAGTGCTCATAAAATGTTTGACTTAAGGAAAAATTAATTAAAAAACATAGGTTACTGCTCCTAAGATCTGCCCCAAACTACACCCCATTTACACCAGTAGTGAAGCAATATCCTGATAGTTAAAAGCACAAGATTTGATGTTTACCATACCTAAGTCCTTGCTCTGCCCACATATTAGCTGAGCTAAACTTACTCAGCTTCAGTTATCTCATCTAAAATATAGAGATAATAAGAATAATTGCCCCATAGGGCTGTTGAGAGTCCAAAGCAAGATAATCTTTCTACGCCGTGAGCAGAATAAGTATAATAAAAGATGATTCTGGGAAGACGATGGAGATGGCAGTGTTTGAAACTCCCAGAATCTCCTTAGAGAAACAGAGCTACCTAACAGCAAAACCAAAAAACCAGAGACAATATTTACAACTGCACTAGATGACAAGAGTGTTCTGATTCTCAAATACAAGTGGTTGAGAGAAAAACCACCTATAACCTCAGGACCAGCATATTATCCTAGGTCTGTGTGGAAATGAGCAGAGAGACACAATAGGGTGGCAGAACCTAAAACATGAGAATGCCAAAATAGCACAGAAGTGCTCACAGGAAAGCACAGTAGGCAAAGCTGAGAAAGCAAATAAAATTGAGAGGGGTTTGGCCCCCTCCAAAAGTCAGTATTTATGACTGAAGCGACTACAGTAGTGTCGATCGATGAACATCTGAAAATGACTAGCCAGGGCTTCCTTCTAGAGCAAGGCGCTACACCAAAACAAAACTAGTGGGTTTGGAATAAGAATTAAGCAGGATAGGAACAATAGTGACAAAGGAAAGATAAGGTCCAGGTAAAGCAGGGAGGAGGTAGGGTACCATGACATCTCAGAAGGCAAGTCAACATTTTTTTTTAACACAGCGGAAAAGGGAGCTCTGTGAAAGTAGAGCTAGTTGTGAAAGCAGCTCCAATGAGCTTCCCTGTATCTTGCCTTCATCGAGAAGTTTAAGAAACGTAATCATACATAAGCATGAGCAATGGAATATTATTGAGGATAATCTCATATAAGTTACTATAAGATTTTTTTTAAAAAGTAGCAGAATAGCATCCCTACAGCTCACAAAAACTGATTAAAATGAAAACTTAATATTTAAAAATAAGCTAACAGACATTAAAAAATTATACAAGACATGAAAGAACAAAATATAACAGTTAGATACTGTTAAAAAAAAAAAAAACTGAGGTGACAACTCCGAAAACAATTAGAAATGAAAAGAAAAAATTAATTTCAAAAATGTTCCTTCTAAATTTAAAGAAATAGAAAAATAAAGAAAACAAAATAGATACTTACAGGTCAAACAGAGGAAATTACTTAAAAAGCAAAAATAAAAGAAATTTTAAAACACAATAATGATTTAATAAAAAGTGTCAAATGTTGAAAGCAGGTAAACATGATTCAACATACAAATCGTAGAAGTCACTGAGGAAGAAAACAATAACAAGGTAACTGAACAAATACAAACTGAAAAAAAACTGAAACTACCTATTGAAAGAACAATCCAAGCTCCTGAGAACATCAACGCAGATTTACCAACATCAAGGTATAAGCTAAAAAAATATATATATATAATTTAAAAAAGAGAGAAAAAAACCCTTGGAACATCTAAGTCAAGGTGATTTCTATTAACACAGTGTGCAGAGAAGCCAGACATCAGCCAGAGACCTCAGAACTCAAGGAAAGACATGATGGTGAGTTCTCTGCGTTTTCTTTTGCCTATGTATCCCAGACTGGGTACTGGAAAAGCCAGTAACCTGGAAGCACCAAGAGACACAGGCAAGAAAAATAAAGTCTTGACAAAAGCCTGTTCTCAGTAGCCCAAGGTCCTGGAAAGGGACATTTTAACAAGGAAGAGAATGTTAGATGATAAGCTTTCTGACTCCAGCCAAACACCACAGGAAAAAAAATGTAGCCCCACCCAATACACACCGGTCAAGAGGAGGGGTGTAGACTTCTACCACTGACAAACTCTAACAAGGATACCTATCCCCAGCCCTCACTTCAGATCGATACCAGAGAAGATTGTGCAGAAAGTAGTAATTAGTCACTTTTACTCTTCCTAGCCAAGGAAGTATCAGTGGAGATTTAGTGGAAAGCCAGAGTTTCCATCGTAAGCTAGCAGCAACAAGCAACTCCCTCTTCTAGATGTAAAGCTAAATGGAGACCCTAGAATTTATTGCCACACCCAACCAGGTAGTAAGGAGGTTCCTCTTCCTCCCCCACCAGAGTAGATGGTATCAGAGAAGACCTAGTGAAAAGTCAGATTCCTCACTTCTGCACAACCGTGGTGAAGCTAGCCCCGCAGAGTTCAGGGAGGCCACATAGTGAGTAGTAATGAGGCCACTCTGCCATTCCCTACTAGAGATAACAGCAGAGGCCTAGTAAGGAAAAGGTACACCCTAGCCCCACCTAGCAGTAAGTAGGAGCCCCCCGCACCTCCTGTGTGTTAACAGAAGTTGAGTGGGAGATTGGATTCCCACTATCCCTGGAAATAATGAGGCAGTGTCTTCTTTCCCCACTGGAGTGGTGTCAGATGAGGCCTGCTAAAGCAGGAAATTTAAATAAAATTTGGAGTTTCATAACATAATTCTCAAAATGTCTAGATTTCAATTAAAAATCACTCATCATACCAGGAAGCAGGGGAAATCTCCATATAAAAGAGATAAAACAATTAACAGACACAAACAGCAGAAGGAAGAGAGTTAAATCTGTTTTTTGTCAGGACTTCTCAGAATGTTGAATATGCTAATATGCATTTGAAATCAAAATTTTATAAATTGATTAGATATATAAACATTTTTTTTAATAACTGTAGTTAGGGGTAGCGCCACCACCTCCAGCATGAGCTTAAATTTACATTCTGCATTGTTTTTCCTTCGGTTTCTTTTCTTTCTTTCTTTCTTTGACAAGAAATGTTGGGAATCCAATAACAGTAGCTTTTTTTTTTTTTAATTAAAGAAGTATAAGCAACTTCTTTAATGGAATCAGGAAGGATGAATCAGGAAGGATGGACTTTCTTGAGGTCTTCTAGTATCACAGCAGGTAGCCTCCCTCCGAAGGATGTGTGAGAAGCATTGTCCAATGAAACAGGGTTTCATCAGGCCCTCTGTGGTTTGAAAACCTGCCTAACCCCTAGTAGCAGATTTCTGGATAGTGAAGGTGATAGTGAGTCTGGGTAGATGAGGTAATAGGTGCAGAAAACCAAACCTGATTTAGGGTTCCTTGAGCCAATTGGCTCCCTGTGAAATGGATATATATATTTGAATCAAGAAGTGAATTCCTGGAAGCCCAAGAATGAGCTTTTTCACACTGAGTAGTATAATCATTCTCTTTGGAAGAACCCTAAGAGATTGTGTTGAGTTCTGGATCTACACTATGCCACGGTAGCACTGGTCTGGGTCCTCTATCAGAGTGTGTAAGACTAGTGTTCAGCAACTGCATTATATGGCAGCCAGGAGCAGTGGCCATAGCAGGCTGTTCAAATTTCACTTCCTGGATTTTGAATTCAAACAGATCCCCATTTGGACTAGATAGAGCACCATAGCATTATTGGTCAATTTGAGGTGGGAACAATTAGAAAAATGTGAAGATAAGTGACAGTTAACGCTGCTTCTATTTAGGGATACTTATTGATATTTCAAGTCATTCTAATGTTCAAATGCAATTTCAGTCATTTGGTAAATATTGAGAGCCTATTACCGTTCAGGTATGATGCACTATGGGAGAAATGCTGATATATTCATACATTTCACAGACACTTATCAACTGACCAGTGGAGACTACAGAAATGAATGTCATAGTCACTGCCCCCAAGATATTCAAAATACAGGTGGACAGATATAAATATAACATAGAAATTACAGTACAGTATAAGTGCTATAAAGAGATATGGACAAATTGCTCTGGGAACATAAAACCCCAATGATTTTCTCTGCCTTTGGAACTACTGAAAATGTTAACCTATGGGACTGTGGAAAGAGCCTCCAACAGATCCATGTAAACATTTACCATCATATTTTTGTATTCTAAAAGAAATGTGTAACATTAAGAAATCAGATAATGCCCTTCTCAACAGGTATATTTTATATAAATTACCTCATAATTCAAAATAAAATATAATTCTTATGTCAAAGATACTATTTAGAGACTTCGGTAAAGATAAATTCCCAAGGTAACTAAGGATTCTGATTTTAAAATAAAGCTCAGTGAGTCCAAAACTATCTTTAGGTATTGTTTTCCCTTATCTGAACCAGTATGCTTTCTGGCAAGGACCCTAATCATGTTATTACAATTACTTTTTTTTAGTCAGTCAAATTTAGCAGTGGGGGATTGTATGCTAACTTTAGTAACAATAAATGTTAATACGTTCTGACAACCCACTACCATCGGACCAGCCGCAATTATGTTTTGAGAAGCATCTATAATTTATTAGTGTTGGCTCTGATTACTCCATCAAGTTTACCTGCTCTCACTCATTCTTAGATATGTTTCTGTATGTTACAGTTAAAATTAAAATCATCTCAAAATATTATTGATTTCTTTTAATTGTGTGGTATTTTAATGTTGTACTCTACTGCTTCAAAAGAGAACATATAGATGATTTTTAATAATCCAAGATATTAAAAATTAAATGTCCTAATGTAAACCTCTTATGCCTTTGATACTTAGGGTGGTCTAAAAGACAATGGTAAATGACTTAATTTGAAAAAAATTAATGAAAAGTAAGTTACATCAACTATTTTCCTGAAGCGAATGTGTTATCTAACTCTGTAAATACAACTTACACCTTTATTCTCTTATATTTGAGATAGAGATACTAGAAGGTACATGAAATTCTTGGAAGCCAAAGAATGGGTAGCCTTGGACGGCTGAGCTTATTCACAGTGAGTAGTATAATCATTCTCTATATGATGTGAATCCCCTCAAAACATGACAACAGAGCTATAAAGACAAAATAGAATGTTTGAATCTAGATTTGTTAACAATAACTTCCATTTTGCAAATCAAAAGTAATTGCAAAATCTCCATGCAGTTCATTTTATCAAATGCTGCTAATCTCTGATCACTTGAACACATAATCAGCTACACACTTCTGCCCACTTGAGAATTATTGATTCTTCCCATTAAAACACAAGTTCAGGTGATACATATTATAATTGTCATAGGTAATGTAATTACTGCATGCAAATTGATTACTATAATTAGTTTATGGTTATTTGTATGAAAGAGAAAAGTAAATAGCAATGTTTTTGGGAAAAAAAGATTAAGACAACATATCCCTCAGCAAACAAAGAGGAGAGACCCATTAAGTTAACAATATATGTCACCATGACACATGTTTTAAGATATATTAACTGAACCACTTCTAGTAGCAGATTTTGAATTACTTCAGCATGAGGAGGAGAAGAGAGGACTAGATGTGGAAACAGAGGAAGAGAAAATAGAAGATTCAAAGAGAGGGGATGGAAAGAAGGGAAAAAAGGAGGAAAGAGGAGAATAGAAGAAAGGAGAGGAAAGAGAAGAGAAAGTAGCTGACTTCACACGGAAAATTAATCTAATATTATAATAATAATGCTATGTATTATGGTATTGCTCATCAAAAGAACTATGCTAATAGTGGTATTTTATTCCAAGATTTTTCTCTGGTTTTAAAATTTTAACTTCTAAAAGAATTGGCTTTGATATCCTCACAGCTCATAAATTAAAAAACAACAACAACAGAAGTGCCATTACATCATGGGAGATACAAAGATAAATAAGACATGGTTTCTCTTCAAATAAAATGATTTTTGTGAGAGGTTTGTATAGTTTTTTAATAATTTTAAAATAGTTTTTTAATAGACCTTTTTTTTTAAAAAAAGACCATTTTGGTCTTTCAAAATGTTTCAATTCCTTTTTTTTTAAATTGTACTTTAGGTTCTGGGGTACCTATGCAGATCATGCAGGATTGTTGCATAGGTACATACATGGCAAGGTGGTTTGCTGCCTCCATCCCCTCATCACCTATATCTGGTATTTCTCCCCTCATTATCCCTCCCCACCCTCCCCACCCCCGACCCTGCTGTCCCTTCCCTAGCCCCACCCTACTGACCACAGTATGAGATGCTCCCCTCCCTGTGTCCACGTGTTCTAATTGTTCAATACCCACCTATGAGTGATAACATATGGTATTTGGTTTTCTGTTCTTGTGTCAGTTTGCAGAGAATGATTTCCAGATTCATCCATGTCCCTATGAAGGACACGAACTCATAATTTTTTATGGCTGTGTAGTATTCCATGGTGTATATATGCTACATTTTCTTTATCCAGTCTATGGATGATGGACATTTGGGTTGGTTCCAGGTCTTATAAATTGTTCTATTATAAAGACACATGCACACGTATGTTCATTGCGGCACTGTTTCAATTCTTAAACGTTATTGAAATACAAGTGAATTAATTCTTAAATGGTTTATTTAGTTGATGAAACTTCACACGAAGGACAAACAGACTGATTTTTTTGGCTGAGTATTATAATATTTTATTTCAGAATGTAATTTCCGATTTGATCCTAAATACAGAATAATTTACCAGATTAAGTCATAAAACTGACCTTTTCCACAAATTTTGTGCATTTGTGAAATGCAAAAAAAAATCACTTTATGGTAATATTTGTTTCAACCATTTTGTTTCTCTTTTTTCCTAATGACTCTCTTGTATTTCTTAAAATGAAAATAAGTGTTTCTATAAAATTCCTAATATTTAGGATAGGCAAATTATGTATGAAGCATTTTTCCCATCATACAATGTAAAATCTTCATAGTGGGTTAGTATGAATAATTTGCAATATAAATTAAATATAAACTTTAAAAATATACCAACCTGAGAAATTATAAAGCATTTATATAAATAATTAGTAGATTTAAAATAAGTAAGCATCTGTCGATTGTAATCTAGACATAAGATAAACAGTAGATACTCATTATGTTTAATAATATCACCCAATTTAATGTTATTTGATTAAGAAGAAATATGTCTGGGCCAGGTGTGGTGGCTCACACCTGTAATCCCAGCACTTTGGGAGACTGAGGCAGCTGGAACACTTGAGGTCAGGAGTTCAAGACCAGCCAGGACAACATGGTGAAACCCCATCTTTACAAAAAAATACAAAAATTAGCCAGACATGGTGGAAGGTGCCTGTAATACCAACTGCTTGGGGAGGCTGAGGTAAGAGAATCCCTTGAACCCAGAGGCGGAGGTTGCAGTGACTTGAGATTGTGCCATGGCACTCCAGCCGGGGTGACAGAGGGAGACTCAAACTCAAGAGAAAAAAAAAGTTAAATCATTCCTTTTGTAGGCGACAATTTTCATTTTTGGCCTGGCTCGATCTAAAATATTTCAGCTAATTTTTTATCATGATGATATTACTGAATGAATTGGATTGAATATATTGGCAATTCATTTGCTCAGGGCAAACTTGTAGACAGCTAGAGCAAGGTTTTAATTACATAAAACATGGTAAGACAGAATGATAGCCCCCAAAGATGTCCAAGGTCCAATTCCAGAATCTGTTTCTATGTTATCTCACACAGCAAAAGTGACCTTGGTGGATGTGATTAAGGTTAAGGTCCTTGAGATGGGGGAGACTCAAGGACCTGGATTATGCAGGTGGGCCCGATCTAATCACATGAGTGCTTAAAAAAGAAAATATTTCCCAGATGTAGTTAAAGGGAGTCATTACATGAAGAAGGGTGAGAGAAATGCAGTTGCTTTGAAGATAGAGGAAGAGACCATGAGCCAAGGAAGGTAGAAAAGGCAAGGAAATGGCTTCTTCCCTAGAGGCTGCAGAGGAAATACAAACCTTTTGCCACCATGATGTTAGTCCACTGATATCTGTTGGGCCTTTAACCTTACAGAAATATAAAATGATAGATTTGTGCTGTATTCAGCCACAATTTGTGATACCCTGTTACAGCAGCAATAGAAAACTTATATACACATAAATATGGCTCAGTTGCTACATCTTGACGTTAACATAGTATCAATGACGTATATAAAGAATGAGTTTTAAATGGTTTGATTCATACATAATTTAATAGAAAGCACATTTATGATTCAATTAATTTAAATCTTTATTAACTTTATTTCTCTAAACTACTTTAAATTCTTAGTATTTACTATTTTAGTGGGCATAATTTAAAATTGTATCCCCCAAAATTTGGCAGTTGAAACTGCCAGAATTTTTAAATGAGTTGTTCTACTTCTTCCCTACCTCATTCTGTAAAATCTATTTTGAAGAAGGGGCTGAGGTTAACCGTGCTGAAATAAGCTTCTCTGAGCTAATCACTAAAAGAAATAGATTCATGAGGAATGAAGCCAGATATGCAAGTGAGGGAAGAGGCATCTGCTGTCCTCACTGTGGTGGTATATATCCCCGTGGGAGGCTGAAAAACATCTGTGCTTCATGAAACCCTTCCGTGAAAGAATTATGCATCTCCACCAGACATTTCAAGCTCTTTAAAAAAAGATGCATTTTAAAAAGACAATTTTCCATACTAGCATTTAACTTAGCATTTGGCTTAGTTTTATTCTGAATTAATTTAAGTTTCCTATGAAGTAGATTTCAAGCTAGATGTGGATTTCTGCTAGTTTTTATAAAGCATACCCTTTCCCTCTGAAATGGTAACTCCATGAGTTTGGAAGGCAGGAAAGAAGACAAGAAGGATGTGTTTAAAAGTTAAGTCCAGATATAAGCAAAACAAACAAAAACCTCAGCAAAATCTCCATTTCAGTTGGAATATGGTAATAGTCTGTGAAGAATGTAAAGCCTCCAGGGGAAAAATAGGGTTTGAGTAGGGTTCTTCCTGAATGTCACAAGCTAAACTTTGAGCATGTAAAACCTAGGAGATTTCCATTTCTGTTAATATGGGAAAATAGATAACCACAAAACTCTCCTGCTACAAAAACCATAGAACTGCAGAAGAAAATATAGCAACACCCCTTTACGTGTATGACTTAGATCATAGGAAAGGAAAGCAATCCTTAGAGCAACAAAACAAAAAAGTCCTGACATCAGGGCTGCCCTAGTGATGACTTTGTGGTGGTGGGTGTGCAGGTTGTGGGAGGACTTAGAGTTCCTCAAACCAAGGAGCTTGTGATTCAATTGCAAGGAAAGGACACGAGGCACAAGGCTTAAGGTCTTAGGTTCACTTAAAGTGGGAATTTGGAATGAGATTCCCTGAACAGAGCCAAGACTTTGAAGAAGCATACATATGTCGGATTTTTTTAAAATGCCATAAGAACAGTGAGATTCCAAGGAACTATGCCTATGTTAGTCTGGTCTCTGGATGGGGGGAAAAAAAAGGCTCTCCTGAGAATTTATAAATGCAGATCTTCATTTCAACAGGTTATGGCCTGAATTTCTACTACTCACATGATCTACGGACACCTAAAGTAAAATATTAAAGTAAAAAGTGGTCCTCAGCAGGCAATATGCCTGGGTCGCCTTAGCAGTGGAAAACTCAAAACTCGTCTATGAGGAATGTTCAATCCAGGCAGAAGAGGATTCCTACAGATAAATTATCTCTGAGGATTAGCTCAGAGTTCAAAATTTGCCATAGAAAAGAGTCAACAGCCACAACAAATAGCTCTGGTGTTACTCCAGGAACTTTAAAGAATCATTAGGTAGATAAAAAGAATATCATTAAATCAATTAAAGAAAACAGTACCAAAATAATGTTTTAAAAATGAAGCAAAGAACATTATGACAAAAGTTAACACATATTATTAAAGAGATTAAACTAATAAAAATGAATAAATATATAGGTATTGAAATTAAAGGCCAGCAGAATATTTATTTAAAAAGTGAAAATCTCCAGAGTGATAGGATTCTAATGAGTAAAAATCTATTAAAGCGGTTTTAATAAGGTAAAGTAAAAATTAGGACAGTCATGCCACATGGATTTCACTTTATTTTAAAATTTCCCCTGATTTTAAAATAATACTATAATAATCCTAAGGTTAAAGAACATCACTGACTTATAGATATCTGGATGTATATTTTGTAGTAAAACAACTGAAAAGCAATTTTTGTATGACGTATGCAGTAATAAATTGGGATGATTTTCCAGATTAAACTCAATTAAAGACTTCAAATGTAACTTTAAATGCTAATAATGCAATAAGAACACAGTCTACATATATGTAAGTATTTCTATAAATATGAGCAATTTTCTATGATACTTCTTGTCTACAGATTATAACATATAGTATTTTTCACATACATATATATTCTTCATTTTATTAAATTGGCTTTTTTGGTGGTTGATACAGTTCAGCTCTATGTCCCCACCCAAATCTCATCTTGTAGCTCCCATAATTCCCAAATGTTTTGAGAGGGAACAGGTGGGAGATGACTGAATTATGGGGATGGGTCTTTCCTGTGCTGTTCTCGTGATAGTGAATGGGTCTCATGAGATGTGATGGTTTTAAAAACGGGAGCTGCCCTGCACAAGCTCACTTTTTGCCTGCTGCCATCCACCTAACATGTGACTTGCTCCTCCTTGCCTTCCGCCACGATTGTGAGGCCTCCCCAGCCATGTGGAACTTTAAGTCCAATAAACTCTTTCTTTTATAAATTGCCCAGTCTTGGGTGTGTCTTTATCAGCAGCATGTAAATGGACTAATACAGTAGTATAAAAGGTTGTGGTAGATCCAGAAATATAATCTATAATTTCTGATTCCAAATTATTATTTTTTCTAATGAATCATTTTGTGCAACAGCAGGCAGTGGGGGACTTATCAGATAGACACAATTTTTTTTTTATCCGATACTGCATCACTGTAGACTTCCAGACCACTTAGGAAACCACAACTATAAATCTTTGTTGAATATACAATCTCTGCAGGAACAAGCCAAATTTTACTTGAATAATTAAAAAAATAGCTAAGATAGGAACTATTTGATAGAACTTGGTTCTCCTTCAATTTTTTCCTTATTCAGTTCTTCATTCAATGATTGAATGGGGAGGGAAGTAAAATCACAAAGAACCTGTCAGTCATAGCACTGCAGAGTTAGTTATTAAACATTTACAAAATGTAAGATTGCCACTGTGAGTTTCTTGAAGAAAGGGAACAAATCTTGCTCACTATATATCTATGTGTATACAGAACCTCAACACAGAACTTCAAAACTAGTAGACACTCAATGATATTTACTGAGTTAACAAATTAACTAAATTCAACTGCTATTCATTTCCTTCTTTTTAAATATAAAAAAGTGGTAATGCAGCATTATCATTTGATATGTGTTGCATGTCTTTCATCAAAGCAACATAAAATGCTCTATAAAAATCTCCAGTTTGGGGCTGGGCACGGTGGTTCATGCCTGTAATCCCAAGAATTCTGGGAGGGCGCAGCGGAGACTGTTGAGCTCAGGAGTTGGAGACCAGCAAGGCCAACATAGTGAGACCTTGTCCCTATTATAAACAGCAACAAAAATTAGCTGGTGTGCGCCTGTAGTCTCAGCTACTTGTAAGATTGCTTGAGCTGGTCCCACAGCACTCCAGCTTGGGTGAGACCCTGTCTCAAAACCAAACCAAACGAAAAGAAAATGATAAAACCCTCCAGCTTTTTAAAATTGTCACTTGCTAAAATAACTTTCCTAAGACATCCATCAAAAGATACAGAGCTAGAAAGACCTGTGAATACTGTTGAGCAATCATTAAAACGTAATATGATTGGTCAAGGAAACATTTCTGCTTTGAGTCAGCAGCCTTTGCTTTTAAAGAAGTGCTGAATGTTGCTGGTGGAGAAGTTTGCAGAGGGCAGTTCAGAAAGATGGAATTGCCTGACCTAGGATTCCAAGACTGTATTAATAACATAAATACTCTGGTTCGGGTTAGAGCTGTCAGCTTTTAAAATGCTAAAATTTCAACTCCACTTCTCTCTTTCATTCAATTGAATTTTGTCCTAAACTTAGGATAAACAGCCAAAGCTGTTTTTACTTCTCAGAAATTAGACACCAAGTGCATTCTTGCTAATTTTAATCCAGGGCATTTCAGGATAAGATATAATTTGGTAATCTCATCAATGTCTGCCCAAGTTTTTGATGTAATCCTCAAACTGTTGACTATTGAGACTTACAGCTTGACGAGTCAAATTGGTTTTTTTAATATTTTATTGCATTTTAGGTATTCGGGGTACATGTGAAGAACATGCAGGATTGTTGGATAGGTAGATACATGGCAATGTGGTTTGCTGCCTTCCTCCTCATCAACTATATCTGGCATTTCTCCCCATGTTATCCCTCCCCAACTCCCCACCTCCACACTGTCCCTCCCTTAGTTCCCCCCCAACAGACCTCAGTGTGTGATGCTCCCCTCCCCGTGTCCATGTGTTCTCATTGTTCAGACACCCGCCTATAGAGTGAGAACATGTGGTGTTTGATTTTCTGTTCTTGTGTCAGTTTGCTGAAAATGATGGTTTCCAGGTTCATCCATGTCCCTACAAAGGACACGAGCTCATCATTTTTTATGGCTGCATAGTATTCCATGGTGTATATGTGTCACATTTTCCCTGTCCAGTCTATCATCGTTGGGCATTTGGGTTGGTTAATTGTATTAACTCACTGCTTTTTAAAGTGTTTGCCTTTAGATACAGCATTAAACAATTTGATTGGTTGCTATATGACTGTTTTGTTACTCAGTAATTACCATTTGGTCATAATTTCATTGGCAGTAAAGGTAAGAAATGCTTTAACATTTTGCTTTTAAATTATTTGTAGGAACAACTATGATGGCTGTAACTCCACAAATTTGTAATCACATTATAGAGAAACAGAGCATCTCTTCTTTGCAGTAAATAAAACAGTATACACTCTGGAGATTTAAAAAAGTCAAATGAAGGGGAAGAGCATACAGTAATGTTAATGTCCTTGGTGTGGGAATGAAGGGATCTGAATTTTAGTCCCAGCCCTGTTACTAACTAGTCGTATGTCTTTGAGCAAGCCATTTAGATTCCCTGACCTTTTGTTTTCTTATCTGTAAAATTATACGCTCTATTTTCACAGTAAAAAGAATATAATATGAATGGGATTGGCAGGAAGGAGAAGCAGAAATACATTAAAGAAGACAATATAAAAAGTAAAACAGCCTGCCATTACTCTTTCTTGTTTTGCATTTACACTTTAACAGAAGTATTAAGTTGCCTTAATATTCTTAAGCAATGCAAATTATTATAGGTTAATTTAAGCTCTGGAAGGCTAATTTTGCCAGTTTCATATTCCATATCTCACCAAATAGCAGAATTTGTGAAACCTCACTCTGAAGTACAAACCTACTGAACTTTATTATGGTTAGCTATTCACAGCTGATATCCTGTTCATGTTTGTTACAGACATATTAACATGATGTCATTAGTATACTATATGTTCAGTTTGAATTTTATCTCGAATGTTATTAAAATAATTTCACAATGCATTCAGGTATATAGAAAATTAAATGTATTTGATTTATTGTTACATTTTAAACAGACAAAAATGCCCTAATGGAAGGCTCATATAGAAAAATAAACGCAGATATGAAGTGCTGAATTACGCAAACCATGTACCTCAAATCATTAGAGATAGCTCTGGAATTAGGCTATGCCCTGAGATATTGGAAGAATCCTGGAAACTGAGAAAAACGATAGCAGCCGCTGTCACTGATGCTGGCGCCAAACCAACTGCTATGTCTACAAGTATCAATCACAGAGCCCTGAGCCCTGGCCTCTGTCTTTATCACCATCTCCAAAATTTGAGGGTAAAGATGTAAGATGAATAAGCAAAACACCATAAAGAAGTTTGAGAGGACAAGAGGAAGAGATTGAGGATCAGACAGACAGCAAAGGGATAGCAGCTGCCCACCGAATATAGGTAGGGAGAAATAAGGAGATTCCTCTTTCACCTATTCAAGGAACACCCCTTGTGCACCTATTATGTGCAAGACATTACTGGGTGTTGGTAATACAAAAATGAATTCGATCTAACCTTGCTTATCACAGAGCTCCCTGTACAGCAAAGTGAAGCAGGGACACATAACTCTTGAAATACATTATGGTAAGTGTTAACGATGAAGAGATGTGCAAAGTGTGATTGGTAGCCCAGAAAAACAATCAACCTCCCCGGAGACTTAGGAAACTCTTCACAAAGGAATTATTACATGAGTTGGGGCTGAGTAGAAGAATAAGCATTTTCTAGGTAAGGGAGAAAGTCAAAGTGAGTATAGGCAGAGAAAAGCACAGACGAAAGAAAGGGAGCCGAAGACAACTCAGGCTAAAGGGACTAGGTATAACTTGCTCTCTGCTGTAGCTCTTGGTGTATGTTGTGGAGAGAGGATGTTAACAAAAAGTGGAAGTGAAGGGACTGGGGAAAAGTAGACTGGAACCACGTGATGAAACTTCTCATCTGCCATGTTAGAGTTTGGATCTTACGCCACATGCAATAGAGAAGCGAACAGGATTTCCAAAGGAGGGTTATATAATCAGAGCTGTTTTCTTAGGTTACTGAATCTGGGGAAAGGGTGGAGGGTTAGTTGGACAGGGAGGATTTACAACTTGAAGAAAACTATTAGGAGACTGGATTACAACTGTCTAAGGAAGGCTTACAAATCCAAATGCTTTTGAAGGCCTCAGAAATCATGCATATATAAAGCAGAACCTACCACACCCACCCTGCCCCCAGGCATTACATTCAAATTTTTAATAAAAGAAACAAACAAACTATGCTGGCCAAATATCACTCAGGATGGAATTAGGTTTAGATGCCCAGTTTTTTAGATCATATGTAGGAGAAAGGGGGATGGCATTATAAATTATGGAATGGAGAAATGAGAAAAAGGAGAAAATGAATTCCGTGTGTATTTGAATGGTGAGTTAGACTGTTCCTACCTCTGAAGCACTAGGAAATCAGGAGATTCACTACAAATGCTTGACATGTGCTCATTGGCTCTATCCACTCATGGCTAAGGAGAAAGCAAGAGAGAGATCTCTGCTCCTTATACACTGCCATTGAAACAAAATTCTGCATAGATACAGTTATAAGTCATAGTGGTTTGGGGTGCTTCTTTCTTTAACATATTGAAAATACTTTCAGCCTAACAATAAAGAAAATTACCTAGTCTTAGTTAGAAGCTGGTTTATTTGTACAGCTATCTATTTTTGTAAGGCAGACAGTGGCTGAATTAAGCACCCGGGAAAAACCACTAAATAAACAACTATGCTATAGCAATGACAAGAGGCCAAGGTGACTATATAATTAGAAGTGGTTTTCTTTTATTTTTTAAAAGAGATTTTCAATTATAACTTTATGATAATTTTATACAATTAATCCTCTTACTCTTGAATTTATATCTAAATAGACATATTATCTATAACCATAGTGTGGCAGGAAAGGATGCAGACATAATGTCTACTTAGACTTGGAGAGGGAAACATAAACGAGGGAAGTACAGAGACTTAATTCTAAGGGTTGAATAATTTCTGGACAAAACAGGAATCTAATGGATAAGAATAATGGATTGAATACCAGCAGTTATCTCAAAACCAAAGTGGAGCATTAATATGGCTTTTCTCCACTTAAGCTAACCTGATCATAAATAATTACGGAGGTAATATGGATAAATATAATCTTAAAAACTACTATATGTGGTAAAAAGCACCATATGTGATTCTGATAAATTTAAACACACAATTTAAGTGCATTTCCTGGTTTTAAAAATGGCTGCAATTTACATGTATTACTGGCATAAATATAGAATGCCTCACATACATGAGGTGATTAATGAATAAATTAACTGAACAAGTGGCTAGATAGCATAAAAGAAAGAACAGTAAACTTCATATCAGAAGACCAACATAGTCTTCAGGGCTGAGAGAGAAGTTAAGAGTCTTGGTTATATCAAAGCTAGCCATCTGACGTGCAAGACATTTGACCTCTCTGTTCAGATCTCTCTTTTGTGAAGCAAGATTAGGAAAGGCCAAATAGCAAACCAAGATTTCTGTCTAACAAAAAGTCTATCATTCAGTGCCCTTATAGAAGAGAGAAAGTATGTCTGGCCTTGAAGAGGAACATGAATTTAGATGAAAAATTCAATTATCCTGAGCTAGAAATCAAAGTCTTTTATACATCTATATAATAATGAAAATAACTATACTATCAAAAGTACACCTGTTTTATTTCTTTTTCTGTGCCAAAGCAAAAGTACACTTAATAACCAGGGGTCACAAATTCAATGCCAAGCAAGAATCATAAATATGGGCCGGGTGTGGTAGTGCATGCCTCTAGTCCCAGCTACTCCGAAGGCTGAGGTGGGAGGATTACCTGAACCTGGGAGGTTGAGGCTGCAGTGAACCCTGATCACGCCACTGCACTACAGCCTGGGTGACAGAGTGAGACCCAGTCTCAAAAACAAAAACAAACAGAAAACAATAAATATGTGAAGACCCTCAAATATAAATATGACATGATGGGGTCTATGGCTAATAAGAGAGGATGTATCTCTCAATAGCCTTCACATTCAATTATTTTTTTCTAAACACTGCCTCTCAAAGCCCATCTCTGTCTACATGTGGGCAGTGGGTCATAAGATTGTGACCCCCAGTCTTAAGTTATCTATTATTAACAGCATTAAAATGTCTTCTTTCATTTGGATATTGATGTGGCTTCTCACAAGTCAGTAAACTATGTTATCAATGATCAGTTTCCTCCTTATCTTACTTGATGCTCTCAGCAGCATTTAACTCAGTTGATCCCTTCCTCCTCCTTGATGGCTTTCTTCACCTGACTCCCTGGATACCACACACTCAGGTTTTCCTCTTACTTTTACAGCCATTCCTGAGACTCCTTGGCTAGTTTCTCCCCTTCTCCTAGATCTCCAAAAGTTGACATTCTCTAAGGTTTCTTCCCTTTTGTATCTACACACTCATTTCTTTGGTGATAACCAGTCTCATGTCTTTAAATAACGACTGTATGCTGTCAACTACCAAGTTTATACCTTCAGCCAGGACCACTCTCCCAAACTCCAACTTCCTATATCCAACTGCCCACTCAGCACCTCCACATAGATGTCTAATTGACATCTTAAGATTAAGAGGTCTAAAACTGAACTCCTGATCCATGTGTATTCTTACCAATCTCAGTTGATAGTAACTATTCTTTCAGTTGCCAAAGCCAAGAATCTTGGTGTCATCTTGACATCTCTATTTTTCTCACATTTCACATTTTGGTCTATTAAGACATCATCTTAGGTGTTTCCTGATAAATATAGAATCTGATCACTTTTCACCACCTTCATTGCTTCCATCCTTGTGCAAGCCACCATTCTCTCCTAAGGAGTACTACAATAGGTCCCTGCTTGCATCATTACCCCATATGTACTATTCTCAACACAGCAGCCAGAGTGATCCTATTAAAACCCAAGTCAAAGGCCAGCCATGGTGGCTCACGCCTGCAATCCCAGCACTTTGGGAGGCCGAGGCAGGCGGATCAACTGAGTTCAGGAGTTCTAGACCAGCCTGGCCAACATGGTGAAACCCCGTCTCTAATACAAATACAAAAATTAGCCAGGCATGATGGTGGGTGCCTGTAATCCCAGCTATTTGTGAGGCTGAGACAGTAGAATCAATTGAACCCTGGACGCTGAGGTTGCAGTGAGCAAAGATCGGGCCACTACACTCAAACCTGGGCAACAGAGTGAGACTCTACCTCAGAAAACAAAACAAAACAAACAAACAAAACCAAGTAAAATTATTTCACACCTCTAGGCAAAAGCCTGCCGTGGCTCCCTGCTTTACTCTGAATTAGGCCATTGTCCTTAACAGTAGCTTCTTATAAGGCCTTTCAAAATGTCTCCCTTGCCACTGCCATCTTCCCTGTCATGTCCTCTCCTGTCACTGCCCCCTAGTTCAAGCTGCTTTAGCCACACTGAACACCTTACGATTCCTTGAAAATACCTGTAATGTTTTCATATAACACTGAATTATTCCCTCTGCCAGGAGAATTATTCCCCTGGGTATTTGCTTGATGAAATCTCTTACCGCCTATAATGTTTTCATATAAGGCTTAATTATTCCCTTGGGTATTAGCTTGACGAAATCCCTTACCACATTTAATGTGGGCTCCATATTCCACCTTTTCAATGAGCAAACCCTGACTACCTGCAGAACAGTCACAACCACACCACTGGCACTCCTAATCCCATTTATGACGCACCACAAAGGTTATCAATTTCTAATAGTCTCTACACTTTGCACTCATTGTCACTTAATACAAAATTGATGATTTTTTTTCTACAAGAACTTTTATATAGTTCTCAAGATAATTAATATATAAATATCTAAATAAATCATGGATAGGTAAGGGTGAGATTGATCTACAATTAATAAAAATAAATAAATCATGGATAAATGGCTGAGACTCATCTACAATTAATCAGCCATCCATTTTGATTTTAACATTCTTAAATCTGTGCTCATATTACAGAAAAAAAATTCTTTTTTTGCAGGTTTATAAAATGTTTTCTACCACTGTAAAATTGAGAATAAAGAACTGATACAAATGTGAAATAAACCCAATATAAAGGCTTTTCAAAATACCTGCAATTTTATTTTTTCTTTTCTTAAATTTATTTTTTAGTTGACAAGTAAAACTTGTAGGCTGGGCGCAGTGGCTCATGCCTGTAATCCCAGCATTTTGGGAAGCCAAGGCAGGTGGATCACCGGAGGTCAGGAATTCAAGACCAGCCTGACCAACATTGTGAAAACTCGTCTCTGCTAAAAATACAAAAATTAGTCAGGCGTGGTGGTGGCTGCCTGTAATCCCAGCTACTCAGGAGGCTGAGGCTGGAGGATTGCTTGAACCCGAGAGGCGGATGTTGTAGTGAACCGAGATCACGCCACTGCACTCCAGTCTGGGTGACAGAGTGAGACTATGTCTCAAAAAGAAATAATTGTATATACTTACGGTGTACAATATGATTTTTCTGTATGTATACATTGTGAAACAGCTGAATCAAGCTATTTCACATACATTAGCTCACATACTTACCATTTTCTGTGTGATGAGAACACTTAAAATCTGTCACCAGCAATTTTCAAGTATAATATATTGACTATAGTCACCATGATGCACAATAGAGTTCTTGAACCTACTTTTTAAATCTAATTAAAATTTTATGTTCTTTGACAAACATCTCCCCAATTCCCCAAGTCTCAAATGCTGGCAACCACCATTTCAGGGAGTTTTATTTGTAAAGTATATCTTACATGTAGATACTAGTTTCTTTTTTTTATTTTATTGCGATGTGTTGATTAGCATATATATATTTTTTATTTTATTTTATGATACTAGTTTCTTTAGAGTTTATCAAGCAATATAAAAATTATCCCAGAAACCATAAAACAAGTTCTCTCCATGTTTTTCCTAAGCTTTCAATGCTTAAAAATTGAACAGATCAGCTACTGGAAGAAATATTATGGGTTCCTCTGACAGCTTCTGTTCACTGTCAGAATTCTGCCAACTAGTTGTTAGCACAGGCAAAAATTTGTCACTTAAGAGACTAATGTGTTAAGCCTAAAAGTCAAATTGCTCATTAAGGATAAGGTGACTGTTTTTACGAACAAACAGCTATGTTTTTATTAGAGGTAAAGCGCTCATGATCATATGGCCACTTACATCAGAAATTCAGCCACCTCAGTGAACAATTTATCTTTCGGACTGGATTCATTGTCTATGCAACTGATACAATTCCCTGGTTTAGAGCTTATTATCATGCTGAAAACAGAGTAACATATTCCCCCAGACATAAATATCTACAGAACTCCCCTTAACAAGAGTCAAGTGTCCTTTTCAACTTTGCTAAAACACTAAGATGCCCTGAATAAGCTTAATTGAATTACTTTGTTTTACTAAAGTATGCAAAGTTGTTCAGTTTCTTCTTTTTTTGTAATAATCAGGACCCCAGGTACACATAAATGAATACTCTCCTTTTGAAAAAGAAGATCAAGAAAAATTCCCCCAAGTGCGAAATCAAAAGAAAAGAAAGCTTTCTTTCCTTACTTGAGCTATAAATCTTGTCTTAATGTTCCTGTAATGCTTTCTCAAATAATGAAAATAAGTAAAGAGCAGGTAATCATGCATTTTTTTCTTAGCCATTTTCCTAAGGGAACAAATTTATTAAAATTTCAATGTATTTTAAAGTAATATTCGTAGTAAGTAGTATCTGCATAACACTATGGTTGACGGTGCCTTTCAACTTCATTTGCATTTGGTCTTTACAATTCATTGAAAAGCTGAAAGTAACAAACAATCATTGGATGCTTATGAGGTCCAGCATTGTGTTAAGTGCTACACCATATCACATCTCAGTAAGGTAGGTATCACTATATCTTAATTTTTATATGTGGAACCTGAGTATTTTCCTGTTGCATCCTATTCATTGCATCTGATGTTTTTGAAAAGCAGAATAATCATCAGAACTAACTTTATTCAGTGCCTATGAGGGGCCGCACTATGAGGTGCTACACTATGAACTTTATCTTATTGCTAATTTTCATTAAAGCCATGTAAGAGAGGTATTATTATACCTGTTTTACAAATGAGGAAGATGAGCCTTAGTGAGATTCAATACATTATCCTAAGTCGCATAACAGGAACTGGCAAAATCAGGATTCTAGGCTGCATTTTCCACCAAGCCATGTTGCCAAACACGATGATCTCTTTTTCTTTCTTTTTTCCATTTTTTTTTTTCTTTTGAGACAAGGGCAACTCTTGTCACGCAGGCTAGAGTACAACGGCACGATCACTGCTCACTGCAGCCTTAACCACTTGAGCTCAAGTGATCCTCCCACTTCAGTCTCCCGAGTATTTGGGACACAGGAGCATGCCACCACGCCCAGGTAATTTTTTATGTTTCGTAGGAAGGGGTCTCCCTTGTTGCCCAGGCTGGTCTAAACTCCTGGGCTCAGGTGATCCTCTGACTTTCCGACTCCTAAAGTGTTGGGATTACTGGTGTGAGCCACCATGTCTAGCCTACGATGATCTTTCTTTGATCATCTTCACTATTTTGAGGCTTAGTCAATTCTAAACAATTCTTCAATTTTACTAATGTGATGCTACTTTTAAAAACAATTACAACATTAAAAAAAAAATCTAACAAGACATTATTTTCCAAGTAATCCACGGGGAAGTAGAGCAAAGACATGTTTGGATACTAATTTCATGGTGTAAATTGGTACAGGGAAAGTTGCTGTGACCTGTGTTTATACTTGTAAATTTAGCCCTTGGCCTTGCAAAGTATTCTCTAGAGTCAAGCAAATGCTCATATAATTAAGCTACCTTTCTGAGGTAACCACTTTTTAACCAACTATTTTTTTATACCAACTACATTCCTTTGGGTAATAATGGGAGGTCTGGTATTATACCCTCATACTTTATAGTGTTTTAATTAAAAGAAGTATCACTGAATACTTAAACATTTTGTGTATTGCCAGAATCTATAAACATGCAAATGGAAAGGAGCTGGGAAGGAAAACACACATCTTTTCTGTTTATATTTCAATTAGAATGTGAAAGTTCATTGCTGAAACTGAAGATTTAAGACTTTCTAAGAAAAATTAAGACATGCCTTTTTAAAATTCTAAGCTGCATAGATTTCTACCAGCAATAACTTTTAATAATTTCATGCTATACATATATGTTGCATTTGAACCTACAAAGTATGATTAAACTAAGTCACTCATTTTTAGATTTATAACAATATTGTGTGAAAAATCACAATGTTTTATTGCAATATTTTAATGTGGCATGGTGAATTAGACCTTTCCAAATTGGTAAGGTCTTCTGGAATTGAAAATAAAACTTCTTAAAAGCTACACACACACTTTTCATGTCATCAGGTTATTTTATAACATGTAATGATAAATGGTTAAGTATACCTGAAATACATTATTATAAAGTCTTATGAGTTTCTGAAAAATTAAGCTAAGACTAAAAGAGGGGATATTTAAAAGAAAAATAAATAAATAACTTTTGCTATCGAAACAGCTCTAGCCTAAAACTAAGAACCTGAGATTTGTGCTGTACACAAACTAGCCGTGAGACCTTGGGCAGCACTGTTTATTTGCTTGTGACTCAGTTGCTTTAAATGTGAGACAGGAAAACAAACTAAAGAAAAAATAACAAATACGGTGGTATTTTGAGGAGAGAAAAAGACTATTTACAAATCTAAGATATTCCTATTGTTATTTTACTGTTTATACTGCAGATGGAGACAATATAAATACTGAACAATGTGAACCTGTTGAAAAAAAAATATTAAAAGAGCACAGAAGGAAATATAAAGAAAACTTAACCTTCTATCTTAAATCCACTCCCCAGAAAAAAAAACCTACTATGTTCTATAATCAGATTTTGAAAAATAAATGTGAAGATTTTCTATTACAGTGAAGATTTCATTTTTAAAAATCAGTTCATATTTGAAGGCTTGCTTTTCAATTCACTGCACTACTCAAAACTGCATTTCACTCTGTAGAACCAGAGGTGAAGGAAAAGCAAATGGATTGCATTCAGAAGACCTTGTACAAGTTCTGGCATTACCCTTTATTAGCTGGGTGAGAAGGTTAAATCTCTGAGTATAAATTTCTCACCACTAAAATCAGAGTAGCATTTCCTTTCAGCCTTATTAATGAAAAAAGAGAACATAAAGATACTCTTTAAATTATAGCAAGCAATATTAATTTAAGAGATTTGTTGTACAACTAAGTTGTTCCTGCTAATATAGTTATTAAAAAGTTAAATATTAATCTGTATAGATAGGATGACAGAATCAAGTACTCTTAAATTTACAATGTGTGCTGATGTGATGTTGCTAGGAGGGTCTACCTCTTTTCTCCTTTGTGAGCTCTCTGGAAAGGTTGAATGCTCAATTGGAAACAAGGAAATATTTCTGTTTGTCTCCTTCTACAACAGTGGTCCACAAACGTTTTGGCACCAGGGGACCGGTTTTGTAGAAGACAATTTCCATGGCTGGAGGGTGGGAGTGGGTGGGTGGATGATGGTTTCAGGAGGGAACCATTTCACCTCAGATAACCAGGCATTAGTTAGATTTCTCATAAGGAGTGCACAATCTAGATCCCTTGAATGAGCAGTTGAGAGTGGGTTCGAGCTCCTGTGAGAATCTGATGAGGCTGCTGATCTGACAGGAGGTGAAGTTGAGGCCATAATACTCGCTTGCCACTGCTCATCTGCTGGCAGGCAGGCTGGTCCCTAATAGGCCATGGATAAGTACCGGTCCATGGCCCAGGGTTTGAAAACCCCTGTCTTACAGCATTGTAAGTCACACAGCTACTTCAATCCCCCACCCCCCAATAACTGTACACTGGTAACAGACAAAAAAAGGAGAGAAAAGAATAACACCAAAAAATCCCTTCCAACATCTCTCCTTGAATGAAGCTGGAAGCCATCATCCTCAGCAAACTAATGCAGGAAAAGAAAACCAAACACCACATGATCACATGTTCCTACTTATACATGGGAGTTGAACAATGAGAACACATGAACACAGAAAGGAGAACACACACTGGGGCCAGTCAGGGGGTGGGGGGCAAGGAAAGGGAGAGCATTAGAACAAATATCTAATGCATGTGGGGCTTAAAACCTAGATGGATGGGCTCATAGATGCAGCAAACCACCATGGCACACGTATAGTAACAAACCTGCACGTTCTGCACTTATATCTTGGAACTTAAAGTAAAAATAAAAAATAAAATAAAATTAATTTCCCTTCACCGAAGAAGCTATTCTTTAGTTGAATAACACATCTCTTCTATATTCTAGGAAATAGTATTCTGAATAAGTTAATTTTCCCTCCAAAAGCATCAAATATTCATTCTCTTGAAACCGACTCAATAGTCCCATAGACAGTTGCTTTTGGATAAACATAGACATCGATCTTTCTGGTCTTAAAGCTTGAAACTTACATTTATTTTATCTGCATTCCTTCCTCAGGAAATGATGTTCAGGCATCTTAAAAAAAAAATCAAAGAACTGAAACTCACCAGATAGGGCATCCAGACAATGAGATGCCAGACCCCTTATTCATCGTGATTGCTTTCTTACCCTTCTCTAGTTCCTGTCTTCTAACACATTGTCACATTTCTTCCCTGCTATATAAAAACTTAATTTTAGATAGTCAAGGAGAGGGATTTGAGACTGAGCTCCCATCTCCTTGGCTGCAGCACCCAGTTAAAGACTTCTTCCTTGGCAATACTTGTCATCTCAGTCATTGGCTTTCTGTGCAGAAAGAGTAGCAGAGCCTCGACCAAACCCATTCTATTTTAGGAACACTTTCGACTGACAGAATGTGGCCTTCTAAAAATTAGAGAAAACCAAATGTATGATTTTAATAGATTTCCTTTCTCTTGTAAGCCTATGTGTTTAACTTCTTAAAGTGATAACTAATGGTTGCTTAAAGAACTTCATTAATTGAAAGAAGTCTTTTATTAGGAGATAGATATAAAGAAACATCAATGGAGAATCAATTTATCCTAAACTGGGACAAAGAAATCAGGTTTCATAAATTGTATAAATGACTTCGTTGTCTGTCAAGTCCCTTAATTGGTCTCTCAACTACAAATTAAGTTTAACTCACAAATGTGTCTAGAAGACACTCCACCCAATGTCTGCTGTCAACAAAATCAGAGCTGGGAATTGCACATCTAATGAACGTGGCCTCTAATTGTTATTTTGGCTATAAATAAAAAGGAAAAAAGAAGTCAAAAATGGAGTTTGCAAGCGCCTACCAGCATGCTTGACATACAAAAATAATACATTATGTGATATACAGTGTTTTTATGAATGAACTGTTCTACTCTGTGTGTTCTCAAATGTAACTTACTCTGACAAACAGAATAAATTATAAACAATCTTCTTAACCACTATAATTTCTATTATTATTCCATATTCAGCTTTCTCATGCACTATCTTTTATATTATCTCCCACTTCCATTATAAGTCATTAAAATAAAAGATTGTCACTGGGGTGTGCCGGGGGGGGAAATGGGGAGGGACAGCGGGGGGATGGGGAGTAGGGGGAGAGATAGCATGGGGAGAAATGCCAGATATAGGTGATGGGGAGGAAGGCAGCACATCACACTGCCATGTGTGTACCTATGCAACAATCTTGCATGTTCTTCACATGTGCCCCAAAACCTAAAATGCAATAAAAAAAATAAAAAATAAAAGATTGTAATAACTTTCCTCTATTTCCAATAACTTTAAGTTTATCCTCTGTTCTTTGAAAGAGCTGGATGTACTTTAAATTACTGAATGCAAAAGTAAATATTTCCTTTTATCATGCATCGTTAAAATGTTAAGGCTATTACAAATTATCTGTCACTGATACTCAAAAACACCTGTGAAAAAGATAAAAACTCAGCGACCCACAAATGATAGCAAGGTTTGGCACCATTTAAACTAAATGCAAGCAGTTTCTTTCAGCTCTGCCCTTATGTATGTCTCCTGTTTTCAAGAGCTTTCTACTGTTCTTAAAAATTCTAAGGGTTGAAACCTGTACTCTAGTCATGAAAAGTCATCAGACACTGCATGTTGCTAGGCCAGAGGCACAGTTGGAGTATGTGCTCTAGTACAACTTGTCAGCTCTCTAAACAAAGCACATGTAAGTCCTGCTGATGGAGGAAATCTGAAGAGAAAACCCCACACTTTAGCAGAAGCATTTTCAAATAGAAAAGATAATGTAAAAATATTATTTAAATTCAAAGACTGATGCTCAATAGTATAATGTTACATCATGGTTTTCTTCCTAAGTGATCTTGATCTTCATGTAGTCATAATGACTAAGTTTTCAAATAAAAAATGACACCGTTCATTAATATAACATACAACCATCATGTTAACACTTGACATGCATTTTTTCTAGCTGAACAGCTGGGTAAAACCTTGCAATATAAATAACAAGTCTTAGGCAAGACTGTGATAACTATATAATAGACCTGCTAAGGAGACAATGTTTCTCAAGTTTGCACTGGCTAGTCTGGGTACTTGGTGGTTCCGCATGAGTTTTAGAAATCTTTTTTATATTTCTGTGAAAAATAACATTGGCATTTTAATAGGAATTGCATTGAATCCGTAGATTGCTTTGGATGGTATGGACATTTTGACAATATTAATTCCTTCAGTCTAAGACACAGGATATCAGTGGCTGGCAAGATGACCAAATAGGAAAAGCTCTAGCCTGCAGCTCCCAGGAAGATCAATGCTGAAGACGGGTGATGTCTGCATTTCCAACTGAAGTACCCGGCTTATCTCACTGGGACTGGTTAGACGGTGGGTGCAGCCCAGGGAGGGCGAGCTGAAGCAGGGTGGTGTGCCGCCTCACCTGGGAAGCGCAAGGGGTTGGGAAGACTCCCTCCCTAGCCAAAGGAAGCCATGAGGAAAAATGCACTCCGGCCCAAATACTGTGTGTTCCACGGTCTTCACAACCCACAGACCAAGAGATTCCCTTGGGTGCCTACACCACCAGGACCCTGGGTTTCAAGCACAAAACTAGGCAACCATTTGGGCAAGCACCGAGCTTGCTGCAGTTTATTTTTAATATCCTGGTGGCACCTGGAACGCCAGTGAGACAGAACCGTTTACTATCCTGGAAAGGGGGCTGAAGCCAGGGAGTCAAGTAGTCTAGCTCAGCAGATCCCACCCCCATGGAGCCAAGCAAGGCAAGACTCACTGGCTTGAAATTCTCACTGCCAGCACAGTAATCTGAAGTCAACCTGGGATGCTGGAGCTTGGTGGGGGGAGGGGCATCCACCATTACTGAGGCTTGAGTAGGCAGTTTTCTCCTCACAGTATAAACAAAGCCATGTGGAATTTCAAACTGGGCAGAGCCCATAGCAGCTGGGCAAAGCTGCTATAGCCAGACTGCCTCTCTAGATTTCTCCTCTCTGGGCAGAGCATCTCTGAAAGAAAGGCAGCAGCCCCAGTCAGGGGCTTATAGATAAAACTCCCATTTTCCTGAGACAGAGCAACTGGGAATGGGGCAGCTGTGGGCTCAGCTTCAGTAGACTTAAACGTTCCTGCCTGCTGGCTCTGAAGAGAGCAGCGAATCTCACAGCACAGCACTCATGCTCTGCTAAGGGACAGACTGCCTCGTCAAGTGTGTCCCTGACACCTGTGCCTCTTGACTGGGAGATGCCTCCCAGCAGGGGTCAACAGACACCTAATACAGAAGAGCTCTGGCTGGCATCTGGAGGGTACCCTTCTGGGATGAAGCTTCCAGAGGAAGTAACAGGCAGCAATCTTTGCTGTTCTGGAGCCACCACTGTTGATACCCAGGCAAACAGGTTCTGGAGTGGACCTCCAGGATACTCCAGTAGACCTACAGAAAAGGGGCCTGACTGTTAGAAAAAAACTAACTAACAGAAAGGAATAGCATCAACATCAACAAAAAGGATGTCCACACAAAAACCCATCGGAAGGTCATCAACATCAAAGACCAAAGGTAGATAAATCCACAAAGATAAGGAAAAACCAGCACAAAAAGACTGAAAAATTCCAGAACCCAGAATCATTTTCTCTTCCAAAGGATCACAACTCCTCGCCAGCAAGGGAGCAAAACTGGATGGAGAATGAGTTTGGTGAATTGACAGAAGTAGGCATCAGAAGGTGGGTAATAACAAACTCCTCTGAGCTAAAGGAGCACGTGCTAAACCAATGCAAAAAAGCTAAGATCCTTGATAAAAGGTTAAAGGAATTGCTAACTAGAATAACCAGTTTAGAGAGGAACATAAATGACCTGATGGAGCTGAAAAACACAGCACAAGAACTTTGTGAAGCTTACACAAGTATCAATAGCCGAATCAATCAAGTGAAAGATATCAGAGACTTGAAGATCAACTTAATGAAATAAAACATGAAGATAAGATTAGAGAAAAAGAATGAAAAGGCTCCAGAAATATGGGACTATGTGAAAAGACCAAACCTATGTTTGATTGGTGTACCTGAAAGTGATGGGGAGAATTGGAGAATACTCTTTAGAATATTATCCAGGAGAACTTCCCTAACCTAGCAAGACAGGCCAACATCCAAATTCCACAGATACTCCTTGAGAACACCACAAAGATACTTCTTGAGAAGAGCAACCCCCAAGATGCATAATCATCAGATTCTCCAAGCCTGAAATAAAGGAAAACATGTTAAAGACAGCCAGAGAGAAAGGTCAGGTTACCCACAAAGGGAAGCCCATCAGACTAACAGCAGATCTGTCTGCAGAAACCCTATAAGCCAGAAGAGTGGGGGCCAATATTCAACATTCTTAAAGAAAAGAATTTTGACCCAGAATTTTATATCCAGCCAAACTAAGCTTCATAAGCAAAGGATAAATACAGTCCTTTACAGACAAGCAAATGCTGAGAGATTTTGTCACCACCAGGCCTGCCTTACAAGAGTTCTGGAAGGAAGTACTAAATTAAAAAGTCAGGAAACAACAGATGCTAGAGAGGATGTGGAGAAATAGGAACACTTTTACACTCTTGGTGGGAGTGTAAATTAGTGTAAACATTGTGGAAGACAGTGTGGTGATTCCTCAAGGATCTAGAACCAGAAATACCATTTGACCTGGCAATCCCCTTACTGGGTATATACCCAAAGGATTATAAATTATTCTACTATAAAGACACATGCACACGTATGTTTATTGCAGCACTATTCACAATAGCAAAGACCTGGAACCAACTCAAATGCCCATCAATAATAGACTGGATAAAGAAAATGTGGCAGATATACACCATGGAATATGATGCAGCCATAAAAAAGTTCATGTTCTTTGCAGGGGAGATGGATGAAGCAGGAAACCATCATTCCCAGCAAACTAACACAGGTACGAGAAAACCAAACACCACATGTTCTCACCCAGAAGTAGGGGTTGAACAATGAGAACACATGGATACAGGGAGGGGAACATCACACACCATGGCCTGTTGAGGGGTGGGGGTTAGGGGGAGGGATAGCATTAGGAGAAATACCTAATATAGATGATGGTTGATGCGTGTAGCAAGTCACCATGGCACATGTATACCTTACGTAACAAACCTGCACGTTCTGCACATGTATCCTAGAACTTAAAGTATAATAATAATAAAAAAGAATACAGGATATCTATTTATTAATGTCTTTTTAAATTTCTTCCACTGATGTATTATAGTTCTTAGTGTACAGATCTTTTACCTCCCCTAGTTAAATTTATCCCTAAATCTATTAATTTTGATGTCACTTTATATGGTTTGGCTGTGTCCCCAGCCAAATCTCATCTTGAATTGTTCCCATAATCCCCATACATCGTGGGGAGGGGACCTGGTGGGAGGTAATTTAATCATGAAGTTGGTTACCCTCATGTTGTTCTTGTGATAATGAGTTCTCATAGGATCTGATGGTTTTATAAGGGGTTTCCCCACTTTTGCTTGGCACTTCACCTTGCTGTTGCCATGTCAGAGAAGGACATGTTCACTTTCAGTTTTGCCATGACTGTAAGTTTCCTGAGGCTTCACCAGCCATGCTAAACTGTGACTCAATTAAATTTTTTACTTTACAAATGACCCTGTCTCTGGTATGTCATTATTAGCAGTGTGAGACAGACTAATACAGTAAATTGGAACCAGGAGTGGGTTGCTACTGTAAAGGTAACTGAAAATGTGGAAGCAATTTTGAAACTGGGCAAGAGGCAGAGGTTAAAAAACTTGGAAGGCTCAGAAGAAGACAGGAAGATGGGGGAAAGTTTGAAACTTCCTAGAGACTTGTTGAATGGCTTTGACCAAAATGCTGACAGTGATATGGACAATGAAGTCCAGGCTGAGCTGGTCTCAGACAGAAATGGGGAACTTGTTGCGAAGCATAAAGGTGATTCTTGCTATGCTCTAGCAAAGAGACTGGTGGCATTATCCCCTAACCTAAGATGTGTGGAACTCTGAACTTGAGAGACAACAAGTGTTTCAGATATTTCAAATAGTACTCTTGCACAGTGTTCCACAGCAAACAGCAGTTGTAGTGCATTGACTTTCAAATGGCTTTTACTCTAGTTGTAGAGGTTGTTTTATAGTATAAGTACACTTGTATTAACACAGAAAGAAATAAAGAAAATAATATGTTATTTTCTGAAGGAAAAATATTGCATTATGGATGCCTAGTTAATATGTCTCCCTGAAAAATGAAGATCTGTCATTTACTAATACTTAAGATACAGCCATAAATGCCTGTAGTTGGAAAGCTACAAAGGTTCTCATTTTGAAAAAAAAAAGATTGCTCACAGCAATTGCATCTTCTTATGTCTCTCTACATGGGAGTGATTTTGTGAGGTTCTTTTAATGTAAAATGTCCTATTTTTCAAGATGTAAAGACGAATTCTGATTTATTTAAAGCACACTCTAACATAGGCAAAATGTGTTTATATTTCAGTCACTTTTCTACATGTTAGGAATACAGAAGGAACAAAACAGGCAATGATCACACGGAGCTTACACCCTAATGGAGAGAACAAAGTACTCTAATTTATAACTGTGTATTTAAAAATATTTTGTGCCTTTGCAATTCACGATTGCAAAGATAAGGAATCGACCTAAGTTCCCATCAACCAACAAGTGGATGAAGAAAATGTGGCATATATATATGCCACATTTTAAGTATTAAATGTGATTCTGATTAATATTCCTATATATTATACAATATATAATATAATAATACATTACTTATACATGTATTATTGTACAATGTACAAGTATTTTTACTTATACATTGAAGGGACTACTGATTAATAAAACCAACTGCCAAATCAACTTTAATCTGCAATAAATATCCAATTAAAATAAAAAGCAATAGATCTTCTAAAGTGTATTTTTAGTGCATCTATTTTTTCATATGGAATATATATTCAGGAAAGTTTGCTACAATGTGACTTACCATTATAATACATTATTATATATTATATTATATATTATATTACATATAGGAATACTAATCAGGAATTACATCATGTATAATATATATAATAATGTATATTATATAATAATATAACGATGTATTATATTATCATATAACATATAATATATAATTATATAATATATTATATAATTATATATTATATAATAATACATTATTACTTATTTATTATATATAGGAATTACTATATATATTATATATAGTAATACTAATCAGAATCACATTAACGCTAAAAATAATATAATGTGTTTTACAGCAACTTAGGTAGAACTGGCAGCTGTTATTCTAGATGAAGTAACTCAGAAATGAAAAACCAAATACTGCATGTTCTCACTTATAAGTGGGTGCTAAGCTATGGATATGCAAAACTATACAGACTGGTATAATGGAAAGACATAGAAGACTCAGAATAAGGGAGGGTGAGAGGGAGATAAGGGATTAAAAACTACCTATTGGGTAGAGTTGTACGCTACTCAGGTGATGGGTACACTAAATCCCAGACTTCACCATTATACAATTTACCCACGTAACCAAAAATACTTGTAACCTGAAAGCTATTGAAATAAATAAAATTAAATTTAATATGATAATAAATAAAAACATTGCATGCTTTGAAATACATTTTGAAATGCTGAAATATAGTATTGTCTTCAAATACATTCTACAAGAACTTAACATGCTAGTATAAATCATTAAATCACACAATCCCTACATGATGTCTCATTGTCTAGTCTCTATTCCTGTCAGGCTGCTCTCATGATCGGCCCATCTACAAGCCACTCCTCTTCTCCTCATCACTCCAGTTATTCCTCCTATCAGAATTCTCTTTTTTTGTTTCCCTTTCTCTGTCTGCCTATGAAAATCCCAGCCAGCTTTTTAAGCAACTGTGATCTACATAGTTTAAATGCTACCTCTTTCCTAAACCTCCCCCATCATCCCAGCCTTTGCTTTTTTCTTCTTTTCTAAAAAATATAAAACTATTCAAAAATATACATTCTCAAATATAAATATAAAATAATTAAAAGTCTGATATATAAAGCCATGAAATAGGTCTGGAGTGAATTTTAAAGATCATTTAATCTAACTTCATTTTATAGCAAAGAAAACAGTGCTGGAAGCTGAGTGGTTTATCAGAATCAACCAGGTTACAAATGTAGTGTTGAGTCTCAAAGCCTCAACACTTGACTTCTAATAAAGTATTTTTCCACTCCATCAAACTGCTTGTATGAATTTGTTTTAATGTTTTTCCTGGTCACTAGACTTTATTTTACCATTATAAGATGCAATCGAATTCCAAATCCTTTAGCCTATGTCATTAATATTATCTCTCAGGTTATCTCATCTATTCAGAAGCCACAGTATTTTCTTTTGTAAATTTTTTTTCCCTCTATATCTGCCTACTCAAAAAATGCTTGGTATTTTTTGTCTGTTTAACTATAATTTGGCTGTTCTTTTCTTGTCCTGTACTTGTTAAGCTGTTATTGTTTCAACTCACCTTTGTCAGAATCTTCCTTGAGATAATCAACCCCCAAAGATCGTAATAGCTTCTTACTGCTCCCTTCATGCACTTTAGTCTTCAATAGAACAGACCCATTCCATAACAGTCTTTTTTCTGTGAACTCAATAACACGGGAAGTGCTGAACTGCAAAGTATTGGCTTTGTGTATGTATTCGTATATTGTAACAAACACACTGTCTTAATCAGGCTCCTCCAAGGCCTCTGCTTGATGAGACCTGATCTACCCTCTCTATCCTTGTAGAATCCAGTTTGAGTAAGAATCCTGCTAAATCAATTTAAAGAAAATCCCCCACCCTTGGTGTCTGTCCTTGTCCTCACCTTCTATATCTTATCATCCTGGCCTGTCTTCAGCAAGAAGTCTGTTGAGTTGGCATAGCAGGAATCGTTCTTAAGCCTGATGTTTCCTCTTAGTGATATTCTATCCACTGACCCCAGACTGCTCCTTGGATATCAATCTCCACTTGTCCTTGTCGGAGTCAGAGTCAAGCCCAATCTCTCTTCCCCACTGCACTGCAAGTCCCCATTGCAGTGGTCCCTATACCTACTGCAATGGTCCCCCCCCCTAGGATCTTCTTCATCTTATTTAACAAGTGTTATAAATAATGTTTTTCTTTAACAGTTATAACATATTCAACTAACATGAATGTATCATCTGATTGCAACATCTTAGTGTAAGACAAAGCACAGCTGGTATAACCATAAGGTCTACTGTATTGAATTCTAAACCCAAGATACATTGTCGAGAGCAACGTGGAATTTTACATTTCTTCTGTACATGCCATCACTTATCCCACAATCCATTACCCCTGGCACACCAACATAAGCTGCATGAGTTTAGTTGCTTCTTTTTGGCTGTAACATAACATGGAATTGGAAACAATGTGGTGGGCAAGTTGCCAATTATTAAACACAGGTTTTTCTTTCGCTTCGATTGCTGACTTTATTGTGCGAATTTTAAATAGCATTTCTTTTTCTAAAGGGATAATGTTGACTTAAGGTTTCCTTGGTAAAAATTAAATAGTTCATTTAAAAATAGTTTTATAATAATAATAATTAAAAACTCTTAGTTAAGGCATAGCATTGGAAGTTAAGGATTCCAAGAATTGTAAGACTGCTTACATGAGAAAGAAGTATAAACAAAGAAAGCACCTTAAATTTGCTTCTAGGAAATCCTAAAACATAGGATACCACATAGCATATAACAAAATTTAAAACATTTTAGAGGTCTCAGTAGCCTAGATTAGGAAGGAGACATTGGTAGCATGGAATGACTCATAACACATTGCCTAGAAGGCATTTCCATCCAAGCAACTGAATCTGATTTTTGAAATAGAAACAGGATTGGCTTCTGTTTTCCAGAAATTTGGGTATCTGGCAGGATACCCAGTATGTTGCCCAAGTTATTAGAAGTGTGTACTTAGAAAGCATATGATTTAAGGCAACCATATCCACACACCAATCAGTGAATTGCAAATGACTAGATTCACTGATTTTTGTGCATTTGCCAAGCCAAGGCCTGGAGCAAAATTATTCTTTATATACCCCCAGGAGAGCGGTAGAGGAAAAGGATTCCTAATCAAAAGCCTCATCCTGTAGTCTTCTTGAGAAAAATCTGTATGAGCATTTTCTCCTCTCTAAGATTTCTTTTCTTCTAAATTTCAAACTTCAAAATAATATCAATCTTTAGCTGCAAAATTTTGTCAGTTGTCACTAAAATAACCACATAGAATATGAGTTTTAAACATAAAACTCTCTCCAATTACTAAGTGTATCTTAAAAAATGACAACAATTTTGTGCAGTGTATGTATGCAAAACACATCTTGCAAGTGCATAAATGCTCCCTATATGTGACTATACAGAAATACATGACTTCTGCACTCTCTCTTCTGGAACTGCTTCTTACCCTACAGTTTTTGTATGTCCCATGCATCAAGATTTACACTTGAATGATGTTGCTAAGAACCGTTACTTGGAGTATAATATTAAGATTTCTTAGACTGCTGCACCCCCCCAACACAAACCTTCCCCTAGCTTGCACACTCAAGCGCGCACATGTGCCAAATTTTTTATAAAAATTTGTGTAGCTAGTCTCAGCATGAATATGAATATAGGGGAATTCTTAGGTAGCGTGCTCTTTGCAGTAACTGCACTTCCTGATTGGCCACTACTCAGGATCAGCTTTGTACTATATATTACCTGGGGTTTATCATTTTCTAGGGATTCCTGTGCTAGGTGTTCCAGAGTTAAGCTGCATGCTCTCCACCAGAAGAAGTGAAGCATGTATCCAGACAGGAAAACACATATTCATACTACATAAAATAAAAATTGTATTGAGATACGTCTTCAGGATTTTTAAACTTGACCTGCTTTCATTTTAACACCTATCAGCATACCTTATTAAACTGTCTCTGTAAGTATGGACAAATTCTGAATAGTCACAGTGAATATAAACACAAGAAGAAAACAGTGAGAATCAATAAGAGAGAAAGGTAAGAGAATTAAGATCAGAATTAATGAGATGCAAATTACTGCTAAATTTTAAAAATGTATATTGCTTCAACCTGTCCTTCATTTAAAGATAAATATAGCACAAATCTTTCTGAGTAGAATATTTTAAATAGAAAAAAAATAGAACAGGGAAACAGGTTTGAATACAAATTCAAACTCCAGACATCAGGACATATGACAAAAGCACAGCTTTCTTATATTTTTTATGGACATTTACAATCCTTGTAGTCAAGTATAATATATTTTTTAATTAACTTTGCATGGGATTCCAACATTTCGCAGTTTAACAACTATGTTATGAATAAGATCATGGTACTGGGAAAGTTTTTTTCAGCATCAACTTTAATAGTATAATGTTTAAAGTATAAATTACAACATTTCTGACAATAAGAGTGTGAAAAAGCAAAATTTAATATTTAGTTAAGGCAAAATAAATGTGCACTTCCAAGATATGTGATTCCGGGTCAATAATTGAACCCATTGTTCTTCCTTATCTATAAAATGGGGATCACAATATCTATATCAAAAGGGGTATTGCGAAGGAGTACAACCAGCAAAAAATGCCCAAAACGCACCCTAGTATACTAAATAAAATGGCTCTGAGTATTCGGTTTTATCATGGAGACGATTCAGCGTGTGTATGTATAAAATCTTCCTTATTAATTCTATGTGTGTGTGCCCCAATTAAAAGTATAATGTAGTTATAGCACCTGAATACTAAAAATTGTCTGCTAATTCCTGAATCATTGGTTCATACCAAAAGTAGTTGATGCTAATGCCTAATCTGAAATCTGGCAACAGAACCAGTAACAGAGCTGAGAAGTAAGGTGTAGAAAATCTAAGATGGGTTTGGAAACATGCAGCAATTTCAAAATAGGTAAAGATTCAGATTCATTCTACAATTATCTGAACTTAGAAGACAAATTTTAGTTTTTGTAAAAGCCTACTATAATTCTTTCTTTGTAACAAAAGTGTAAACTTACTATTACTTTTTACTTATAATATTTATTATAAGATGCTGGCAAATAGGCTGCATTTTTAGAGACACCAGACTATGCATTTTATTGCCATAAAATTTCAAAGATGTATTATCCTGTACTTGTCTTCTGACTTGAAAAGATGTTTAGAATACAAAGAGTTGCCTTCTTTGAGGTTAACACAAGAACATGGTGCATCTAATTCATTATGTATGACAAAACTGGTCTTTGCATTAGGGGATAATAGAGGCTCCAAAAATTTAGGAATTTCATTTAGGGTTAAGTTTGACTTTCACTGTAAAGGCCAGGATTACTTATAATTTATTCTCACCTCCATAAAATTTTAGTTGTTCAGTTTTGACTGCCAGCACAGTAATAAAGTGAATTGACATGGCACTCTAGTACTGTCCTGCTATCTACTTGCATACTTTAGAGATAAGATTGAAAGATTTAGCCCTGAATGATTATAAAATTGAAATAAAATTGGTCATTTCATATAGCTTTTCATCTTATACCTGAATAGTATTTTTCTTTAATCTAAATCCCCAGAGCTTAATTTCCATAGGAACAATATATTTTTAAGATCTGGTCATTTTCACTGTGTATGAAAATAACACCATCTTTTTTGACATTAAAGAACATATATATATATATATATATATATTTATATATATATGACGTCTATGAAGACTTAGAGAAAGATAAGTGAGACAGCTGCAATTCTAAGCAGTTAATATAAAGACTTTCAGAGAAGAGGGATTTTAAGTATGATCTTATGGTACTATGTGTCATGTGATGGTTTTGACCTAAGTATTGATGTGACTGCACTTAATGGATTTATGTACTTGATTTGTATTTTGAAAGCTGTTCCTTTTTAATAGTATGAAATGTCTTTAAAATAAAAGTCTTTAAAATAATCTAAAAAATGATTGTTTTCTATCAACGAATGAGAATATGATGCTAAAAGATAAACATCCTGGTTTCATCTTACATGGTTTCATTAAATGTGTAAATTCACTTAAAAAGTAAACCCATACATAATTCTTTGACTATTACTAAAGGATTTTGAGGGTCAGCTAAAATAAACAATTTTAATTTGTGTCCTGTAAGAATATTTTCCTTCCAACCTATTTCTACAGATACAGCCAGTGTATAAAAATCTAAGAAAAATGAGGAAATATCAAAGGGTTATTTGATGTTATATAACGATGCACTATATGATTGACCTGAAAATTACTTTCTTCATGTATTTTGTTTCTTAATTTTTAAAACATGATTTATATACAGATATTTTGTGTGAATATCCCTATTGTGTGAGATCAGGATACAAGCATTTTTAACAAGTTTTCATGTGCTGAAGATCACTAGCTTTCACCACAATAGTTTTGATGTAGCTTTTTTTCCTGGAGTATAGGCAAATAAAATGAAAACTAACAAGTACCTAGAACTCTCCTTATAAGAATTTCAAACTAAACTAACTGCTTTTGTGGGTGCTCTTACAAATTAAATTCAGCCACTTCTACTCCACATGTTACTATCAATTTCCTGTTTTGCATGGAGTAGGTAACCCTAATTCTAGCATAATGTGATCAAGGAAATCTAACTATATACTAAAAACTTTTGTAGGTCTGTTACTAAGCACTGAGGAAGAACAAGTGTGCACGCGCGCGCGCGCACACACACACACACACACACACACACACACACACACACAATCCAGAAGGAGATACAGCTTTGAAATATGCACTTCTGAAAAGAAGAAAAGCAGTTAGGCCAGCTAAGGTGAAATCACAGATGTCTCTCACCGAGTTTATTGGATGTTTTAATGAGTATACCAAAACCTGTAAGTAAGCTTGTGGCTTGTTTTTGTTTACTTTTTAGTCCGAAAAAAATGCGGAGAATCATGATTAGCAATATTTATGTGTTTTCTCTTAACTACGGCAGGGCTGTTATTCTGCTTTCAAATGTCAGATGTAAAGTACTAACTGGCAGATTAAAGACTGTGTTGTTAACCTCTAATACAATAGTTTCCTAATATTTGCATGTCTTGCTTTTGATATTCAGGGGAAAGCATTCTGTTTTTCACCATTATTATGTTGTTAGCTGTAGGTTTTACATGGATATTATATGTTAGGTTGTGGAAGTTCTTTTCTATTTATACGTTACTAAGAATTTTTATAAGGACTGGAAGATAAATTTTGTCAAATGTTTTTCCTATATTTGCTATGATGATCACATGATTTTCCTTTTTTAGTTTTCTTAATATGATAAAATATATTAATTGATTTGTTTTAATAGACTTATTTTTTAGAGCAATTTTAGGATCACAGCAAAATTGAGAGGAAGGTACAGAGATTTCTCATATACTCTCTACTCCACACATGCATCGCTTCTCACATGTTAATAGCCCCCATCAGAGTGGTACATTTTTTACAATTGATGAACCTACAATGAGACATCATTATTAGCTAAAGTTCATAGTTTACATTTGGGTTCACACTTGGTGTACATTTTATGGGTTTAGACAAACATATAATGACATGTTTCCACCACGATAGTATCATAAAGAGTAGTTCCACTGCCCTGAAAATCCTCTATGCTCCAACTATTTCATCAGACCTGCCACAACCCCCTGGCAACAATTAATCTTTTTCCTTTGCTTTTTCCAGAATGTCATATAGTTGAAATCATACAGTAAGTAGCATTTTCAGATTAATTTCTTTCACTTAGTAATACACATTTAAGTTTCCTCCATGTCTTTTCATGGCTTGATAGTTCATTTCTTTTAAGCACTAAATAATATTGATAGATTTTTAAAAGCTACACTTGATTTAGCCAAAAGGCCAAGAAGCGATGATTTTCAAGAGCTAAACCATCCTTGCATTCTAGAATAAACATCACTGGCAAATTATGTATGTCATGTTGGATTTGACTTGATATAATTTTGTTTAGAATTTTATATCTATATTTATTATGGATATTGATCTTTAGTTTGCTTTTTTCTTTCTGTTTTTATTTAGTTTCTTTATCAGGGTAATGCTGGCCTGACAAGAGTTGGATATATTCTCTCCACTTTAAGTGTCAGGAAATTTTTTTATGGGATTAGTGTTATATTTCCTTTAAACACTTGGTTGAATTGACAAGTGAAGCTATATGGGTTTGCCATCTCCTTTGTGGGAAGATTTTAAATCAGAAATTGCATTTCCTTAATAGATGTAGGACTATTCAACCTATCTATTTCTTTAGTGAACTTTGGTTGTTAGTATTTTTCAAGTAATTTGTATATTTCATCAAAGTTATCAAATTTACTATGTATAAAGTTGTTGAAAAATATCCATCTTTCTCCTTTAAATATCTTTCTAATCTGTAGTGATGTCACTTCTCTCATTGTTGACATTAAAAAGTTGCATCTTCTCTTTTTTATGTATGGCCGAGATTTATCAGTTGTAAATTTACTGATTTTTTTCTTGCTTTCTTGTTTTCATTTTCACTGGTTTTGGCTTTGATCTTTATTATTTTTTTGTGTGTTATTCCTTTGTGTTTAACTTCTTCTTGTTCTTCCTGTTGCTTAATATTAAGACTGAGGTCCTTGATTCTTTTTTGCTAAATTAAGGCTGAGGTCATTGCTTCTAATAAAAGCACTATAAATTTCCCCCTATTTTCTGGTTTAGTAGAAATTCTGACAAATTAATTTTTCCATTTCCATTCAGTTTAAAATGTTTTATTTTGGTACCAATGATTTATTTAAAAGTGTGTTATTTAGTTTTCAATTATTTGGAGATGTTTCCAAGTATCTTTCACGTATTGATACACAGTCAAATTCCACTGAGGTTGCTGAACATACTTTCTATAACTTGAATTCTTTTAAATTTATTGAAACATTATATAGTCCAAAATAGAGTGCATCTTAGTACATTCTCTATGTGCACTTGAAAAAAAATGTATTATTCTATTGTTGAGTGGAATGTTCAATAAATGTCAGTTAGGTCAAGTTAGTCGATAATGCCAATCCAGTCTATTATGTCCCTCTTTGGTCATAAAACCTGTTGAATCATTTAATGAAAGAATATTGAAATTCTCAGCCAACATTGTTAATTCTTCTACTTTTCCCTGCAGTTCTATCAGTTTTTACTTCACATGTTTTAAAGTTCTTTTATTAGTTGCACAAACATGAATAATGTGTATATCCTCTTCATGAATGTATACCTTTAACATTATGAACGATCTTGCTTGATCCCTGTCAGTATTATTTACTCTGAAATCTATTTTTCTGATATTAAATAGCCATTTCAACTTCTTTTGACTATTGGTTGCATAATGTATAATTTTAGATGTGTTTTTATAACTGAAGTGCATTTTTGTAGAGAGCCTACATTAAAGTCTTGTCTATTTTTATCAAACCTGATAATCTGCATTTTAATTCAGGTGTCTAGACTCTTTGCATTTAATAGTATTACTGGTTGTTTAAGATTATGTCGATCATTTTGCTATTTTTTTTCTATGTCTTTCCTGTTTTCCCCTTTTTCTGCTTTCTTTTCTGAAGGTGGGGTTTCCACCACTGAAGCATTTATCCTTTGAGTTACAAACAATCCAGTTATACTCTTTACATTATTTTAAAATGCAAAATTAAGTTATTAGTGACTAGAGTGGGCTGAATATTTTTTATAATCCAATTTTATTTCTACTGCCATATATATATATATATATATATATATATAATTGCACTTTAGGTTCTGGGGTATATGTGCAGAACATGCAGGATTGTTGCATAGGTACATATGTGGAAATGTGTTTTGCTGCCTCCAACCCCCATCTCCTATATCTGGCATTTCTCCCTATGTTATCCCTCCCCAACCTCCCTACCCCTCACTGTCCCTCCCTTATTCCACCCCAACAGACCCCAGTGTGTGATGCTCCCCTCCCTGTGTCCATGTGTTCTCATTGTTCCACAACTGCCTATGAGTGAGAACATGTGGTGTTTGATTTTCTGTTCTTGTGTCAGTTTGCTGAGAATGATGGGTTCCAGATTCATCCATGTCACTACAAAGGACACGAACTCATCATTTTTATGGCTGCATAGTATTCTGTATATGTGCCACATTTTCCTTGTCCAGTCTATCATTGATGGACATTTGGGTTGGTTCCAGGTCTTTGCTATTGTAAACAGTGCCCTAATGAACATACATGTGCACGTGTTTTTATAATAGAATGATTTATAATCCTTTAGACATATCCCCAGTAATGGGATTGCTGGGTCAAATGGAATTTCTATTTCTAGGTCATTGAGGAATTGCCACACTGTCTCCCACAGTGGTTGAACTAATTTATACTCCCTGTCTTTTTAGACACAACATTTTTATTTTAGTGGTTGCTTTACTACTCCTAGTGTATATCTTTAATTTATTGGAGACTGCCTTCAAACTATATTATCCTACATCATGTCTATTATAAAAACCTTGCAATAATATACTTCTGATCGGGCACAGTGGCTCACACCTGTAACTGCAACACTTTGGGAGGCTGAGGCAAGAGTAACACTTGAGCTCAGGAATTTGAGACTAACCTGGGCAAAATAATGAGACCTTAGCTCTACCAAAGGAAAAAAAAAATTAAATTAGTCATGTGTGGTAACATGTACCCTTAGTTCTAGTTACTTGGGAGTCTGAGGCAGGAGATAATTTGATCCCAGGAGGGTGAGGTTGTAGTGAGCTATGACTGAGCCATTGCACTCCAGACTAGGCAACAGAGTGAGATCCTGTTTTCAAAAACAATACATATATATGTGTGTGTGCCTGTGTGTGTATATGCATGCACACACACACATGCACACACACACACTTCCATATCTCCTCTTCCAAACCTTATTTAAATATATTTACTTACATATGTTATAAACTCCAATATATTGTCATTAATGTTTTATAAATAACCAAGTTATTTTATAATAGAGTGTTAGGCTATTCTTGCATTACTATAATGAAATACCTGAGACTGGGTAGTTTAAAAGAAAATATCTTTATTTAATTGGCTTATAGTTCTGCAGGATGTACAGGAAGTATAACATCAGCATCTGCTTTTGGGGAGGCCTCTGGAAGCTTACAATCATGGTAGAAGTTGAAGCAGGAGCAGAGAGAGGAGTGGGAAGGTGCTCCATGCTTTTAAATGATGAGGTCTAAAGAGAATTCACTCATTATCACAAGGACAATACCAAGGGGGGATGGTGGTAAACCATTCATGAGAAATCCACTCCCATGATCCAATCACCTCTCACCAGGCCCACCTCAAACACTGGGAATTACATTTCATTATTAGATTTAGCAGGGCACACATCCAAACTATATCAGAGAGTTTAGTGATACAAAAAATATTGTATATTTACCCTGTAATGACCATTTTGTAGTGTTATTCATTGTTTTTGTATGTCCACGTTTCCATCTGATGTTTTGTTTTTCCCTGCCTGATGGACTTCAACATTTCTGTCTGCTGGTGATAAATTCTTTTGACTTTTGTATATTGGAAATATCTTCATTTTACCCTCAGTTTTGAAAGATATTTCCTCTGGATATAAACTTCTAGGTTGACTTCTTTTTTTCTTTTCAGCACTTTAAAGATGGCCTTCCACTGTCTCTTTTCACTCACATTGTTTCAGACAAGAATTCTTCTGTCATCTGTGTTTCTCTCTGTATAATACGTCTTGTTTCCCTGGTTGCATTACAAATTTTTCTTTATCATTGAGTTTGAGCAATTTGATTATTATGAGCTGTAATGGGTGTAGTTTTCTTCATGTTTCTTGTGCTTGGATTCATTAACCTTCTTGACTTGGTGAGTTCAAAGTTGTCATTAAATTTGGAAATTTTTTGCCATTATTAACTCAAATACATTTTTTCTGCCAGTCTCATATCTCCTCTCTGTCTTGGACTCTAGTTGCACATATATAAAGCTACTCTTGAAATTGTCTCAGAGCTCAGTTACTTTGTTATCATTTTTTTAGAGTCATTATTCTGAATTTCATTTTGAATAGTTTGTATTTCTATGTCTTCATATTCACTAATCTTTTCTTTTTCCATGTCTAATCTAACATGAATTCCATTCTGTGCGTTTTTACTTCTCATGCATTGTAGCTGGCATTTCTGGAAGTTTGATTTGAGTCATTTTAATATTTTATGTATCTCTACTCAACATTTTGAACATATAAAACACAATTACAATAACATTTTAAGATTCTATTATATGCTAATTCTAATATTTGTGTCAGCTCTCAGTTTCTGTTGATTATTCTACTCATTATAGATTATATTTCCCTTCTTATTTGTATATTTGATAATCTTTGCTTCTATGTCATTTGTTGTGAATTTCACTGTGTTGGCTTCCAGATATTTTTCTATTTTTACAAATGTGATAAATATTTTATCTGAGATGCATTTAACTTACTTCGAAAGTTTGATTCTTTCAGGCCTTCTTTTATTATTTGTTAGAAGATGCAGAGTTATGCTTCATCTAGGGACTCATTATTTCCCACTACTGAGAAAGACCTTTCAGAGTACTCTATTCAATGCCTTGGAAACATAATTTTTTTCCAGTCTAACAAGTAGAAACAGGCACTATTTCTAGCCATGTATAAGCACCAGGTACTATTCTTATAATACTACTGGATGGCTTTTTCACACCGACTTTAGATGGTTCCCTCAGTGATACACTGATCAGCAAGCTGATGTATACCCAAGGGAGACCCTGTGTTGATCTCCAGGGTTTTCTCTCTGTCTAGCTCTTTTCTCTTCCATATTTTGCTCCAGAAATTCTAACCATCTCTCTGTCTCCTTAACTCAGGAGTTATTCAGGCTCCCCCTAGATTATCTTTCTCTGCAATGTGTTCTGGCAAATCCCTCAAGATTGTGGGCTGTGGGAATTTTAGGTTTACTTCACTTGTTCCCTGTCTGTCAGGGACCACTGTCCTTTTTGGCCTGAGGTCCATAATTTGACAGATGTCATTTCACATAGTCTCTCTCTCTCTTTAGTTGTGTCAGAAGTAGGATAAATCTGGTTCCTCTTATTCCATCTTGGACAGATGTAAAAATATTAAAGTAGTTTTTAAAACCACAAATATGTGTCATGGGAAAACACATATGTTCCAACTTAGACGTGTCAGGCTACTTGATTCTTCCAACCTTCAGATATTAAAGGGAAGTTGTAGCAACTTTAGATTCAAGATAATATTTATTCACGGATATTACCTTTCTTTTGGAAATATGTTATGAAAGAATATGCATAAAAGAAACTCACACATTTTTAAAAGGAACCAGTATTGTTTCATTATGAAATGTTCTAGTGATAATTTCCTCAATGTGAGAAGAATTGCATAATATCATATGGACAATCTAAAATTAATGGTGACTTTATTCCCAATTAGACAAATAGGCATACATAGTGAATTTAATTCAATTACATGAGATATAAAAGTCATATTTGCATGAAGAAATTAAGTTAATTTTTCAAATTTGAGGAAAAGGAGAAAAAAACTGCTGAAACTGTACAAGATGTTGAAATTATTCAATGAATAAAGGAAAATCTTATACAGTCACTAAAGACAGAGAGAGACATTGTAATGATGTTTTGAACTAATGAGACCCAGCTAATCAATCTAATCAACTCTCCCTATCCACACAGTAAAAGCTCTGCATATCACAATGGATTATTGAAAGAAACACAGTTTCCAAATACATTTTCTAATATCAGTTTTTTTAGATTCGTATGAATCTGGAGGAAATGAATTAGTAGAAACTGGTAGCAATCATTTCACAAGCAGCCAATATGCAGACCTTCTAAATTTTGTTGCATTTATTTGAATCTTATGTTTTACTTTTTTCATAAAGAATAAACTTTGGGCATTTAATATTTCTCCCTATGTTTGATACAATGGGAAATTATCCTGATTTTACTCTTTAGATATGTTTATTTTAGAAAACATAAGCGAAAGCAAAGCAAATCGTTTCATATATTTGGTAAGAAAAAATTTTGTAAATTCGACTAGACTCCTGAAATTATATAGCATAGTACTGATGTGTACTATTATTTAAAAGAAAAAAATAGTGATGTATATTGAGTTATAGACATAGAAAAAGTGATCAGACTATTATCCTCCTTCTCATTATATATATGGCAGTTGAGTGAAAAAAGTCAGTGAGTTTTAACCTCTCCTCACTCACAAAATCTGTAAATAGTCTTAGAAAAATAAATTCCTATTAAGTGGCAATTACCTATCAATCCAGAATCTTAAAGGCTATTATGGTTTAATTAAAGTGATTCCTTTGCCAGCAGTAACTTTGAATTAAACTATTTAAAACATTATATAAATAATTATACCAACATATATTTAAACTTCTTAAATTAATAGTTAAATCTAATAAAATGAGAAAGTAGTAAGCATCCTCATTGAATATTCTTAAAAAATGAAAAGGTAAAGTGTTAAGCCCATTCGATTATGATCATTTCCTTAATAACATCAATGCAGATAAGGAATAAAGTTAATTTATGTATGGTTTCATGCTAAAATCATATAAACATTTTGCCTATAGCTAAACTTAAATCATTCCTTTCAGGACTCTCAAAAATCAAAAACAAATAAACTAACACCTTCAAATATTACTTTCAAGTTAATAGCAAACGATAAAAACTATTTTAGGCTAGGAACCATTCCCAGTGTTACAAGAACTATATTATATAAGCGGTAGGCATTGTTTCAATTTCAAAAAGAACTAGCTATATGTTTCAGAAGAGGAACAAGTCAAGAATGAAAATACGATTGTAAGTGTTAAGGGTTTGAGATAATTATAAGTGATCAAATGTGTATTTTCTGGCGTATACATTAGTTAAATGTTAAGAAGGTTAACATTACTTAGGCAAATCAAATTTTCATCCCACAGAACTGTCAATTACAGTTTAACTCTATGTTTCACTGCTTTCTAATTCTTTAGGAACTATTAATTGAAGGATACTGAGGAGAAATATTGCCCCATAGATCCCATTATGCTGAAATATCCCACCCCCTCTGTATTGTACAAAACTTGAAGATCATAAGGTACCTGGATAGGGCAAAGAAACTGTAAATCAAAAATAAAATATAAAAGCCTCCTGCAGCCATCTGAATGGGCTCCCTCCTCCGCCAGGGCACCCTAGAATTTAACCTGAAAGGCTGGTTCAAGCCATTATGGGATATGGGTGTTGAGCATGCCTCATTATAACCTTCCAATATTAACATCAATATAGACTTTATTCTGATAAGAAACATTTACATTTGATTCTCTCAAAAGTCTGCTACTTGGAGGCTTCATCTGCAGGATAAATCCTAGGTCCCCACAACGCTTCTAATAACCCAGACTTTCCTTTCTATAGATAATAACTTCTTTCAACCAATTGCCAATCAGTATATATTTAAATCTACCTATGACCTGGAAGCCTCGGCTTTGAGTTTTCCCACCCTTCCAGATTTAACCAATGTAAATCTTGTGTGTGTTGATTGATGTATTATGTCTCCCTAAAATGTATAAATTCAAGCTGTACCAACCACCTTGTGCACATGTCATCACAACTTCCTGAGGCTATGTCATAGTGGCATCCTTAACCTTGGCAAAATAAACTTTCTAAATTGATTGAGACTTGTCTCAGGTACTTTTTGGTTTACAAAACTTCTGTTTCCCCTAAAAATAAGGACAGTAACAAAAAATGCGACAAGGTTTAGTAGATATTCTCAGCACTGAGTCACTATGAAAATTTAACAGTGTATTCTTAAATTAATTGGAGCTCCCTGATAGTATAAAATAACACATAAATTCAGGAATACATCTTCCTTAGGAAAAATAATTTATCTTTAGGATAAATGGCAATTCTAAGCTGGGAAGTATAAGTGTAAGACATTGTACAAAATTACAAATGATAAGAAAATAATTTAGCTGGCCATAAAAACTGGATCTTGTTCTTGTACTGGGTCTTCTCTAGTAAGACATTTGTTATCTCTACAGCCATGAAAAACTGAAAACATGTTCCAATATTCTTCCTCACTTGCATATTTCCTTTTTAAACAATGCCTTTTTTAAAACTTGAATTTCCTAAGCTTGACATATAATTGGGATAACGCATCTTGCTGAGGTATTTTCTACCTCGAATTAGCATACATTGAAAAATACTTATTTCCCTTTCAAATTTCTTATCTTCGTTAAGCTGTGTCTATTTAGTTACATTGCCTTACAACTTGCTCAGTTGCATCTGATACAATTAAACGTTCTTCTAATTGCCCAATAATTTTCTGTTCAGCTTTGGGTGATTTATTTTAGATACAGAGTTATTTCAGTTTAAACTCAGTGACATATCTACAGTGGGATTCCAGTCTAATTTTTATAGTTTGCCTATGACTGTCAGGCAGGAAAAGACAAAACTCAAGCATTCTTCAATTCAGTGAAGAGTAACAAATGGTCTTCATTGAGGAAAAACAATGAGGATAGCTTCAGTTGAAATTGCTGTCACATAATGTACCTAAACGCCAACAATTTGATGGTTCCAGCAAAGTCAGTAGCATTTGGGTAAATAATTAATTCAATTAAGGTACTCAGAAGTAGAATTTTAAAATCATATATTGACTTAAAATATAATTTAAACCATTTCCATATAGTTTTGAAGAATTGGATGAGATGTCCCTAGTCTTAGAGTATCCTAAAGAGAAACCCACAGAAGGTATCCCAGAGCTAATGTCTTCAAACCTCAATAGAGTCAGAAAAAAAATCTAGCTAACAGTGGAGTGTTGTGCCAAGAATTTCCAATTTTAGCATGAAACAAAGAGTGACCTGTAAGTCTTAGAGAAAAGCTATTCTTTCAAAAAGAGAAAATTATCTTTAGGGGAAAAAAACAGTAAGACTGGAAGCATAACAAAGGTTGACAGACATCTTTAATTATGGGTACTATTCTAACCCAAGCCTAAAATAACTAAGCCTTCTCCTGGTGCTGGTAAAATTTGAATGCCACCAATCAATGATTCTAATAGCTTGGGCTATGAAATTTTTCTACAATAACATTCCCAATGGTTAGGGACAATTAACAAAGGGAACAGCTAAAAGAAAGACAAAGACAAAGCCCAGTTTTAAAGGAAATAAAGAGTTCAATAGCCGTGGTGAAACATTTAGCTGTTTTAAGAAAAGAATGTGTCTGGGTGTCTGAGATGTTAGTTTTATTATTGTCCTAATTAACAGACATACAATGTTTTGTTTGGATGGAGACATATCCTTAACCACAACTTTGTTATCACCCTTTCTCTTTAGAGACACTCAACACACTCAATGGAAGGGCCATTAAGAATGTCTCCATTTGGAAACCCTATTTTATGTGATTTTTGTTAATTGTTCACATTATGACTGTTATTCCTTTTTTGCTGGAAACTTTTTGAAGAGAAGAACTAAACACTAATTGCAAACAAAATGAAATTTGCTTAGGCATGTCTGACACCTAAAATATTCACTTATTCACAACAACTCTCCCATTTAGCAATACTTATTCACTGACAAATTTAGCAAATAGCTGCTTACTACCTAAGCAGTTCATAAATATGCATTGATTTTTGTCAACAAACAAAAAAACTAGAGAATATTTTGATAAAAATGCATCTAAATATGTCAGGATTACTAGCTAACATTTAATGTTGTTTTTCCTATAAAAGCTGAGCTCTTTTTTCATTAGTAAAATAAATTTTCTTTAAAATTCATCATGGGAGGAAATATCTTCAAATATTTGCATAGAACTGTGCTAAATTGTGTTTGAAGGTTGAAAAAAGTGCATTGTAGGTATTTGAATTGCCTCTGTCAACAAAAATTCACTGATGTAAAGTAACATTATACATCAAAACTGTTTCTAATATTTTACCAAGGTATTTCACTGCTTCTTCTTTAAGATGACCTGGTCCATGAGTAACCCATTCTCTTTTCCCCGAGGCTGATAGTAGCAGAGGAAGAGACAATTTTCTCTGGCTGTGTCTGAATCTTCTGGTACAGCTTGGCCTGTTAATTACTGCAGTCTTTCAACTGGCACAAATGAGGCATTAGGAAGTAGCGAAAGTTTTGCAAGACAATCGGTCTCCTTTGACCAGTTAGAGATTTTCAAAATAGACCCACCTATTTATCTTAAAATATTTTTAGAATCCAAAAAGTGATATTTAGGAAGTCAAGAAGTTAAATGTTTATCATGATAAACTTTTTCATGACATCTTCAGTAAATGCATCATTTAGTATTTGGTCATAAAAGATAAATTTTCCATTCGAAGGTAAAGGAATCAAAATTAACTAAGGTTGGGTAATTCCAGAGACTTAACTGCCTTTAAGATTTGCCAGTAATCTCCAATTCTTATTGGAAATGCTACTTGTAATGAAGTCATGAATTTAACATAGGATAATTTTAAGACATTAATGAAAATGTTTTTAATTATTAAGTAGGTACTGGATGAGTATGTTTCAGTACACAGTTAAGTCTAGAAATGTGCTCTCTGTCTCTTTCTCTCTCAGGCACATTCACACACACACACACACAAGGCAGACACATACACCATGCCCACTTCTCTATACCTCTCTTCCCTTCCTTCTCCCTTTCTCTCTGCTCTCTTCCTCCATTTCTTCCCCTTTGTCTCTTGCTACTACTGATTCTGTCTGCCTCTCTTAATCTTTCACACATTTTCTCTCTCTCAGTCTCTCTTTCGAACTTTCCCGCTCTTGCTCCCCTTTCCCTCTTCCCATGTTTCTCTTTATCTTTACCGTAGTTTTTCTATTTTCACTTCCCTTTTCTTTCATACTTCTCCCCCATCTCACCTCCTACCTCTTTCCCTCTCTCCCCCTTTTCTTTCTCACCATTTCTCTTTCCAAAACTCAAAAAGGGCCTGATATTTGTGTCTTTTCCTTTTTAAAAATAACATATACACATAATCATACACAATGTTTCACAGCTATGGCTCAACTTTGGTCAGTAAACAGACCATTAAAAAATATAATAGTGTATTCCATGGAATACTATGCAGCCATAAAAAGGAATGACATCATGTCCTTTGCAGGGACATGGATGGAGCTGGAAGCCGTTATCCTCAGCAAACTAATACAGGAACAGAAATCTTAAACACTGCATGTTCTCACTTATAAGTGGTAGCTGAATGATGAGAACACATGGACACATGTGGGGAAACAACACACCATGGGACCTGCTGTGGCCAGGCATGGGCAGGGAGAGCATCAGGAAGAACAGCGAATGGATCGTGGGGTTCGTACCTAGGTAATGGGTTGCTCTGTGCAGCAAACCACCATGGCACATATTTACCTATGTAACAAACTTGCACATCCTGCACGTGTACCCTGGAACTTAAAATAAAAGTTGAAGAAAAAAATATATATAGGTATAATGGTGTATTTTTCTCTTGAGTAGAGAATATTTTGACTGCTTAAAATATGATTTCTCTATGGGATTAAATTGCATTCATCAGCCAAAAAATATTATCTTAATCATTTTTTGCTGAACCCAACCTCTGACAAAAGACCAGATGATGAACATCTAAAATACCATGTTTCTTTTAATCAAGAAGTGTTTAAAAAGTCATACAATTATAAAACACAGAGATAGAAGTGGACTTAGAATTCATATGGTGTAACCCTCATCTGAAGACCGTCAATGGAACCCTCTGTCTGTGTCCACATATCCTTTGCCTTTTCAATTTTAGTGCTGGAAATATCACTACCTCATAGGATAGCTCATTTCATTTTATTAGAAAATGCTGTCTTCTAATGAAATAAAATCTGGCAATGTAAACTCCACTCATAGGTTATTACTAATTACTCATAGTACATTAGCAGACTATTTTCAACATAATTAATTTGCCTTTCGTAATTTCTTTTTCTGGCAGCCCAACATGCAAATAAATCATTTTACTGCCCCTTATTATATAAAAGTTCATTGGAACAAGCTAAAAACTTTCAAAAAGGTTTTATTTCAAGTCAACTAATGTTGATAGTTATTTCAAAATCAATGATCACACACATGCATGCAACACACACACACACACACACACACACACACACCACTAAAGCTTATTGAAAAAGAAAAGAAAAATGAAAAAAAATTACCTATAATGAATTTCTCAAAACAAAGTTCACCTAAGCTCCTTTTCCTGAACAGTGTTTTGAAATATTCCCTCTAAGATTACTTGCACTTTTAAATCTTATATATTTAGAAATCTAATCTATTTAAGACTAACCATAGGAGTGGCTACAGAATTTTCCTATCTACATATATATTTTATGCTTAGACTTCACGTCTGAACACCACAACTGTATTGAATGAACCAGTCTAATGACCAAGTCTGACACTAGGCTACTTTCAAAGCTGATTTACCATGCTCTCTGGTTCCAGCATCAAGGGCCAAATTAAACTGTCACATCTAGTTCGAAGTAAACGTAACAGTTGTCCTTGTATCGGGAATTATATGGAAAACTAAGTCTTAAACATGCTACAGCTTGTGACAGGGGTACCAGCTTTGTTGCATTTGGTAGCTAAGGGCTAATCCCCTACTTGTCACTTTTGATGGTCACAAGTTGTACCCCAAAGTTTTTTTTTTTTTTCTGAGCATGAAACATATTAATATGTGCATATTTGGAGAGGACCTTTCTTCTTTTTTGCTCTTACTATTTTCTGCCAAAAATCTTTCTCTCCTGCCATGGTTAATCTGTTACTTTACAGAATTAATATGACCATATATCTCTCCATAGTGTCTTAGAAGAGATGATTTCCTTTTCTTTTATTCTTCTACTAATATTTCTTACATGCACACACACACACACACACACACACACACACACACACACAGCATTTTACCACTACTATCAGGTATGCTTCCAAATTTTGACAATTTTTTATATTTAAGATATATTTCTACCTATTACTACCATTTTTTTTTCTATCATTTAAATCCAGTGAATATTCTATGTTATAGAACTATCTATGGACATTTGGGCTAGATCTAACACCTTTTAATGAGTCTTTGGGCCTCATGAAACTTCTGTTATTTGGGCTTATTTCTCTTTATTATCTATCTGTTCCTGAATTTATTTTGAGATATCATGTATATATATGAACACTAATTATAAAATAATTAGGTAGTTTCTTACTACTTTATGAATTTCAATTTGCTTTCTGTCATTTTAGACCTCCTCTTTTTAAGTAAATCACTCCACTCTTCTTCTCAATAGAGACTTTTGTGAGCCTGCCTAGTATCTGAAGAACACAGAATCACCAACATATCATATATTTGCATAACATTGATAGAAATCATATAGTTCTAAAAACTCACCAACTTTCTGAGAATTGAACTGTCTAGAGCTAAATCTTTACTGCGTATCTTTTCTTACAGACTGCTGGAATCTCACTGAACAATGGAGTCATTAAACGTGTAAATTCTTATTTCACTTCCTTAGCATTTTATCTGATATGACGTTAATTTTATTATTTTTCCCAGATTGCTGCTTTTAATAGCATGTCTCAATCTTTTATAAGTGTATTGGTAAGAATGCTACTGCTTTGCTGATCAGTATGGCCATGATAATCAGTAATGATAGTTAAAACAAAATTCCTGGAGCTAGACTGTCTGGGCTTGAATCCTAGCTCCATTACTTCCTAGGTTGATGATCTTGGGCAATTTACTTAGCATTTCTGGGCTTCAGTTTCCTTACCTGAATAATAGAGATACAAAGAAATGTAAGTATTTCACAGGGCACTTGTGTTATGTTCAAGGGCTCAGACTAGTACCTGGCACATAGTAAGAACTCAACAAATCTTGTTTACTCTTTTACTCATTAGACTCTCTGTATACATGACTATCAGGTAGATTGTAAATATAATATGTTAACTATAACTAAATATAAATGAAATAATTCACAGTAATGATCAAAATGGTTGATAAACAGTGCAAAAGTCTGATAAAGAGGATTGATATTTATCAGACTTTAAATTTATTATTTTATTTTATAATTCAAATATACTAAACTATATAAAAATAGTTTTCATTATTATCTAAACTAGGCACCATTTTATCAGATTTAGGTTACAGTTGTTAAGGTGTCTAACATATTAGAGAAACACTTCTACAAAGCTCCTAAGACATCTACATATAGAGGATTACCTACACAAATGTTTATATATACACAGTACACCTAAGGATTTGGTTCATTTGCTCATACTTAATCTTTGTTCACAAGCTTACACAATTTATTTGTTTCCTTTTTTCTACGCAGTGTTTGATTAATTCTATGATATTCCAGAACAGTGAATTTCATATATTGAAATATGCTTTATAATGTGAATTAGAAGGACATTATATCAGATCAGAACACTTGAAAATGAATCAAAATCCATCTGTATCATTTTCAGGGCATGTATTATCCATTGTGAGCTCTTAATGCGTGGCATTTACATCCTTAGATAGGGTATACCAGCCATTAATTTCCCTCTACAAAGAAATTTGCTCACACAATAAACCACTAATTATTGAAATGTAATTTGAGGGTATCTGAAAGTGTACTGTCTGGAAAAACTTCTGTTAAAGTTTAGTAAATATAATAAAATAGTTATTTCCTTCCTTTCAAAGTAATATTTAAATTTTATTTAGGCTCCAAATTTGTTTCTTCATTTACAGTAATTATTTTTCTATCTCATCATGTCTAATGAATTTAATCAGGGTCTTTTTAGCATCTTCTCTATGCAAAGCACCACTCATTATATAATATATATGCCTAAATGATGATCCTCAGCATGATATAAGGTTATATATTTACTATGGGTGCCTACAAAGAATAAAATCTACAAGAGTCAAGTTTGATTACGTTGTTCATTTTACAAAACCCCAAAATAAATAGTTTGGTGTTTTTTTATATAAATAATGAGAGAAGTGTTACTAAGTGCAGCAGTCAAGTATATATTCACAGCATGCTGTTGGTAGTAAGTACAGATAAGGGGAATCACTAAAATAAACCATGAAACTTAATTTCCGGGCTAAGTGTCTGTTTCAACTCTTTTTTAAACTGAGAAATAGGTGCAGAGAAATACATGTACTTTTATCTGGCCATTTATTTGGACTATAAATTAGACTAAGTCTACCTTTAAACACTGGGCCGAATGTTAAAACTCCCCTAGTAAACAATGAAGCCCCGAGTACAATTCTTCTTTCTCCACACCTTTATGAATTATGAAGCTTATTCATGTTCATGTCTAAGCCAATATCTAAATTAAGTAGCAGATCAAAAGCTGGAAGCAAACTCTGCAGGTGTTACACTGCCCGTTTCAGAGCGATTTATTTTTCCTCCTTCCCTATCTCCACCAGCCTTCTGCGATGGGGAAACTTCTCAGAAAAGTTATAACAGATATCAAAGATGTGTTGCATGAGCAGAGCAAGTCATTTTGCTACTCTGGTTTCCTAAGATTCCTCATTGATAAAGTGAAAGATTTAGACATGAAAGCTCTTCCAGCTTTGTGAGTCTAAAATCTCTATCCATTACATTGTTTACAACTGAGTCACATTATAAGAATTTTTTAAAATCTGCTTTGAAAAGCTTTATAGTTTAATTGTCAAGAGAATGGTCTCTAAAGGCAAAAAGACTGGATTCCTGCTCTGTTCCTCAGTCTTCTCATTCATGAAATGGGGAAGATAATGTAATCTATATCATATAGTTATATGAAAATGAAATGACTTAACCCATGTAAAGCACTTAGAAAAGCATTTGACACTTAGGTGGTGAATTTTTCATGTTCTCTAACTGCTGATGATTCTTGGGATCATATTGACTACATTTTTATTGTTTTACTGAGTATTTCACAAAAATATTGTCTTCTACTGAGGAACATACAGATTCAGGAAACACATAAAGTGAGTGTGTATGCACGTGAGTGTATTATTTAGCACATTATCTATCTAGATTATTTATTTCCCATGTGTCAAAACAGATCTTTCTTTTATTCTTGATGCAGAAGCTAAAAAGGTTGATCTCATAGAAGTAGAGAGTTGAATAGTAGTTACCAGAGGGTAGGAAGGGTGGAGGGGAAGGGGAGATAGAGGTTGGTTAAAGTTTACAAAATTACAGCTGGAAAGAAAAAATAAGTTCTAGTGTTCTGTAGCACTGTAGGATGACTACAGTTAAAGATAATATATAGTTTCAAATAGTTAGAAGGAGGATATTGAATGTTCCCAACGCAAAGAAACGATGACTGTCTGCGATGATAAATATGCTAATGACCCTGATCTGATCACTATACATTATATGTATTGCAACATCACTATGTACCCCACAAAGATGTACAATTATATGTCAACTAAAAATTTTAAAAATATACAAATCAAAAAAATATAGTATTTGCAAAAAATTCTATTACAATCAGAATTACACATGGAATATACAGATATTTGGGAAAAAAATGTCTTTACTTAGTTTCAATCAATTGGCTGTCCGATCTAACAACAGGCTTTTAAAATCTACAATAGTTAAAAATAAAGTCATAGAAGCCAGGACAAAATAGCACCCTCACCAAAAGAAGTGATAACTCTACAATGGCATGAAATGTTTCCTACAATATCATGGGATGGTTAATTTTATGAGCCAACTTAAAGGGTGTTTTTGCATTTAACATTTAAATCAGTGAACTTCGGGTAAAGCAGATTGCCCTCCTTGATGTAGGTGAGCCTCATCCAATCAACTGAAGGCCTGAATAGAACTAAAATATGGGTCTCCTTGTGCAAGAAGAAACTCTCCAGCAGATGGCCTACAGATTTAATCAGTTCCATTGGTTCTCTTGGGTCTCTACCTTACCAACCCACACAGCAGAATTTGGACTCACCAAGCCTCCATAATATTATGCTTCAATTTCTTATTATAAATCTCTCTCTCTCTCTCTCTCTATATATATATATATGTGTGTGTGTGTGTGTGTGTGTGTGTGTGTGTGTGTGTGTATGTGTGTGTGTGTGTGTGTGTGGTGATTCTGTTTTTCTGTATAACCCTGATTATACAGTATCTGCTCAGTCTTCTAAGTGTCGCAACTAAGAAAATGCACCAAATACTAGGAGAATATGTCAAGAGATACCTCTCCCTTCTATACCAAGAAAGGAAACCTATCAGAGTGCTTTGAATTGAAAAGAAAAATCAGTCAAGGATGTGATAATTCTGCCATACTAACTTAGAATTCATTTAGGTTAAAAAGCCATTTACTGTTTTAAATCATTGCACAAAAGCTCTTTCTACATTTTATTTCTCAATCCTGAGAGTCCTCCTTGTTAAAAGAAATAGTATTATTAACTATGAGTAAATCCTCCATGATGATAAAATTCAAGTTTAATGGTAAAATATTCACTAAGAAATTTGGAAACCACCTATCTGCTTTTTAACAATCTTCAATTATCTTAGCATTTCCTCTGAAAATCAGTGTTCTATACAGCTAGTGCTTGGCAACAAGGGATCTCAAATAACCAGTTTAGTGAGATAGAAAAATCTGTTTTGGTTCAAAAACAATTGCAAGAGAAAGACAGCTAGATCATCCATTCATATTTCAACGAAAATGAAGTTTATTCCCAATATCAGCTTTTCTATATAGGCAGTCCTTGACTTACCATGGTTCAACTTAACATTTTTTTTTTTTTTTTTACTTTACAACGGTGCAAAAGTGATACACATTCAGTAGAAACCATATTTTGAGCACCAATACAACTTTTCTGTTTTTCACTTTCTTCACAATATTCAATAGATTACATGATATATTAAACACTTTTTAATAAAATAGGCTTTGTATTGGATGATTTTGCTTAACTGTGGGCTAATGTAAGTGTTCTGAGCACGTTTAAGGCAGACTAGGTTAATCTATGATGTGCTGTTAGGTTAGATGTATTAAGTACATTTTTTCACATACAATATTTTTAATTTACTATGGGTTTATCAGAATGTAACCCTACCTGTAAGTTGAGGAGCAACTGTATTTATGTTTATAGTGTTTGCCTAGTTGATTCTTAATATTGATAGTTTCTTTTTAAAAATTTTGTAGTACGAGTCAAACCATGATGAAGATGAGACTGCCATATGTTTCCTTCAAGTTGAGCTTCAAGGATCCATTCCCTTGAAAATTAGACACTAATATGTTTCTTAGTATTTAAGCCCCTAAGTGGCATGTTTTAAAAAATATTTCCAGCAGCCATTCAGATGTTTCTATACTAGTTTTGTGCCTTACTTCCCACACATACACAATTACAGACAAGACCAGGAGGGAAGTAATGTTTTTAAAACAGCTAAACAAAAGGTACTCACTTTCGATATTCCCTATAATCAGAAGAATTGGATTCCAAGTAAAGCCCCACAAAAAACAAAGCCCGCAATAGGTTCTAGACAGATGCAAGGATGAGAGAGTTCAAATAGGTTCAAAGTCAAAAATTAACCGAGAGATAAATTATGCATATGGCTTGAATTAGCAAAGACAATGTTTTCAATTAAAGCCAAATTTTGTTTGTGTGCTTGTGTGTGTGTGTGTGTGTGTGTGTGTGTGTGTATTACTTTCCTATCACCATTGTGCCAAATTACCACAAAATGATAGCTTAACACAATACAAATCTATATTACAGTGCTGGAGGTCAGAGTTCCAAAATGGGTCTTGCTGGGCTAAAACGGAGGTGTTGGCAGGCCTGTATTTCTTTCTGGAGGCTCTAAGGAAGAATCCCTTTCCAGTTTCTAGAGATCACTCACCTTTCTTGGATTACAGCCCTTTTCTTCCATCTCAAAGCCACTAAGAGCAGGTCAGTTCTTCTAACATCCCATCACTATGATCTCCTGTTATGCCTCCCTCTTCCAAACTTAAGGAGCCTTGTGATTAAATTGAACTAACTTGGGTAATCCAGGATAATATATTATTGCAATCTCATCTGATTAGCAAGTTTCCATGTCCTTTCCCATCTTAGGCATCATATTCATGGGTCACATTAAAGCATGGGCACCTTTGGGAGGCCATTATTCTTTTTTGCTGTTGTTATGAGTTTTTTTGATGATTTCAAATTTTATATTTAGATCCATGTGCAGGTTTATTACATGGGAATATTGTGTGATGCTAAGGTTTGGGGTATGAATGATCCTTCACCCAGGTAGTGAGCATAGTACTCAACTGGTAGCTTTTCACCCCTCCTCCTTCCCCCTCCCCACTCTAGCAGTCTCTAGCGTCTCCTGTTCCCATTTTTATGTCCATGTGCACTTATTGTTTAGCTCCTACTTATAATTTGGAACATGTGGTATTTGGTTTTCTATTCTTGCATTAATTCACTTAGGATAATGGGAGGCTGTATTAGGGTTCTCTAAAGGGGCAGAACTCATAAGATACATGTATATATGAAGGGAAGTTTATTAGGAGACGTGACTCACACAATCACAAGGTGAAGTCTCATGATAGGCCATCTGCAAACTGAGGAGCAAGAAAGCCAGTCCGAGTCCCGAAGCCTCAAAAGTAGGGAGCCGACAGCGCACCCTTCCGTCTGTGGCCCAAGGCCTGGGAGCCTCTAGCAAATCACTGGAGTAAGTCTTAAGAGTCCAAAAGCTAAAGATCTTGGAGTCTGATATTCAAGGGCAGAAAGCATTCAGCAAGGGAGAAAGATAAAGGCTGGAAGACTCAGCAAGTCAAGTCCCTCCACCTTCTTCTGCCTGCTTTATTCTAGCTGTACTGGCAGTAGATTAGATGGTACCTACCCAGATTGAGGGTGGGTCTGCCCTTTTCAGTCCAATGACCCAAACGTTAATCTGCTTTGGCAACACCATCACAGACACACCCAGAAACAATACTTTGCATCCTTCAATCAAGTTGGCATTCAATATTAACCATCACACGTCCACCCCTTGTCAACTTGAACCCATACACATCTCTTGAAATCATGCATAATCTTCAAATATAAACAATAATAAGGTCATAACTATGCTTAACATACAGCTATTCTTCATACAACCAGAAGTGCACTAATTATTCTTTGTAGCACAGTAAGTATGTATGTATTTTTTACATTGATATCCACAAAATATGCATTTGTTTTTGATTTTTATTAATTCAAGAACCCGTATCTTTTGACTTAAAATCTCCAGAAGTTGTTATTTTGTAGAGTCCATGTGAAATGGCAGGTCATCTGAATTTGCCTTAAAAGTTAGCAAGAGATATCTTACATCAATTGCGTTTGCTAAGGGTTATATGCTGCAAAAGTGATTTATCTTCTGAAAGACATTTACAATAGAGACCCAACATTCTGTCCTTGAAAGCAGGAGTCCTCAACTTTTGTGGTATCAGGGACTAGTTTCATGGAAGACTATATTTTCCATGGACAGGGGTAATTTTGGGGATGAAACTGTTCCACGTCAGATCATCAGGCATTAGATTATAAGGAGCGCACAACCTAGATCCCTCGCATGCACAGTTCACAATAGGGTTTATACTCCTAATGAGAATCAAATGCCATCACTGATCTGATGGCAGGCAGAGCTCCGGCAGTAATGCAAGCCATGGGGAGTTGTTGTAAATACAAATGAATTTTCACTTGTTTGCCCTCCACCCCCCGCCTGCTATGTGGCCCATTTCCTAACAGGCCACAGACCTGTACCAGTCCACGGCCCAGGAGTTAGGAACCCCTGATCTAAAGCATCTTAAACACAGCTACTATATAGTCTTAAAGTGTAGAGCATGGACTCTAGAGCTAGACTGTGTTCAAACCCCAGCTTTACCACTTACTAACTGTGTCTATCTTCAACAGGTCATTTAACTACTCTAGACTTCAGCTTCCTAATCTGAAGAAATAGAATTTAAAATATTACCTAAGTGAGATATTACCTAAGGATGGTGTCTGGCCCAAAGTTAAGTGATATATACAGGTTAGCTATTATCACTGAGTTATAATTTTAAAACTATCCATCTAAAATGTCTAATTTAATAAAAACATATTGCCAACATTAACAGTAACAGATCTTGTCTCATTTCATAACTACTAACAATATTATGAAAACAAACACTGGTTTAAAAATTATACATTTTATACATGCATATGTAATGCCAAATACTAACTAAAATAAAGGTCATTCCTATATGATAGAAAACACTGAGTCATAAAATGGCTGAGATATTATGTATTGCCATCTTGACAGTGAGAGAGAATCTATGGTCACTTTTTAAGATAGTTTGACAGTTTTTCACAAAACTAAACATGCTATTAACCATAAGTCTCAGCAATCACATTTCTTAGTATTTACCCAAAGGAGCTGAAAAACTTAAGTCTACACACACCCAGCAAGCAGATACTTATAGCAGCTTTATTCATAAATGCCAAAATTTGAAAGTAACCAAGATGTCCTTCTGTAGGTGAATAAACTGTGGTAGATTCAGAAACGATTATTCACTGCTAAAAAAAAAAAAGGGTGAAAAGACACGGAGGAGCCTTAAATCTATATTACTGAGCACAATACGTTAATTGGAATCGGCTACATACTGTATGATTCCAACTATATGACATTCTGAAAAAGGAAAAACTATGAAGACAGAAAATATCAGCAGTTGCCAGGGGTTGCAGAAAAGGGGAAGGGGAGATGAACAAGCAGAGAATGGAGGATTTTTATGGTAGTGAAACTACTCTATAGACACTATACTTGTGGATACTTGTTATTATAAATGTTTTCCAAACCCATAGAATGTACAAAACTGAACCCCAATGTAAACTATGGACTTTGGGTGATATTGATGTGTCAATGTAAGTTCATCAATTATAACAAATGTGTCACTCTGGTGGGGGATATTGATAATGAGGGAGGTTATGCATGTGTAGGGTAGAGAATATACGAGAAATCTCTGTAACTTCCTCTCATTTTTGCTGTGAACCTATAACTTCTCTAAAACCTAAAGTCTACTTTAAAAAATGAAGAGGGGTCAAATATTTCTGAGTGCTCTGGGGGGAAGGTTGTAAATGGGAAATTCACTCACAGATCAACCGCCACTGGAAGCTTTGTGGTAAATGCTATTACTGCTTTTTGAATAGTACTTTGACTCCAGAAATCCATATAGTGAAAAGTATTTGTAGATCTAGAGTTTTTCAAGTGTGTGCTTTCTGTAAGTACTCAGATTATGAAATTATAGACTAATTAGTATAACTGGCAATATGGATCTCAACTGAAGTTTCTAAAATTATAAGCCTGCTAATGAGCAGGTAAAAGAGAATCCATGATTCCAAGATTTCTTAAGACTTAGAATTTTTCAAATTATGAACATACTAACATAACAGTAGAATCATATTTAGTGAGAGAAAAAAATAGAGGGATCTTTTTCTAAGCAAATATATTTTTCTCACTCTTTTAATGTTCACACACAGTGTAAATAATTAATGCAGTATAAAATGTCTCAATTGTCAAGAAAACATTATAAAGCAAACTATAACAACATTAAAGACAAAATTCTTGATTTTGGTGAGGGAGGGATAGGTGGGGTAGAATGAGATTTCTATGCTTTACTCTTACTCCTAGAAATTGAGAAGGCAATTCAGGATCATTTTATATATCTGCCTTCCTTTCAAAATTGAAAGCAATATACTGACTGAACAAACTCCTTTTTAAAGCTTCATTGCTTTGTGTTTTCAATTGTTTACTGAATGCAAAATGCATGTTTGAATTATTTAGTATAGAAGGGGCTTATAGACGACTCTAGAGAAAATGCCTTTGGTACAATATAGTGTGGCCCTATTTTATCCACCATTGCACAGAACATCTATAAATGGTCCCAGTGCTTGCACAGTGCTATAGGGCTCATTCCCATTATCCCTGAGCTGTGGTTACTTCAAATGCTCTGCTAATCGTTCTGTGCTCTAACATGCTCTGGAGAAAAACCTAAATGTTCCCACAAAGTCAAAGAGAAGTCCCACTAATGAAATTAAGCAAAGGGAATAAATGTGTTTTTGTCAATGTAGGCCCCTTAAGTGAAATTTCGCAAGGTGATGCACATGGATTATTCAGTAGAAAAGCTTTTAATTAGTGTTACTTCACATTTACTCTGTAAAGGGCAAAAATAATCAAAATGGTCCATCAGGTCTGTTGAATGTGTAACCTAGCAAGTGTTCAACAAGCTGAGTTCCCATCAGTTATTTACTTGAAAAATATCTGAAAGTTAATTTATGAAAAGTTACAAGGAGTGGGAGGAAACATACTTTGTTCCTTGAACACATAAAAGTAATTTTTATAAAAAAAAGTAATTTTTATTAAACCTAACCTTCATTCTTTTTCTTTTTCTTTCTTTTTTTATCCAGATAATTTTTATTACTATTGAAATACGTAAGAATGTGACAAAGAGCTATGAAAACAGACAAGTAACAGAAGAAAGACAATTTCATTAAAGAATATACTTGAACAATTTTCTAATGGTTATTTCTTTCTCTTCCTGATAAGGTACTCTTTCTCCTAGTACCTCACTCTTTGTGTCCTGTTTGTGGAGTGAAAAGTGCATTGAAAACAGCAATTTCCAAAAGCTTTGGTGAGGATGTTATGACAGAGAAAAAATATGCAAATATTCTGACTCTACCTCAATACTGATTTCAAATCAGCCTGATGTGTTAATGTAATTACTTTAATGGACAATTGTCTACACCTTTTAAACTTCAATCAACCTGCATCATTTTCATGGAAGTACCCAAAACACTGTTGATTCAAATATTGTCTCTAGAAACAAACATAATCCTTTTTTGAGACTTAAAATTTAACTTAATAGACTGTGTGTGACACCAGGTCAGAGCCATTAGCTGAACACCAATTGACCTTGACAGTTCTGACATTTCAAACAGGCAATTGGTAGTGACTGGCTCATCCGAGAAGAGCTCATTACTTATAGAGCTATCTCTTATAGAAACAAACAGCTCATTATTTATAGAGCTATCTCTTATAGAAACAACTTGATTTTGACCTGAGTAGTTTTCATCTGCACCTGAGCAGTGGAGAATTACAGATCCCTATTGAATTGAACAGTAATTTGTTCCTTTGTATTCCTTAAGTTTATAGTTTTCATTTTTTCCATACGCTTGCAAGGTTTGTATCTCCTCCTGTGGTTGACCATCCTATCTAGACTGTCTCAGTGAAAAGACTGATGGTACATGCATTTCTCTCTTAAGTCTACATCATCCTAAACGCTATTCTGTGGAGTACAACTCTTCATGATATTTGAAAAGAGAGAGAGAGAGCTGGAACACCAGTGGTTGTTTTAGTAGGCATTTATTATGTGCCCGTAATAAATTTTCAAAAACCCTGCACACACAAACCCATAAAAATCAGTTTGATTTACCAAGAGGCTTAATAAAACAAAAATTCCCTGAAATAATTTGTAACTTTCTTTTACTAAAAGTGAAAATTCCACCATTAGTATAAAATGTGGGGGAAAAACAAACATTTTTTGCAGTAAATATCCTCATGGCAATGTTCCTGAAACAGATTTTTGATTAAGTACAATGTCTCTCAATCAACATCTTACTTTATACCTAGCTTATTGTTATCTATCATTATCTAGATATGCTTCTCCCGTATTCTTCCAATGTTTAGGTGCAAAATAAACATATTCTTCTTAGAAGTTTAGCACATAAACACTGTGTTGGGAAAATTCTACTGTATATAAATATTTGAAACCAAATTTCAATTAATAATATGTGGCATTCTGCTTGTAGTATTACTCAGTAAATGCACAGCACTTTTATACTTGATCTCCTCAAGATGAAAACAACACAGCGAGAAATTACAGCACAAATAAACATACTTTTCTTCCCAAAAAGGAAACTTAACCTAGCAGATTAAAAGTCTTAACCAAATTCACAATGCTATTAGTGGCAGAGTCAGAATCAAAATCAAATCTTAACAGGCTCTAAATTCAATGTTCTTTTTTTGTATACAGTCCTCCAAATTAAGAGGAAGCATGGTCTCATGCACACTGAGATTTTAAGCAATTGTAATCACTAGAAGAATAATAACTGTGACACATCCTTTAACTCTCCACTCCAACTTCTCAGGTGCGCATGCACACACAACACACACACACACACACACACACACACACACACACACACACCCCTCTCTCTCTCTCTCTCTCTCACCGGCACACAAACCATTACGAGGAGACTTAAGATTGACTATTTACTGGGAGAAATGCTGGATATAGTATACACCTAAAGTAAAATGAAAAAAAAAAAAAGATTGACGATTTACTAAGTAGTAATTTCCTTGGAAAGCCCAATGAACTGACTAAAAATGGGGTAATAATATATATAATAAAAGCAATGGAGTAAATGTGACAAGTAAATAGTAAAAAAAAAAAAAAAAAAAAAAAAAACAAACAAAAAAAAAACTAAGAAAAGTGATGAATTCTGATTAACAACTATGAATGAATCAACAAATGCAGCTTCAAATATATCTAAGAATTAATTAATCAAAAATCTTAAGGCACATTATCTCTGCCAGACATCTAGTTCCCCAATATCAATGGGAGCTCTCCTTATTGGAAGGCCAGGTCTCTGGGGCAAGGTTCTATGCTCAATAATATTCAAAGGATATCTCCTTTTCCCACAAGTTTAGGAACAAATATTTTATTCAACTCTTTGTTTTCTCTTCTTTTCCAATACAACAAAGAATAATGACAAAAATATAACAGCAATAGTCAGCTAGCAAGACAAACTATAATTTTGAATTCAATAATCTACTAACAAAAGGAATTGATAGATCTTTAACTCACTAGAATTATCTGAATAAGGAACTCAGTTCTCCATGTGGTTTACATGATGAACTGACAAAAAGTTTGTATGTTTGTTGATGGAAATATATAAATTTCAAGAATTCTAGAAAAATATATATATTTTTAGAGAAGATTCTTGCTCTGTTGCCCAGGCTGGAGTGTAGTTGTCTGATCATAGCTCACTGCAGCCTCCAACTCTTGGGCTCAAACAATCCTTCTGCCTCAGCCTAGTGCATTTTATAGACAGAATCATCTTTCATTAATTACATGCTACTTTCTTATACTGGTATAATTTTAATTGAATGTTTTTATACAATTACAATGTAATATATATATTAAAATGTACACACTTCATAAAGAGAGATTCCTATCTTTAAATTATATAATTTACCTCCATTGTGTAAAGTACTAAGATTTTATGAATACAGAATATTATTATAAAATAAATGTTTTCCCTTCAATTGTTATTTCATCATAGAGCTAAAAATTACCTGTTGTAATCCTAAGATCAAGTTCTAAAATCAGGAACTCCTATAGGAAAAATTCTAATAAATAATTGTATCTCTAGGTTGAACATACTCTATAGATTGCCTCTCTTGCAGCTAGATTGTATGTTATAGAAGGTCTAGTGATTTTGAGAAACAAGTTGGGAATTTCATATTGTAGCTAGACCATGGAGGATTTTAGCTACAAGACAAAAATGTTAGGAACTTCTTCAGTAAATGATGGGAAGTTTGGAGAAGAGTATGACATTATTACAAGATGGTAATATGAAGGTGATTCTGACATCAATTGCTTAAATCTGCTGAAGAGAAGATAGCTTGGAGCCAGAGAAAACATTCAGGAAGTCATTTTAATAGGTACAGTAAAAAGCAATGAGGTTGTATGTTTTACTTCAATGCAAAAAAAATAAAATAAGCAAAAATAAGAAAACTGGAGCCTAATTACAATAGCAGCACTGGTAATGAAAATAGGTGAGCTACTTCGGAGTTAGAGTCAAGAGCTTGGGACGTTAATGGGTATGAGGATGAAGAGGAATGCTGCTACAATAGTTATTACTATATTTTAGCATTAATACAGTGATATCAGGCACCCATTTAACCTACAGCTAAATTTCTATAAATGAAGTACTATTAAATAAACAAACACATAAATAAGCAGATCTTAACAAAAGTGAAACAATTAGGTGTCCCAAATCAACTTTCTTCATACAAATGAATGTATCTTGGTTGTATGTATGACTGTTGTGCTTTTAGACTTTTACCTGCAAGTAATTCACATAATTTTTAAGATGTTAAATTAAAAACTGTAAGATCACTTCTTACATTTAATTAAATGATGTCTTTTAATTCTATGTTAATTTTGAAAATTTATTTACTGGAAAGTAACTTCAATAATAATTGAAAGACAGAACAAGTTGCAAAAAACTAAGATTAAAAGAAATATCATTGGCCTGATTGTATAACCTTTATCACTTTACAGGAATCCATCATGTCAACTATTAGTGGTAAAGAAACTCTCATGAGGAGAACACAAAATCTCTTTAGTGAACACGAGCAATAAATGGCCTGCTGTTTGAATACAGATAATTATTTGCATAATATAACTTGCTTACATTATGATTAGAGAGAAGGAATATTTGAATATGTTTAATACTTTACCAGTTGAACACAAATTTGTTAATACCTGTATACACATTGGGATACCTAAATTTGAATTATTTATCTTTAAGTATGTTTATCTTTACTATATAATTGAAATGATAATTTGTTATTTTATCATAATTTTTCCATATTTCAATTGAATTTGCACTTTTTACAAATGTGTTATATTAACACCTTTTAGCTTTATTTTATAAAATTCTAACATATGGCATAGCTTTAGTGATTTATTCATAACAGTTGTGATCTCTGAATATCCTTGCCCTCTCCTTTGCTACCAAAATTAGCTAGATAAGTTTTTAAAATAATTAGCTTCATTAACTGGATGTTAAAAGCTACAAAAACATTTTAAAAGTTGCTGTGCATAAGAGAAAAAAATCCACTAAACTAATGAATCTTATGATTGTTTACTGAGCTGACAACTTATCCAGGGGCCCAATAATTTACACATTTTTGTATTCCAAGCACCCAGCACAGTGCCTGGTATATAACAGATCCTCAATACATACCTTAGTTCTTTTTGAATGACCCATAACTCAAGTAATTTTTAATCCAAAAGCAATATACATGATCAGCCAAAAAATTTCCACTATTCTTTCTGTGGGATAGCTTTATCTCTAAAAGTTACCAAACACCAATGAAGCTATGAAAACTGTAAAGTGCCACAGATTATCTTTAGGATATTTTGAGAAGGTTGACTTGGATCACTGACAATTTCTAAGTAATTTGACTGGAAGATTTAAAAGTCCAGTTACATTGCTAAGTGAAATCATTTCAAAAACTTCCTGCATTTTCCAAATCATTTTGTATATTAATTACTTATGGTTTAAGATTGTTCACAGAACTGGAACAGATATTACTACCTAAAAATTGCTTGTTCATGAATCACTCTGTTATAAGTATAGCCACTTCCTTAAAATGACCGCTTTATAAAATTTAATTTCATTATTTTAATAGTGCTTTCTGTTTCTATTTTCTCGGTCAGTTAAAAAGTATTATACATATATCCCTGCGGGCCCCTCGTGCGGTCGCGTTGAATGGCCCTGAGTGGGACTCAGCCTAAGCCAAGGACATTCTGGGCTGCCAGGGGATCGTCAACGACAGGACTGGGCTGAGGCACTGCAGTACCATGAGGCGCGGGTTCTTAAGAGATTATGGCATCGGAAACCCACCATGTTGAACAACGGAACTTTCGTAATAAGATTGAAGATCATTTCATTGATCTTCCTAGAAAAAAGATCTGTAATTTCACTAATAAGAACATGAAGGAGGTTAAGAAATCTCCAAAACAGTTGGCTGCTTACATAAATAGAACAGTTGGACAAATTGTAAAAGACAAAATAAACTATGTAAAGTGACCTATCGCAGAAAGTTCCCTGGAAGTGAGGGCTGTGACATGGCAAATAAAGAAAATGAACTGGCTTGTGCAGGCCACCTGCCTGAAAAATTACACCATGATAGTAGAACATACTTAGTTAACTCCAGTGATTCCAGTTCTTCACAGACAGAAAGCCCATCATTAAAACACAGTGGGTTTTTTCCTGAGGTTTCTCAGGACCATGAACAATGGCCCAAGTTTTGTTCAGCAGGAATTTGAGATTGAATGTAGCTTTAACTTTCTGGAGAAAGGGAAGTGTAAGTGGACTTGCAGCTTATTTGTTGAGGATAGAAAGATCTTGGTGTTGTAGTAGATTGCCTTCCTGTGCGCATCAAGAGTTTACAGGAAGAAAAACAATATATCTCACTTTGCTACTGTGTAGACTTTTGGCTCTAGTAAAGTCACTACCTAAAAGCACATTTGAAGAATATGTCATAGTTGGTTTAAACTGGCTTCAAGCACTCACTAACAGGTGGTGGTCAGAGCTATCATCCAAAACAGAAATTATAAATGATGGAAATGCTCTAGATTTTAAAACAACAATTAAATGGATTATGGGAACAGGAAAATCATCTTACTTTGGTTCCAGGACATACTGGTAATATAGCTAAGGATGTAGATGCTTATTTATTACAGTTATGTTGAGAGATTTCATCTACTAATGGGCATTTGGTTTTTCAAACATCCCCGAACTACATAATTTACAAAAAAAAAAATAGTCTGGTCTGAGAACTGTGAACTGTGGAAGAAATTAAAACCATTTTTTCTTTTAAAAAGCCACATAATGAAACCACTAATGAAACCCCAACAATCTACTTCACATTGAAGTGGAAAAATACCCAAAAGGAGCAGCTTCAACTTCATGGAGGTGAAAACGCACTATGAAGATCGTTTGCCTTTGCTGCATTTGGGAGTTATATGGTTATTTGGTAACATTAAGAACTACTGGATTTTAATGCAATCTTGCATAAGAATATAATTTATACTATGTGAAAAAATAAGACAGGACTTGTTACTAGGAACCACCAAGACCAGTCATCATTAACTTGGTTAAGATTATATTTTATAAAAAAAAAAAACACTTAAATGTGTGAAGCTATTTTCTTACATTGAAAAGACTGAAAGTTTAAAACATGAAAAAATCAGTATTAAAATGTTTTTGTTCACACTGAAAAAAAGTATTATAAGTAGAGTGGTTAAATTTATAAAAGTTGTTTCTGATAATAATAATAATTTAACTTTATTTAGAATAATGACCCCAGTTCCATGTTAAAATTAAATAATAATGGCAACAATTTCTTTTAAACTTGTTATCTATCATAATTAAATATAGCACACTAAAAGAAAATGACAGGAAAACTTAGAAAAAATACTGAAAATAAATATATCAATGGGAAAAAATGACAGTAAAGCGTATTTTTTAAACAGAAATGTTGTATGGTATTAGAATTTCAAAAATTAAAATACATTTAAAAATTCATGATAAATCTGTTCATTTAACACAATTTTATAAATTTTGATTAAACAGCATTACCAGGGAAACTTATATTTTACAGGTAATTAAGTATCCAAAACCATATTGCAAAACACATGATTCTGTGCTCTGTCTAGGTATTTCTACAAAAATATACCAATTATACTCATGTTTCTCTAATAAAAATACGTTTATAGACACCACGACGTTTAGCATCCCACTCACAAAACATTAATTATCCAACCTACTATGCGATATATGCTGTAGATATAGAAACATCTATAACATATAACTGTAGATATATTTTGTCTAAACATCTACAGATTTAGACAAAATCGTGGGACTATAGATGAATGTGACTAGCACCATGCTTAATGCAAATGGAATGCTTTTCCTTTCCCGTTTCTCTTTTTTGTGAATAATTATTTCACAGACTTAGTTTATTTGTAAACAGCAGCCTTATCTTTTTGGTAGGGCTGAAATTTCTGTTCATTAGTAATGTACTCTTCTTCTGCATAGTTATCTGAGAAGTAAATCTCTCATTAACATAGAGAACATAGAATGGTATATTTTATTTTTTGTTTCTTCACTTGAGACAGAAATAAAAGGTAAGGCCCCCAAAAATTATTGGTACAAGTAATGGATTATCCAGAGTCCACTTCACTTCCAGAGACAACATTGATTAAAATGAGAATACTGAGAACTAAATAGATCATTTTTATCCAATCCCTTTGTGATAGAATTCTAAATGCTCTCAAAAACCCTAAGACACCATTCTAGTCTCTGGGATTATGACTATGATGAGATGCCTGTGATTGTGTTACACTGAGTGGCAAAAGGAATTTTGCAGATGAAATTAAGTCACTTACCAGTCCACTTCACATTCATCAAGAAAATCTTCTGGGTGGGCCTACCCTATTTACATGAGCCCTTTAAAGACAGTATTTCTTTTCTAGCTGGTAGAGAAGAGGATGTCAGAGAGACTGGAAGTATGAGAAGAATTCATGCAGGTTTCTCCATTGTTGAGATGGGGTGGGGGTTCATGAATCAAGGACATAAAGCGGTCTCTAGAAATTAAGAGAGTGGCCTCTTGCTGATGACCTGTAAGAAAACTGGGACCTTGGTTGGGTGTGATGGTTCATGCCTGGTAATCCCAGCACTTTGGGAGCTGAGTGGGTGGATAACTTGAGGTCAGGAGTTCAAGACCAGCCTGGACAACATGGTGAAACCCCATCTCTACTAAAAATACAAAAATTAGCCAGGCGAGGTGGCACAAGCTTGTAATCCCAGCTACTTGGGAGGCTGAGGGAGGAGGATCACTTGAACCCTGGAGGTGGAGGTGGCGGTGAGCTGAGATCACGATGCTACACTCCAGCCTGAGCAAGAGAGCTAGATTCCATCAAAAAGAAAGAAAAAAAAGAAAGAAAAAGAAAGAAAGAAAAAAAAAGAAAGGAAGGAAGGAAGGAAGAAAAAGGAAGAAAGAGAAAGAAAGAAAAGAGAGAAAGAAAGAAAGAAAAAGGGGAGAGAAAAAAAGAAAATAAAAGGAAAATGAGGACCTCAGGAATGGTAAATTTTACCTATAACCTGAATGAAATTGGAAGCATATTCTCTACAGACTCCAGATAAGAGCCAGCATGGCCAATATATTGAGTTTAACCTGTGAGACCCTAAATAACGAACTCAGCCAAGCCTGCCTGGACTTCTGGTCTACAGAACTATGAGATAACAAATGAGTGGTTTTAGGCTTCTAAGTTAGTGGTAATTTATTATACAACTTCCAAAACTAATACAACATTCATTTTTTTTTTTTAGATAAAGAAACTGAGACCCAGGGAGGTCCACAAATAGAAAATGATGTGTCTCTCTTCAATAATCACATCCCAACTGGTACACAAGCAGTATGTTCTTCTATTGGCAACTGTCTATGAATCCCACAGGGCAAAGATAATTAATATTTTAAATAGCCAAATATCCCTAACAACTGGCAGGGAAATAATACCTGAATGACTGAGTTAACAAATGTACTAATGTGGAAATGATTGTTATGCAGATCCATATCTTAATTAATTGATACTACTTTCCTTTTAGGCATGGAAGTAATAAACTGATGGGACTTCCCATTTAAAATGGGTCCAGAGTCTTTGGGGTGCCCATAACAACTTGACTTCATATACATTCAATCAAGTATGTAAAAACAACCTCTAGAGATAAGCTTAATTATTCTGACTTAGCTAGTTTCATTATTGGACATTGAATGAACATGCAAAATTTCCTATGTGCTTGCAAATTTCAGAAATAAATATAAAATCAATTATCTTTGTATAGAACTAAATGAACTTTAAAAATACATCATGTCAAATTAACGGAGTTTTTGAAATCCTATTAAGGAACAGAGAAACTGCTTATGTGACTGTGGAACCTGTCAGTTGCTAGTGTTAGAAAGCGTTTGTTCTAACAGCTTGTCAGGCATTAAAAAATATCAGATTATAGGTAGTGTGATGGTTAATATTAGGTGTCAACTTGATTGAATTGAGGGATGCCTACATGGTTGGTAAAGCATTGTTTTGGTTGTGTCTATAAGGGTGTTTCCAGAGGAGACTGACATTTAAGTCAGTAGACTGGGAGAGGAAGACCAATGTGGGTGGGTACCATTTCAATAGGCTGCCAGCATGGCTAGAAGAAAGCAGGCAGAAGAGGGATAAACTTGCTTGTTGAGTCTTCTACCTTTCTCTTCCCATGCTGGATGCTTGCTTCTGTTCCTCCTGCCCTTGGACATCAGACTACAGGTTCATTGGACTTTGGGCTCTGAGACTTGCAGCAGCAGCTTACCAGTGGCTCTAGGGCATAAAAGCTTCACTGCTGGCTTCCCTGCTGGCTTCCCTGGTTTGGAGGCTTCCAGACTGTGTTACTACTGGCTTCTCTCTTCCCCAGCTTGCAGATGGCCTATCATGAGACTTCAGCTTGTAAGCATGTGAGCCAATTCTCCCTAATAAATTCCCTTTTATATATACATATATCTTATTTGTTCTGCCCCTTTGGAGAACCCTGACTAACAATGCTATATTAGGATCTTGCAGCTAAAAAAAAAAAATAGAAAAATCTAAGTAAATATTCAGGATGTGCCCAAATACCAGATTCTTTGTTATCATGTGTGTGTGTGTGTACATTTTATGTATGCTTACTGGCATTATCTCTAGAAAATAAGGATGAATTAAATGATATCAATTGAAGAGGAAGGTTAGTGTCTTGAAAAAATTACTGAAGTAAGTAATAGTAGATTTGGCTAGTCTCTCCTTAACCCAATTTCTAGTTGGCCTTGTTTTTACCTGGTCGGTAATGCTCTTTCCAATTTATGGATACATTTTAGAGACGGGGCTAATAAGTTACATTTGCTTATATATGATATTTTTCTTTTCAATTATAAGCCCTATTCCTCCTCTGTAATTTCGTTTCTAATGATTATAATGTTATAATGATGATCAAAATTAAAAGAAGAATGCACCTGTGATTTTTAATCAGTAGAGCTTGAGTTTGATCCATTTTGCTTTTGATTCTGTAGTCTTCTGGCACAAATTGTTTGCATTTATTCAAATTGTTGATGCTGTCAGTTCATCTTTAAGATATCTAATTTTCATGTTCATGGACCATGACACAGAGGGATTTGATTTTTGTAGCTAAGTCAGTATTTTTGAGAGAAGGTTTTCTACTTTTATGTGCATCTGTATTTCAGTGTTTGCTACACATCAATATGGTGGTATACTTTGCTCCATGTGTAATGACTGTATTAAAAAGGAATACTGATCTATAGTCTTCATTTTGTTAGGTCAAGCATGAGCATTTTCTCAGAGAAGATTAAAATTATTTTTGAGTGAATTAATAAAAATAATTAATTTTCTACAGGTCTACTTCAATATATGCAGACCAGGAGCACAGTGAGACAGGAAGCTTCTCTATCATGGTATTTGAATGATCTTGAAAGTGAATGACTCTCAATTTTTGCAAGTCAGCCTTGTCTCTAGACCTATAAGGTACATTTACTGATTTTTACATTATTTAATTTTGTGTCATTTTTTTTTTGGTAAAGATGCTATGCTGAATAACAATTGCAGATGTACAAAATGGACATGTTTCCATTTTTAGTATTTGGACAAAAGAACAAAATGTGATACAACACACAAAATATATTTGAAGAGACCAACGTATATGCTCACCGAGAAGTTTCTTTACAATGATGAGACAAATCATAAAACATATTATACAATGGATACATAAAAAATAAAAAGCTATCAATTAAATCATGCCACCAGAGAAAATCTTCCCCTGAAAAGAATGCAGGAGGGCAGAAAAGAAAGAGGACCACAAATAACCAGATAACTAACAACAAAATGGCAGGAGTAAGTCTTTACTTATCAAAAATATCGTTGAATGAAAATGGACTAAATTCTCCAATCAAAAGACATAGAGTGGATGAATGGATTTTAAAAAAAGACCCCATGATCTGTTGCCTACGAGAAACAATTTCACCTATAAAGACATACATAAACTGAATAATAAAGTGATGTAAAAAAGATATATCTACATCAATGGAAAACAAAGAGAGGTAATAGCTATGCTTATATCAGACAAAATAGATTCCCAGTCATAAATTATAAGAGACAAAGAAGGTCACGCTATATGATGACATAGGGCCCAAAAGAGCAAGAGGACATAACAATTGTCATTATATATGCACCCAATGCTGCAACACCCAGATATATAAAGCAAATATTATCGAGAGCTAAAGAGAGACATAGACTTAAAAACAATAATACCTGGAGAGTGCAACAATCCACTATAAGCATTGGACAGACTCTAGGACAGAAAATCAACAAGGAAACAGCAAACTTAATCTTACTTATAGACCAAATAGATCTAATAAATATTTACAGAGCATTTCATCCAAAGGCTGCAGAATACACATATTCCTTTCCTCAACAGATGGATTATTCTCAAGGACACACCATATGTTAGGTCACAAAATAAGTCTTAAAACCATCTAAAAATTGAAATAATATCAAGCATCTTCTCTACTACAATGGAATAAACTAAAAAATCAATAACAAGAGTAATTTCCGAAAACTGTACAAATATATGGAAATTAAACTATATGTTCTTTTTTTTTTTTAAACGGGGTTTCACCATGTTGGTCAGGCTGGTCTCAAACTCCCGACCTTCAGGTGATTCGCCCCGCCGTGGCCTCCAAAGTGCTTGGATTACAGGCGTAGCCACCACGCCCTGCCAACTATATGTTCTTGAATAGCCAGTGGGTCAATGAAATAATTAAGGAAGTGAGTAAATGTTGGGTATGTTATTGGGGTAGGATGTTCTGCAAATATCCATTAAGTCCGTTTGTCTCTATAGTTGAAGTTCATTGTTTCTTTTTTGACGTTTCTGCCTTGATGACCTGCTCGTGCTGGCAGTGGAGTACTCAAGTCCTGCACTATTATTTTGTAGCCATCTGTCTCATTTCTTAGACTCTAGTAACAATTGTATTATACATTTGAAAGTTTCACTGGGTGTGGTAGCTCATACCTGTAATCCCAGCACTTTGGGGAGGCCGAGCCAGGTGGATCACCTGAGGTCAGGAGTTCAAGACCAGTCTGGCTAACATGGCGAGCCATCCTACTTAAAAACAAAAATTAGCTGGGTGTGGTGGCAGGCACCTGTAATCCCAGCTACTCAGGAGGCTGAGACAGAGAGAACTGCTTGAACCCCGGAGGTAGAATTGCAGTGAGCTGCAATCAGGCCACTGCACTCCAGCCTGGGCAACACAGCGAAGACTCCGTCTCAGAAAAAAAACAAAGGAAAAAAAAGTTATTTTTGTTGTAATAATGTTTTCTTTTTCTATAAATATTTAAAAATAAAGAAGTCCTTTCTATTTTTATCTGTCAAAGGAGAATGTAAGTTTCTTTATACTCCCTGATATTTTGAAAAGTATATTGATATTTCTATATTATGAACCTAATTCCAGTCATATAAGGGTGGAAATAAGGATTGACATAGGAGATTTCAAAAAGATTTTCATTCCTCATTTTCGAAACTACCTAGTAAAAATGTGAGTTTGCTAGAGTAACTTATTTAAATATGTCTATTTTATTTCTCTAGCATTAAATTACTAAATATATATCATTGCTTTGAGTAATTTTTCTTTAAAATTAACTCACTTTTCATAGTAAGTCAACTAACTCATTGCCTACAAATAAGTAAATGCTTCATATTTTGTGTACATCACATTTTATTGAGGAAAGAATGACATGTTCCAATTTTATGCTATATTCTTAAACTCATTTATGACTTACTAACTACCTGGGATTACTGCCACACTCCACCACGCCCTAGCTAATTTTTCTATTTTTAATAGATATGAGGTTTCACCATGTTGGCCAGTCTGGTCTCAAACTCCTCATCTCAGCTTAATCCGCCCGCCTCAGACTCCCAAAGTGCTGGGATTACAGGTGTGAGCCACCACTCCTGGCCTTGACTTTTTAATAATAGCCATTCCTACTGGTGTGAGTTGGTATCTCATTGTGGTTTTGATTTGCATTTTTTAAATGATCAGTGATGTTGTATATTTTTTCAAATGATTGTTGGCCACATGTAAGTCTTCTTTTGAGAAGTGTCTGTTCATATTCTTTGTCCACTTTTTTATGGTGTTGTTTGTTTTGTCTTGGAAACAAGTTCTATAGAGCCTTATAGTTCATTTTTTTTTTTTTTAGAGATGGGGTTTTACCATGTTGGCTAGGCTGGTCTTGAACTCCTGACCATAGGTGATTCACCCGCCTTGGCATCCCAAGGTGGGCTTATAGTTCCTTATAGAGGCTGGATATTAGAAATTTATTGGATGCATCGTTTCAAAATTTCCTTCCATTCTGTAGGTTACCTGTTTACTCAGTTGTTTTGCTGTGAGTAAACTCTTTAGTTTAATTGGATCCCATTTGTTAATTTTTGCTTTCGTAGCAATTGTTTTTCTGATTTTCAACACTAAATGTTTGCCCATGCCCATGTCCTCTAATGGTATTTCCTAGGGTATCTTCCAATAGCAAAAACATGGAATCAACCTAAATGCCCATCAATCATAGACTGGATAAAGAAAACGTGGTACATATACACCATGGACACTTATGCAGTCCTAAAAAGAACAAGGTCATGTTCTTTGCAGGGACATGAATGGAGGCCATTACCCTTAGCAAACTAACACAGGAATAGAAAGACCAAATACTACATGTTCTCACTAATAAGAGGGCGCTAAATGATGAGAACACATGAACATGTAAAGGGGAACAACACACAATGGGGCCTTTCAGAGGGCAGAGGGTGGAGGAGGGGAGAGGACCAGACAAAAACAACTAATGGCTCCTAGACTTAATACCTAGGTGATGAAATAATCTGTACAACAATCTCCCATGAGACAAGTTTACCTATATAAACAAACTTGGACTTGTACGCTGAGCTTAAAATAAAAGTTAAAAAAGGAATTACATAACTGTGATTGTTTGAAAAACTGTTAAAGAAATAACTAAAATACATATGGCTGTCCTTGACATTGGCAATATATTAAAATTGATTTTTTAAAATATAAATTGAAAAGCATTGGTATTATTTAAGGCCATGGCAATTTGAATATTCTATATTTGTCTATTAAAATAAATTTATGTCAGTCTCTCTCTCTCTCTTCTCTTTCTGTGTGTGTGTGTATGCATGTATGTTTGTGTCTTGAGGGTGTGGTGTGTATCATGTACATGCATGAGTGTACCAATGGTTGCTTCTTTGGGGAAGTAATAGAAATTTAGAATCCACTCAGCAAATAAAAAAATAAATACCATATACACCTATCTCTATCTGAAGATCAACTATTTACAAAAACACTAAAATCACTGTAATAGTATAATAGTGTAAATAGTATGGTAGTACACATAATTTTTATACTTTTACTAGTCATGTCATTTTCTTTTAAAAATAGCATTACAAACTATATATTGTCTGTATGGCATTAATTTGGCAGAGGTACCTAAAATTTATTCCTTGGTCACAAACAGTGTGTTCATTAGCACATAATTAGCCAAAATATCTTGCTAGAAAAAATTATTTTTGGTTTTCCTCAAGCGATTTATCCTTCTTCAACAAAAAGAGTAAAAGAAGAATAAAAATTTGTTCCAAAGTGGTTTTGTGTTTGATATTTAAAAAGAAATTTCACAAACATTTTGTTTGTCACTACCTATGAATCTAACAAATGCCATGATTCTTCATTAATTTAATGAGTTCATATGACCATATTTAATTAATTCATTAATTTTTCTGAGTGCCTATATGCTGAAAACTGGTTACTAGGGATACAAAGCTAATAAAGGCTTTGTGTTTGCCTTTCAAACGCTCCGTCTAGTGAGTAGAAGGTTTTTAATGAGCAATATTTCAAGTATGTGGATAAGCACTCTATTAATGGATGCAGGTATGTTTATGTTCAGTGATTATCATCCTTGTTTGCTTATATAAATTACCTGTCAGGCTGATTAAAAAAAAAAAAACAAAGATAACTAGGCTTTAACTCAGACCTCTATTAGAATTTCTTAAGATACATTCTGACCTCCAAATGCAATTTTAATGTACAGCCTGTGTTGTGAATCTCTGGTCTAGACGTTGATCAAATAAAAGTTCACTTTTATCAAAGTGGTTAACATATTGTGCCACTGATGATTCAGTTTGTTTGCATTATTCTAATAGTGGGAAAAGGTGAAGTCTTCTTTACTCTAAATGAAAACAAAATGGGAAAATGCTAAAGAATCCTCAGTGTATAATTGCTTATTAGATAGTTTGACTGCCCATATGCAGCATAGGAAACAATATTCAATATGTTGAATTTTTTTAACATAAGCTTAAAAGTTAGTTCTACATATCTGTCGTAAGTTGATGTCATCTTCTACAGCAAATTTTAAGCTAAAAATGTCTTCTCTATGACAATTTTGAATATATGGGTCAACTACATTAAAATTGTTTAGTCTTTATCTATGACCCCCCAAATGTAAAGATCTTATATGTACATAGAAAACCATAAAGTCCATGATACTTCTACATGAGTTGTCTGAAGCAGTAATTTTGAATTATATAAATGACAAATGACTATATATATGAAGTCTAAGAACAAATGAATTATAAACCTGTTTAACTTACATAGAAATTATGCAGCAAAAGTCAATATAAATTGGGCAGATCTCCTTTCATCTAACTGGTACCATGGTACAGTTAAACACTTAGAAAAAGGCACAATTTAGTTTATTTTTTAGAAAACAAAAGTTTCAAATCTTGAGAAAATCAGTGATATGTCATTTCATACCTTAGTAAAAAAATGTGTAGAGCTTACACAGAGGGAAAAAATAACAGAAAGATAAATGAAAATATCATGTGTCTTAAAAAAAACTATGAATTATGTATTATTTTCCAATTAGACATAAAACATAATTAATTGAAAAATATAAATCTAAACTTGTAAACTGAATTTCTCTATAAAGTTACTTTTATACAAAAAGTAATTATTATATTGAAAAGAAAAGTATTTAATAATGATATATTATCCATTAGAACATTGATAATGGTTGAGATGGTAAAAAATTATCTTTTAAAACTTGGTAGGTTTCAAATATTTTTCTTATTTATCTGTACAATAAATTTCTGGAAGTAGAATTACTGACTTTACTACACATCACAAAAGTTGACTGCTAAAAGCTGTTCTTTCAGCCTAGGGAATATAGTGAGAACTTGTCCCTAAAAAAATGAAAATAATTAGCTGGGTATGGTTGTACACACATGTAGTCCAAGCTACTTGGGAGGTTGAGGCAGTAAAATAGCTTGAGCCCCAGAGGTTGAGGCTGCAGTGAGTCAAGATTACGCCACTGCACTCCAGCCTGGGTGACAGAGTGAGACTCCATCTCAAAATAATAATAATAAAATAATAAACAAAAAAGTAAAAAATAAAAGGTGGTCCTCTTTATACTCTCAGAAGTTTTTCTTGGAGTTCTTGATGGAAGATCACTATAAACAATAAATATTAATAGCACTATATTTTTCTTTTTAATATTTATTCTTTTTCCCTGTACTATTGTTTTAAATGGAATGTCTAAAACAATTTTAAACAGATAGTGATCTTAGCTAATTATAGATTTGAATGGGATCGCCTCCAGTGTTTCTTTGTGATTTATACTGTTGGCTGTTGGATTCGTGCACAAAGAGATTTATGTTCAAGAAGGTTCATTATAGTATTGTTTATAATAACATAAAAATAAAAACATTCATTAATATTGGATCTCTAAATGTATTATAGAATATCTATATGATGCAATATTATATAGATATCAAACATCTAATTTGAGAAGAGTATTTCATAAAATAAAAAAGCATGGGCACATACACGAAAAAGATTGAAAGAGGCTGGGCAAATATGCACTGAATACACATTTATTATCATTGAGTTGGTAGGATTGTAGGTAATTTCTATTTTTCTTCTCTATTTTATCTCTATTCATCTGTATTTTTTTGAGCTTTCTACAATTAATTTATGCTATTTTATAGTCAGATGGGTATCAATTACCAACAATTAAATAACAAGTTATTTAAGTTATTCCTGAGAAACATAATATCCAAATTGAATTCTAGCTGAAGAAACTCTTTGCTTATTAATCAGTCAATCATAGTTGGACGCTTCTGCCAAACTATACAGTGACGAAATGTAAATATGTAGTCGTACTGCTGCCTTTAACCTCAGACTATATTCCCAGCATAGGTTAAACTGTGCTAAATATCCATTTAGTTATTATATTAGGTTGGTGCAAAAGTAAATGAGTTTTTTGCCATTACTTTTTACGTTATGTAAATGGCAAAAAACACAATTACTTTTGCACCAACCTAATATAACAGCTTTATCATGCTATTTCCTACATTTCAAAGTATTTAATCCCCACACCCATCTTCTCACCCTTTTGTCCTGTAGTTCAAAGGAATTAGAGTTTTGCCATTTTTACATGTCAAACATCTTAACATTTGTTCTCCATCTCCTCAACTCCTATCTTTACAGAACTTACACTCCTGATTATCTTAGTTCAAACTCCAATTGCTAATCTCTAGTCAACTGCCTTCAATTTTGGAGTTTGCACTAGAAATTATACTCTATTTGATCCCCACACCATCTCATTCGTCAGCCCCTATTTTCAATTCCCAACTCTACTACCCTAATCCTGACCCTTGTCCTTTATTTTTTTCTTAATGCAATGTTTTTCTGGTTCTCCTAGCTGGTTTTCCAACTTTCAAACTTGCCTTCCATTTTTCATTATAATTTTTAATTAATCATCTCAAAATAGTTATCATATCTTTTCCTACTCAAACATTTTATACATACACACACATACGCACACACATACACACACATGTAGAGGAGCCTGAGCTGAGTCAGAACGACTCTGTGGAATTTAATCATATTATGTAAATAGAATAGCAAAGAGCAAGTCTCTACTATAAAAAATATGAGTGAATTTGCAGAAACTAAAACCAGCATGCTGTATAGTAGAAAACTGCAAGGAATTTGATATCTCTGAAGTGTAAACTATGACCCAGGGATGAATGAGACCTCAAGCTGAAAAGTAAGCATAAGACTACACCATGGAGAGTTGTGTTTAGTAAACTTAAAAACTAGGGTATTCATACTGAAACTTATGAGGATGCAGTGAAGGATTTTAAGCAGAGGAGTGGGATGATGAGATTTGCAAGTGAAATAGAATATTCATTGGCTGTCTGAAAGCTGATTTGAAGGAAACAAGATTAGAGATATGATGAATGCCAGCTAAGCAGCTATTGCAATTGTCCACATAAAATACGAAAAGAACTTAAAATAGGATACAGGAGTAGAGATAGGAAGCAATAAATGCTACTTTTGTGTTTAAGAATATAGAATTTGGAATGTAAACATTTGCATTTAAATAACAGCTTTAGTGAATATTATCTGTGTGACATATAGCAAGACAATAAACCTTCCTAAGTTCAATTTTTCCCATAAGTGAAATGGGAAAAATAGTCCCTGTAATATGAAAATTAAATGAGTTAATATTTTTTAATTCTTGGCACCATACCTTGCATGCATTACATTTTCAAAATATTATATTCTATAATTTTCATTATTTTAAAAACATTTTAAATGTAAAATCAAAAAAAAGAAGTTGTGAACAATTGGAATGAAGGGGGAGGGGGACAGAAGGAAACACAAGATGTTACTGAGATTTTTAACTTGAATGGCTTGAATGAATGGTGACTCTATCAGTTGATGTAGGTAAGAAACAGATTTGGGAAAAGGAAGTTGAAGGGAATCAATCCAATTTGGAGCAAATAGAGCTTGAGCTTCCATGGACCAGTGAAGGGGGAGATGTTCATAGGGGAGCTTGATATATCAGTCAAAATCTCAGGTAGAGAAGCCAGGACTATATATGGAGATTAGAACTCATCAGGATATAGGTCATATATAAAACAACAGAGAGAGTATAAAGTGATGAGAACAGGCTGAGGATATAACTCTAAGAAAAATTAACATTTATGCAGTGGACAGATGAAATTACCACACAGAAAAAGAAATGGAATTATCAGATGGCCAAAAAAAAAAAAAAAAAAATCAGAAGGGAATATCACCATGCAAGCCAAGAAAATAGAACTTCAAAAGGAGTGAATGAAAGAGGAAAAAGGTCAAATGGATCAGAAAGATGCAAATAAAAAATATCCATTGAGTTTAGCAAATAGGAGGCCGCTGCTAACTGCATGAGACATGTGGGTAGTGAATGGATGGGGATAGAGACTAGATTAAGATATTTTGAAGAGCAAGTGGGAATTGAGGAAGTGTAGATGGTTAATGTAACATTCCCATTTGAGCAGGACATATGAAAAACAGTATTCCAAAAATAAATATAAAAATTTCTTTCATTTGTTATTTATTGCCTCCACAAAAATTGTCAATAATATGGCCCTAACATCTCCCTAAATGCATCTCAACAGTAGCTGAAAACATTGCTCCAAAAATATGACATATGTTTTAGCTTATTTAACTCCTACCAACTGGGACTTTTCCTTTCTCTCTATTTTTTTCAAAACCTGTATTAAGGACAAAATCATGTTCAATCTCTTCCATGAATCTTTTCCAATTTACTCTAGCCCTTTCTAGTTTCTAGTTTCTCTCTTCAAACTCAAAAACGGGAATTATTCCCATACCATCTTGTATTTTAGGTATTTATTTTCATGAATGTATGCCTGGTAAGCCTAAGTGGTATGTATTCTGAAACCAGCCAAATAAAAATTAAATTTTGTCTTTATGTTTTATCTTGGGATGCCTATCTATTTTAGTTAGAGTTATCTCTGTCAGATATCCATCCACAATCATGGAATAAAGTGTTTATAATTTCAAAGATAATAGAGTGATAATAGAGTAAAATGGCTAACATTAAAATCACATATTAAGTCATATTATGATTTTATTATAAAATTCCCCTTAAAGTAATTTATAGGTAATTCAGAAAAGAGTTATACTGCCATAATATCTCCCTATGCCTATAGAGAAAGAATGTGAAAAAGATAATTAATTATATATTTAATGCCATGAATAATGACTCAAATCTTATGAGTTGATAAACTACTACTGAACAGTGGCATTTGAGGTCTAATGCCAGAGGTAGAAAGGCTGATAGGAAAGGACTGGGAACTGAGAGTTAGGCCAATCTTGGTAAAATTCCAGACAGACCACTTACCAACTGCCTGAGCTTGAGCAAATCACTGCAACTCTGGAACTCAGTCTCCTATTTTAGTTTGTGATGTGGGGATAATGCTAACATTACTTGCCTACCAGGTAGTTTGGCAGGTTAGTTGAGATAACTGGTGAAGGAGGGGCATAATGCTTATCAAGTGTCTGTTATGTCCCAGTCACATCTCATAGTTTATCTAATTTAATTCTCACAATGAACCTGGGAGTTTGACATTACTTTTGCCATTTTTATAGTTAAAGATCCCAAGGCTCAGAAATCTTAAACAGTTTTATGCAAGGTTCAACAGCTAATGACCAAAAAGTCAGTATTATAACCCATGTCCCTTGATTCTGAAGCTCATTCACTTCCTGCGACCCCAGCGTGCCTGACACAGAGTAGACACACAGGAACAATTTTCTCCTTCTCTTTCTAATTTTGAGGAGAAGCACTATAGTTACCATTTCTAAAATGGCCTTACTTGCCACCAAAAACTGTCTCAGTTTCCTTAATTAAGTGCCATACAAACCCATGGTTTTAAGGAATTTGATTTCTTGTGCTTATGAGCTATTCTAAGAAATACTTGGCATAAATTTAATTCATGAATTAGAAATTGCATTTCAGAAACACGGGAGTCTACAGCCACCCCCATATAATCATAAGTTTGACATTTTGGATACTTGCATGAAATTTTACGATATTTGTAAGCAAAGACCCATCATTTTCAGTGTCTTGTGAGGGAGGAAACCTGGTTGTAGAGCAGGTTGAAAGTCTTGTTTAGTTACATAGTGTTCCCCATCATCGTGAAGCAGCTGGACTGAGAGAATGGTGAATGGCTTCACAGGGCTGGGCCAAAGTTCTCCGGAAGGTGGCGTATGCTCTGAATCAGCGTCCAATATATGGTATTGCTTCCTACCATAGTCAGGATTCACGGGTCCAGGAATCAAGCGGTGGAAGTGCAAGTGGCACCACTCACCATCACCCCTAGTAACCACTAGCAGAAGTTTTGCTTCCTGTTCCCAGGACAGTACATTCTGTGGCCTAGAGGTCTTAATTCCAGAGGGAGGAATGCTGCCACCAGGAAATACAATAGCAATTCCATTAAACCGGAAGTTAAGATTGCCACCTGGCCACTTTGGGCTCCTCCTACCTCTAAGACAACAGGCTAAGAAGGGAGTTACAGTGTTGGCTGGGGTGATTGACCTAGACTGTCAAGATGAAATCAGTCTACTACTCCACAATGGAGGTCAGGAAGAGTATGCATGGAATACAGGAGACCCCTTAGGGCAACCCTTAGTGACCTGTACTGTGATTAAGGTCAATGGGGAAACTAAAACACCCCAATCCAGGCAGGACTACAAATGGTCCAGACCCTGTAGGAATAAAGGTTTGGGTCACTCCACCAGGTAAAAACTGCGACCTTTTGAGGTGCTTGCTGAAGGCAAAGGGAATACAGAATGAGTAGTAGAAAAATGTAGTCATCAGTACCAGCTATGACCTTGTGGCTAGTTGCAGAAACAAGGAATATAATTGTCATGAGTATTTCTTCCTTATTTTGTTAATAACATGTTTGTTCCTGCAGACCCTTGTACTAAGAAAATATCTTCATTTTGTTTCCTTTCCTTTTTCTTTACCATGTGACATAAGATTTATTGATTTCATTTCAGCACTTAACTGTTGTCAACTTTAGGTAATAACATTTGGGTTAGGGATTGGTGTCTTCTGGTTATACAAAGGATAGCTCTATTACGTTAGGTGTAATTGTTTGAAGATTATATATGTGTATAATTTAAGGAGACATATATGGGTTCAAGTTGACAAGGGGTGGACTTATGATGGTTAATATTGAGTGTCAGCTTGATTAGACTGAATTATGCAAAGTATTGTTCCTGGGTGTGTCTGTGAGGGTGCTGGCAAAGGAGATTAACATTTGAGTCAGTCGACCAGAAAAGGCAGACCCACCCTCAATCTACGTGGGCACAATCTAATCAGCTGCCAGCACGGCTAGAATAAAAGCAGGCAGAAGAACCTGGAAAGACTACACTGGCTGAGTCTTTCAGCCTGCATCTCTCTCCCATGCTGGATGCTTCCTGCCCCTCGAACATCGGACTTCAAGTTCTTCACCTTTTGGACTCTTGGACCTTCGACCACAGACTGAAGGCTGCACTGTTGGCTTCCCTACTTTTGAAGTCTGGGGACTCAAGCTGGCTCCCTTGCTCCTCAGCTTGCAGACAGCCTATTGTGGGACTTCACCTTGTGATCGTGTGAGTCAATACTCCTTAATAAACTCCCGGTAATGTATACATCTATACTATTAGTTATGTCCCTTTAGAGAACGCTAATAAACATGGTATTGGTAACAATGACCATTTACATAATGTTCTCATTTTTCAAATGCTTTTTGAAAAGTCATCTCGTTTTGGGGTTCTGAAAAACCCATCATCTTCATTTGACACATGAAGAAATTGAGTCTCAGAGAGAGAAGATGACTGATTTCCAAGGTCACAGTAGATATATTAGATAGGAAACTAAACCTCAACAATGGTCTGGCTCCTAAAATGGTATTATTATTGTTAGGCTTCATTTTTTCTTAATTTTAATAGTCATCAATGCCATTTCATACAGTTGCTATAGTGTTGTCACATAGTAAACAGAATGTGTATTCAATGGTAAGAATCCTGAGACTGGAAGTCAGGAGCTTAACACTCATCACCCGATTCTATTAAAATCTAACTGAATAAACTTGGGCAAGTCATGCACACATTCTGAATCTTATCTTCATCTGACATTTTATGATTCTACCACGTAGTCAATATCGTCAATAATTTTCACTATCATTAGCAGACAAAACTTTACATCAGCTGTATTGAAAAATACCTTCACCTACAACTGAAAAGGTCTTAAAATTACATTACTGCACAGAACTAGACTCAGTATTTCTATTCAGGCTCCCATAAAGAACACACATGGCAGAGTTTCAGAAGCAACATTCCTACCAGGCAAGCGAGCTCTAATTAAGCAGTTAATAAAGTAGAATCACCTAGACTGTTGATCTGAGATAGCTTTGGTACAGGAGAATGAAAAATAAATTGACTAAATTGGGCTGGGGCAAATTATTGAGCTCTCTGAGAGCTCAATCTTTAAAATGATTATGATACCAATGATATCTAGCTTATAACATCATAAGAAGGTTAGATGAGTTCATCTATGTAGAAAAGGACTTATACTTACTGTTCCCTTTATGCTGTGACATGTACATTTTTACATATCATCTCATTTACTCCTCATGATCCTGTTGATTAGACATCTGGGTATCACTGGAAAGATGAAGATCCTGAGGTTCAAAGAGGATCAAGACCACATAGCTAAAACCTGCAAATCCAGATTTGGAAAAAACGTCTATCTGACTTTAAAGCCCAGTGATGTCCCACCACACCTTGCTTCTCACTGTACCTAGCACTACGCCTGGGACCTAGCAAGCACTCACAAAATATTCCTGAATTAATCCTTCCCTCCTTTTCTCCTTTTTACAAATTCTAATTTCCAGAACTTAATGTAGCACAGGGATTTGATGTATGTTCCAAGTGGTTGTAAGGAGTTAATGCAGCTTTCTAAATAACTGATGAACTTTACCTCTTTGGAACAAAATGTATTTATATTACGGCATGGTATATATTTGACAATATTAAAAATTAATGTTGCAATGGTTACATACGAATTAAATAGTTAAATTAGGAAGCACAATATAGAAACAAAATATATTTCCAATTTTTATTATATAAGCAAAAGTTAGTCATTCTAACTAATTTGAAAATTCATATTGTAATTGAATTGATTATTTTCCTTACCTTTTATAGATATCTGGTGGTCCATATTTGATATATATTTCTAGTCATTACCAATATGTCTAATCAGGTTAAGCAGGAATTCATAGTTATATTTAATGCATCAAAATGTTCCTTTCATTATAAATTGATGTCAAAATTACTTTACACTTAGATTTGGGGATGCATATATATTCCGTCCTCTATCAAACTCACCCTATGGCTTATGAAACTGCAGGACATTAGAATCATATTATGTTTTAAAGATTGCAAAGGCAGAATGGATAACAGAGCTGGGGCTTGCAACACACTATCTGTAGGAAGTTCAAATAAAAGTTTTTGAATAACTACTACCTTCAGAATTTGTCCTGGGTTCATGTATTAGAAATGCGAGTAGATGAAAGAAGAGAAACTTCCTTGTCTATGCTATTTGCATTTCCCAACTGATTTGTTCATAGGAAATTATGCCCCATGGCAAATATCTGCTAATAATAGTAGCTTCCAGAATGAATGTAGTGCTTGCCAACTTTATGAAAATTTAATAAAAATAATCATATGCCAGATTATCTACCTGACCTTAAATAGAAGAGAATGAGTCTAGGGAGGTGCAAAGAGTGTTGGGAAAATATAATTGAACTTGGTGTTGATTTATAGAGCAGAGGAGAATTTTTTTTTTTTTCTTTAGACGGAGTCTTGCTCTGTCACTAGGCTGGAGTGAAGTGGCACGATCTTGGCTCACTGCAACCTCTGACTCCCTAGTTCAAGGGATTCTCCTGCCTCAGCCTCCCGAGTAGCTGGGATTACAGGTACTTACCACCACGCCCAGTTAATTTTTATATTTTTTTGTAGAGACGGGGTTTCACCGTATTGGCCGGGATGGTCTTGATCTCCTGACCTCATGATCCATCCATCTCGGTCTCTCAAAGTGCTGGGATTACAGGTGTGAGCCACAAGGAGTGCTAAAAGTGAAGGGCCTATGGACTTCAAATCAGGAGATTGGGGAGCCATAGATCTGCCATAATTGTGATGCAGTATAGTGGAAGGAGAATTTAAGAGTCAATCAGACTTAACTTTAGACCTTCTCTCTGCCACTTACTAATGTTGTAACCTCTCTGAGATAAAGAACTAATGCATGTATGGTACCTGGCACATTACCTGACATAAAATAGCTGCCCATTAAAGGTCAGTTCTTTCTCTGGGCCTTGGTTCCATCATTTGTCAAATAATAGAGGGAGACTAGGATACTACATGATCTTTAAGGATCCATTCCATCTCTAAAAGAGAAGCAGAAGATAGATAAAACAGTAAGTCTCATAAAAGGTGTAGGTAATACTAGAACTCCAGAATTAAGTCAGGCAGTATAACACAACCAGCATTAGACTAGACAGCATTCTCATATAAATTAAGGCAGGGTGCAGTGGCTCACTCTCAACACTTTGGGAGGCTGGGGTGGGTGGATTGTCTGAGTCCAGGAGTTTGAGACCAACGTGGCCAACACAGTGAAATCCCATCTCTACTAAAAAATACAAAAAAAAAAAAAAAAAAAAAAATCCAAGCATGGTGGTGGGTGCCTGTAGTTACAGCTACTCGGGAGGCTGAAGTGGGAGAGTCACCTGATTGCAGGAGGTTTAGGCTTCAGTGAGCGGAGATTGCACCACTGCTCTCCAGCCTGGGTGAGAGAGAGAGACCTTGTCTCAAAAAAATGTATTAATTAGTTAAGTAAGTAAAATATTTTTCCAAGATGAAAACAAAGATTTGTTCCCATTAGAAAAATATAATCTTCATCTTCTTAGTTTGTCTTTTTAAAAATTGGAATCTAAGTTTAAGTTGTATTAACTCTATTTTAGTTTGATATTTATATATACTATGTATATGTATTATATACATGTATTATATGTTATATATGTACTATGTATATACGTATAATGTATGCAATGTTATGTGTATTACATATTATACATGTAATATATAAATACATAATGTGTAATGTAATGCATATATAATACACACAAAATATATACATATATATAATGTAATATATGTTATATATATAATATTAGTATTTATACATCTGTATAGAATGAAACCTATATAAAGATCTTTCTGGACTGTTACTTTCTTTGGGCAAGGGGAAACCTCAGGGAGAATATATATAACTATTTGATTTTTTTTTTTTTTGAGACAGAGTCTTGCTCTGTCACCAGGCGCCAGGCTGGAGTGCAGTGGAGCGATCTCGGCTCACTGCAACCTCCGCCTCCTGGGTTCAAGCAATTCTCCTGCCCCGGCCTCCCGAGTAAGTGGGACTACAGGCGTGCGCCACCACGACCAGCTAATTTTTGTATTTTTTTAGTAGAGATGGGGTTCACCATGTTGGCCAGGATGGTTTCGATCTCTTGACCTCATGGTCCGCCCGCCTCAGCCTCCCAAAGTGCTGGGATTACAGGTGTGAGCCACGGCGCCCGGCCTATTTGATATTTCTGTCAGGTATGAGAGAAGGTGGTAAAACTTGAGGGCACGACAATGTGAAACCTTCAGAAATGACAACTTGTTTAAGGACCAATCCCAGGCATTAGCAGGGAGAGGCAAACTAATAAAAATGTAGGTTGACGAACTGAGAAAATGTCCTAGAGAATCCATAGTTTTGATCTTTTGTATCCTACCACCTCTTTCTCTTTTCCGGATAGGCTTTTTATCTTTTTAGCACTAACACTCTCTCCATCTCAATCTCTTTTTGCCAACACTCAACCACCTTGTATAGCTATAGCTACACAAACTACACTTCTCTCAATGTGAAAAATGTATTTTCAGAATAGCAGGTTATGTGGTTAAATAAACTTTTACTTTCCATACAGTGTATATCGACATTGTGATGCGTATAGTGACCACCGCTCAGGGAATGAGAGAGTTCAGGTGTTTTGACTGAAGTACAATACAAAGTAATATTGTTAAGAAAGGCATAAAAATGGATTATAAGAGAACATGATCAGAAACCTGTTTTCCTGAGTAAAAAAGGAGTCACCTTATCCAGAAAGTCTGTAGGTGACTGAGACTTTTTCACCTACTGGATGAACAGAAATTATATAAGGGACAAGGTACATGTCCCTATGTGAACATGGTGTCACAAAGGGTTCCCAGAGGATGAGAAGGTCTGATCTACAGCATGTTTCTTAATGTGTTAATTGGACAAGTCTCATCTGTGAGTACATCCAGCACTTCCCATATCTATATGTGGTAGCCAATCTGGGGTTCTAACACATTCTAGATGCCAGACTAACCTAAAAAAGGATACGTTGCAAGTCTATTTTCTGAGTTGTCTCTTGGGATTTCGATTTCATATCAGAAAGGAAATGGTGTTTTTCTCCATGAAAGAAAAAAATGGACCATGAAATTTGAAATTTCATACGTAAGCACAGTGATATTTGAGGTAGAAATAGAGTTAAGGCAGATTTGGAATATTGTTACGGTACATTTTGAGTTAGATTCATTTTAGATATAATTGTTTCTAAGAAATAAATCAGAGTAAAACATACATTTGGCCTCTATCAGATTAAAAAGGAATGAGGGGGTGCATTTATGAATAATAATCTTCCCAATGCCCTGATGAACGTACTTCAAAAAATATAAAACATCACACAAATATATAGGAAATGTTTGTTCACTAGAAATATGGTAATGTACTGCTCTTGCTACGCTTTTCATGTTGTTGAGTCCTTAGCCTTGGTCTTCATATCTAGTCTTCCACTTTATAATGACCCTCTCTTACCAAAGTATATGCACTGAAGAAAATAGTCACCTGTTTTAAGAATGTTAATAGCCTCTTTTATTTTATCTAGGATGATTGAAAATTCTCTATAGTTGTAACTGAGTGAAAGAAACATTATTTTCCTACTAATGATGGTGTTCATTCTCTTTATAAAAAGAGGCGAAATAAGTAATGAATTTTTTTAAAACATGTACCATGGAAATGTGTTATCCTAAAGTTGGTGTTACGGAATCTCCTGATAGAAGATTGTCTAGGAAAGATATGAAAGAGAAACAAAACAAAACAAAGTCCCAATTCCTCAGAATGTTTCCTACATATAATTTAGAAGTACTTTTTCTGTCATAGTAAGAACGAAAAAAAAAGGGCTAACTTACGAACTCGGTGGTTTATTTTTATCTGTTCTGTTTCTAGGAAGCAGGTAGCATATTTGCTTTCAATATATGTGCCAAGAAGTTCATTCCTTAAAATCATATGCACATACACACGCACACACACATGCACACACGCACACACATACAGTCAGTTTTGAGTAGGGATATGTAGTTTCTGCATTTTAGAGTAGATCTGCCATGGTATAATTTGGACATACATATATGTACATTTGATATCCCATGGTTTCTCCATCTGTTCATGTTTTCCCAAAATTGATAACTTTGCTTTTCAGCAGAGGGGAGAAGAGACACAATGATTTCTATTTTCTCCAATTATGTGTGTCTCATTGTTTTTTAATTGCATTTCTCTTATGATTAATGATGCTGATCACCTTTTCATATGCCTGTTTGCCATTTATATGCCTTTCTTGAAAAGTATCTATTCAAATCTTTTGCAATTTTTGGATTATTAATTTTCTATAGAATTGTTTGCATTCCTTATATATTCTAGTTATTAATCCCTTGTCAGATGAATAATTTGCAATTTTCTCCAATTATGCATGTTGCCTCTTCATTTTGTTAATTGTATCTTTTGCTGAACAGAAGCTTTTTAACCTGATGTGACCCATTTGTCAATGTTTGCTTTGATTGCCTGTGATAGTGGAATATTGCTCAAACAATTTTTGCCCAGACCAATGTACTGGAAATTTTGTCCAAAGCTTTCTTGTAGCAGTTTCCTCTCAGTACTTCGGAACAGAATTTATATCTATACAAACACATCCAAGCCATAGTCATTAATATAGATTTGTGATTATTCACCATAGAAAATGTCCCTCTATTGAAGACAAGAATGTCTTTTTTTTTCTTGTCATATAGCATACTGGCAATATTTTTCTTTGAAGAAATCACACTCTGAGATGCTTCTTGTGCGAAATGCCTAAAAAGCAGTATGCGGTTCTCTCACCCCGTTGTATATTGACTTTATCTGGGGTAATGTGTGTAGCCTACTGGTTTTTGTGTGGTCTGGTAATGTTATGCATCCTACTGGTAATGTTATGTTTTGTATCTGCTTTGGTTCAGTTACGTATTGCT
>JAZHEH010001276.1:0-22332 GCA_036589455.1 Ateles fusciceps
TACTCTGTATAAAAACTATACACACTCACATAATAGAATTTATATAAATAAAATCCCTCCATTTGTACTGTTTTAAAGTATATACAACCTCCCTATGTACTCTTATAAAATATATACTCCCTCTATTTTCACACTTATTAATTATATACTTATTAAGAAAATTTTCTTCTATTACAAATATAAACTCTCTCTTTTGTGCTGTTATTCGATATATATAAACCCTCTATTTGTACTCGGTTATGGAAGTATACACATTCACAAAATTGTTATTTATAAAAAATGGAAACCCTATATTGTACTCTGTGATAAAATATATACACGCTCTATTTGTACTGTGTTATAAAATATATACACCATTTATTGCACTCTGTTATATAAAATGTACACCATTTGTACTCTGTTATAAAAATTATACACACTCATATAATGCATTTTTTTAAAAATAGAATCCCTCTATTTGTACTCTGTTTTAAAATATATACAACCTCTCTATGTACTCTCTTATAAAATATATACTCCCTCTATTTTCACACTTATTAATTATATACTTATTCAGAAAAATTTTCTTCTATACAAAATATAAACCCTGTCATTGTGCTTGTTATTGATATATATACCCTCTCATTTATACACACTAACACAATTTTTATAAAAAATAGACACACTCTCTTTATACTCTGTAATAAAAATATACACCTTCCTGAGTGTGCTCTGTTTTACAAAATATACACCCTCTAATTGTATTCTATTATAAAAAATATAACACCCCACAATTTTTCTCTGTTATAAGAATTTACTCAGTCAAAAAGTTGATTTTTACAAAAAAAAAAATAAACCCTATATTTGTACTATGTTATAAAATACATATACATTCTCTGTGTACACTGTTATAAAACATATGTATGGCCTCTCTTTTACACTGCTATAAAAAATACACACTCTATTTCTACTCTGTTATAAAATATATACAACCTCTACATGTACTCTGTTTTAAAAATAATATACACCTCTATTTCTACTCTATTATACCAAATATATACCTTCAAATTGTAGAGTGTTATGAAAATATACACCCTCTACATGTTCTCTGTTCTAAAATAAATACACCCTCTATTTCTACACTGTCGTAAAAAATATACACCCTCAATTTGTACTCTGTGTATAAAAAATATACTCCCTCCACATGTACTCTGTTTATAATAAATACAACCTCTATTTATACTCTGTTATAATAAATATTCACCCTCACTTTGTACTCTGTTATAAAAATATATACCCTCTAGTTGTACTCTGTTTTAAAATAAAATACTACGTCTATTTGTACTCTGCTATAAAAATATACAGCCCTCAATTTGCACTGTTTATAAAAAATATACTCCCTTTGCATGTACTCTGTTTTAAAATAAATACACCATCTATATCTACTCTGTTATAAAACATATACACCCTCCACATGTACTCTGTTCTAAAAAATATATACCCCCTCAATTTGTACTCTGTAATAAAAAATATACACCCTCTAAATGTACTCTGTTTTCAAATAGCTACACCCTCTATTTCTACCCTCTTATGTAAAATATACACCCTCAATTTGTACAGTGTTTTTAGAAATATACACCCTCTGCATGTACTCTGTTTTAAAATAAATACAAGATCTATATCTACTCTGTTATAAAAAATATACACCCTCCACATGTACTCCGTTCTAAATATATATACACACTCCATTTTGTACTTATTATAAAATATACACCCTCTACATGTACTCTGTTTCAAAAATAAATACGCCCTCTATTTCTACTCTGTCTATAAAAATATACACACTCTATATTTTACTGTGTTACAAAAAAATATAAACCCGGTGCATGTACTCTGCTTTTCAATACATACACTCTCTATTTCTACTCTGTTATAAAAAAATATACACCCTCAATTTTTACTGTGTTGTAAAAAATATACACCCTCTGCATATGTGTTTTAAAATAAATACACCATCGATTTCTACACTGTTATAAAAAATATACACCCTCCACATGTACTCTGTTTTAATTAATATACACAATCAATTCGTACTCTGTTATAAAAAATATACACCCTCTACATATACTCTGTTTTAAAATAAGTAAACGCTCTATTTCTACTCTGTTATAAAAAACCTACACCCTCAATTTTTACTGTTATAAAAAAACCCCCTCTGCATATACTCTCTTTTAAAATAAATACACCATCTATATCTACTCTGTTATAAAAAAATATACACCCTCCACATATACTCTGTTTTAAATAATATACACAATCAATTTGTACTCTGTTATAAAAAATATACACCCTCCACTTGTACTCTGTTTTAAAATAAATACACCCTTTATTTCTACTCTGTTATAAAATATATACAACCTCAATTTTTGCTGCATTATAAAAAATATCCCCTCTGCATATACTCTGTTTTAAAATAAATACAACCTCTATTACTACTCTGTTATAAAAAACATACAACATCAACATGTAATCTGTTTTAAAATAAATACACCCTCTATTTCCACTCTGTTATAAACACTATACACCCTCAATATTTCCTGTTATAAAAAATATACACCCTCTGCATGAAATCTGTTTTAAAATAAATACACCCTCTATTTCTACTATGTTATAAAAAATATACACCCTCCACATGTACTCTGTTTTAAATAATATACAAAATCAATTTGTACTCTGTTATAAAATATATACACATTCTAAATATACTCTGTTTTAAAATAAATACACCCTCTTTCTACTCTGTTATAAAATATATACAACCTCATTTGTACTCTGTTATAAAAAATATTCTCCCTTTACATGTACTCTGATTTAAAATAAATACGCCCTCTATTTCTACTCTGTTATAAAATATATACAACCTCATTTGTACTCTGTTATAAAAAAATATACACCCTCTACATGTACTCTGTTTTAAGATAAATACAACCTCTATTTCTACTCTGTTACACAAAATACACACCCTAAAATTGTACAGTGTTTTAAAAATATACACCCTCTACATGTACTCTTTTAAAATAAATACACCATCTATTTCTACTATGTTATAAAAATATACCCACTCTACATGTACTGTTTTAAAATAAGTACACCCTCTATTTCTACTCTGTTATAAAAATATACACTCTCAATTTGTACTGTGTTATAAAAAATATACACCCTCTGCAAGTACTCTGTTTTAAAATAAATACACCCTCTATTTCTACTCTGTTATAAAAAGTATACAACCTCATTTGCACCCTGTTATAAAAATATACTCTCTCTACATGTACTCTGTTTTAAAATAAATACACCCTGTATTTCTACTCTGTTATAAAAAATATACAACCTCTAAATGTATTCTGTTTTAAAATAAGTATACACCCTATATTCTACTCTGTTATACAAAATATACACCATCTAATTGTACTGTGTTATAAAAATATACACCCTCTACATGTACTCTGTTTTAAAATAAATAGACCCTTATTTGTACTCTATTATAAAAAATATACACCCTCTACGTGTACTGTGTTTTAAAATATATACATCCTCTATTTCTACACTGTTATAAAAAATACACACACTCAATTTTTACTCTGTTATAAAAATATACTCCCTCTACATGTTCTCTGTGTTAAAATAAATACAACCTCTATTTTTACTCTGTTATAAAAATATATACCCTCACTTTGTACTCTGTTATAAAAAATATATAACCTCTAGGCGTAGTCTGTTTTAAAAAAAATACTCCCTCTTTGTGTACTCTGTTATAAAAAATATACACCCTCCATATCTACTCTGTTTTAAATAATATACACAATCAATTTGTACTCTGTTATAAAAGATATACACCCTCTACATGTACTCTGTTTTAAAATAAATACAACCTCTATTTCTACCCTGTTATACAAAATATACACCCTCAATTTGTACATGTTTTAAAAATATACACCTTCTACATGTACTCTGTTTTAAAATAAATACACCATCTATTTCTACTCTGTTATAAAAAATATACCCCCTCTATATGTACTCTGTTTTAAAATAACTACACCCTCTATTTCTACTCTGTTATAAAAAATATACACCCTCAACATGTACTCTGTTATTAAAAATATACACCCTCACTATTGTACTCTGTTATAAAAAAAATACACCCTCTACATGTACTCTGTTTTAAAATAAATACACCCTCTATTTCTACTCTGTTATAAAAAATATACAGCCTCAATTTGTACTGTGTTATAAGAAATATACACGCTCTGCATGTACTCTGTATTAAAATAAATACACCATCTATATCTACACTGTTATAAAAAAATACGCCCTCCATATGTACTCTGTTATAAAAAATATACACCCTCAATTTGTACTCTGTTATATAAAATATACACCCTCTACATGTACTCTGTTTTAAAATAAATACACCCTCTATTTCTACTCTGTTATAAAAATATACACCCTCAATTTTTAGTGTGTTATAAAAATATACACCCTCTGCATGTACTCTGTTTTAAAATAAATACACCCTCTATTTTTACTCTGTTATAAAAAATATACACCCTCAATATATACTCTGTTTTAAATAATATACACCCTCAATTTGTACTCTGTTATAAAAAATATACACCCTCTACATGTACTCTATTTTATAATAAATACACGCTCTATTTCTACTCTGTTATAAAAAATATGCACCCTCAATTTGTACTGTGTTATAAAAAATATACACCCTCTGCATGTACTCTGTTTTAAAATAAATACACCATCTATTTCAACTCTGTTATAAAAAATATACACCCTCCACATGTACTCTGTTTTAAACAGTATACACAATCAATTTGTACACTGTTATAAAAAATATACACCCTGCACATGTACTCTGTTTTTAAATAAACACACCATCTATTTCTACTCTGTTATAAAAAATATACACCCTCAATTTGTCCTCTGTTATAAAAATATACTGCCTCTACATGTACTCTGTTTTAAAAAAAATACACCCTCTATTTCTACTCTTTTATAAAAAATATACACTCTGAATTTTTACTGTGTTATAACAAGTACACACCCTCTGCATGTACTCTGTTTTAAAATAAATACACCATCTATATCTACTCTGTTATAAAAAATATACACCCTATTCATGTACTCCGTTCTAAAAATATACACCCTTAATTTGTACTATGTTAAAAAAATATACACCCTCTACATATGCTCTGTTTTAAAATAAATACACCCTCTATTTCTACTCTGTTATAAAAAATATACACCCTCAATTTTTATTTTGTTACAAAAATATACATCCTCTACTTGTATTCTGTTTTAAAATAAATACACCATCTATACCTACTCTGTTACAAAAAATATACACCCTCCAAATGTTATCCATTCTAAAAAATATACACCCTGAATTGTTACTGTTATAAAAAACATACACCCTCTACATGTACTCTGTTTTAAAATAAGTACACTCTCTATTTCTACACTGTTATAAATAATATACACACTCAATTTGTACTTTGTTATATAAAATATACACCCACTGCATGTACTCTGTTTTAAAATAAATACACCGTCCATATCTATAGTGTCATAAAAAATATACACCAACTAATTTTACTCTGTTTTAAAATAAATACACCATTTAAATCTACTCTGTTATAAAAAATATACACCCTCAAATTGTACAGTGTTATAAAAATATACACCCCTACATGTACTCTGTTTTAAAATATATACACCCTCTATTTCTACTCTGTTATAAATAAAATACACCCTCAATTTTTACTGTTATAAAAAATATACACCCTCTGCATATATTCTGTTTTAATTTAAATATACCCTCTATTTTTACTGTGTTATAAAAATATACACCCTCAATTTGTACTTTGTTATAAAAAATATACACCGTGTGCATGTACTCTGTTTTAAAATAAATACTCCCTCTATTTCTACTCTGTTATAAAAAATATACAACCTCTACATGTATTCTGTTTTAAAATAAATACACCCTCTATTTCTACACTGTTATACAAAATATACACCCTCAAATTGTACAGGGTTATAAAGATATACACCCTCTACATGTACGCATTTTAAAATAAATACACCGTCTATTTCCACTCTATTTTAAAAAATATACACCCTCTCCATGTACTCTATTTTAAAATAAATAAACCATCTATTTCTACACTGTTATAAGAAATATACACCCTCAATTTGTACTGTTATAAAAATATACTGCCACTACATGTACTCTGTTTTAAAATAAATACATCCTCTATTTCTACTGTTACAAAAAATATTCACCCTCACTTTGTACTCTGTTATAAAAAACATATACCCTGTAGGTGTACTCTGTTTTAAAATAAATACTACCTTTATTTGTATTCTGTTATTAATAATATACACCCTCAATTTGTACTATGTTATAAAAAATACACACCCTCCACATTTACTCTATTTTAAATAATATACACAGTCAATTTCTACTCTGATATAAAAATCTACACCCTCTACATGTACTCTGTTTTAAAATAAATACACCCTCTATTTCTACTCTATTATAAAATATATACAACCTCATTTGTACTCTGTTATAAAAAATATACTCCCTCTACATGTACTCTGTTTTAAAATAAATGCACCCTCTATTTCTACTCTGTTATAAAAAATATACAACCTCTACGTGTACTGTTTTAAAATAAATACACCCTCTATTTCTACTCTGTTATAAAAAACATACACCCTCAATTTGAATTGTTTTATAAAAAATGTACACCCTTGGCATGTTCTCTCTTTTAAAATGAAATACATCATCTATATCAACTGTGTTATAAAAAATATACACCCTCCACATGTACTCTGTTCTAAAAAATATAAACCCTCAATTTGTACTGTTATAAACAATATACACCCTCTAAATATACTGTTTTAAAATATCTTCACCCTCTATTTCTACTCTCTTATAAACCATATACCCTCTCAATTTGTATTGTGTTATAAAAATATACACCCTCTGCATGTACACTGTTTTAAAATAAATACACCATCTATATCAACTCTGTTATAAAAAAATATACATGCTCCAATTGTACTCTGTTTTAAACAATATACACAATCAATTTGTACTCTGTTATAAAAAATATACACCCTCTACATGTACTCTGTTTTAATATAAATACACCCTCCATTTCTACTCTGTTATAAAAAATATACAACCTCATTTGCACTCTGTTATAAAAATATTCTCCCTCTACATGTACTCTGTTTTAAAATAAATGAACCCTCTATTTCTACTCTGTCATAAAAAATATACACCCTCTATATGTACTCTGTTTTAAAATAAATGCACACTCTAATTCTACTCTGTTATAAAAAATATACACCCTCAAATTGTACAGTGTTATAAAAATATACACCCTCTACATGTACTCTGTTTTAAAATAAATACACCATCAATTTATACTCTATTATAAAAAAATATACTCCTTCTACATATACTCTGTTTCAGATTAAATACACCCTCTTTCTACTCTGTTATAAAATATATACACCCTCAATTTGCACAGTGGTATAAAAAATACAAACCCTCTACATGTATTCTGTTTTAAAATAAACACACCATCTATTTCTACACTGTTGTAAAAAATATACACCCTCAATTTGTACAGTGTTATAAAAAATATACACCCTCCACATGTACTCTGTTTTAAATAATATACACCCTCAGTTTGTAGTCCGTTATAAAAAATATACACCCTTTGCATATACTCTGTTTTAAAAAAAATTCACCCTCTATTTCTACTCTGTTTTAAATAATATACACCCCTATTTGTAGTGTGTTATAAAAAATATACACCCTCTACATGTACTCTGTTTTTAATAATTTACACAAACAATTTGTACTCTGTTGTAAAATATACACACCCTCTACATGTACTCTGTTTTAAAATAAATTCACGCTCTATTTCTACTGTTATAAAAAAAAATGTACCGTCAATTTTTACTGTGTTGTAAAAGATATACACCCTCTGCATGTACTCTGTTTTAAAATAAATACACCCTCTATTTCTACTCTATTATAAAAAAAACACCCTCTACATATACTCTGTTTTAAAATAAATACACCCTCTATTTCTACACTGTTATAGAAAATATACACACTCAACTTGTACTCTATTATAAAAATATACTCCTTCTATTTGTACTCTGTTTTAAAATAAATACAACGTCTATTTCTACTCTGTTATACAAAATATACACCCTCCACATATACTTTGTTCTAAAATAAATACACACTCTATTTCTACTCAGTTTTAAAATAAATACACCATCTATTTCAACTCTGTTATAAAAAATATACACCCTCCATATACACTCAGTTTTAAATAATATACACAATCAATGTGTACTCTGTTATAAAAAATATACACCCTCTGCATGTACTCTGTTTTAAAATAAATACACCCTCTATTTCTACTCTGTTATAAAATATACACAACCTAATTTGTACTCTGGTATAAAAAATATACTCCCTCTGCATGTACTCTGTTTTAAAATTAATACACCCTCTATTTCTACTCTGTTATAAAAATATACAACCTCTACATGTATTCTGTTTTAAAATAAACAAAACCTCTATTTCTACTCTGTTATACAAAATATACACCTTCAAATTGTACAGTGTTTTAAAAATATACACCCTCTACAAGGACTCTGTTCTAAAATAAATAAACCGTCTATTTCTACTCTATTATAAAAAATACACACCCTCTACCTGTACTCTGTTTTAAAATAAATATTCCCTCTATTTCTACACTGTTAAAAAAATATACACCCTCAATTTGTACTCTGTTATAAAACATATATTCCCTCAATTTTTACTGTTATAAAAAATATACACCCTCTGCATGTACTGTTTTAAAATAAATACACCCTCTATTTCTACTCTGTTATAAAAATATAAACCCTCAATTTTTACTGTTATAAAAATACACGCCCTCTGCATGTACTCTGTTTTAAAATAAATACACTCTGTATTTCTACTCTGTTATAAAAATTATACACCCTGAATTTTTACTGTGTTTTAACAAATACACAACCTCTGCATGTACTCTGTTTTAAAATAAATACACCGTTTATTTGTACTCTATTATAAAAAATATACACCCTCTACATGAACTCTGTTTTAAAATAAATACACCCCTCTATTTCTACTCTGTTATAAATGATATACACCATGAATTTTTACTGTGTTATAACAAATACACATCCTCTGCATGTACTCTGTTTTAAAATTAATACACAATCTATTTCTAGTCTAGTATAAAAATATACACCCTCAACATATACTCTGTTTTAAAATAAATACACCCTCTATTTCTACACTGTTATAAAAAATATACACCCTCAAATTGTACTGTGTTATAAAAAATATACTCCCTATAAATGTACTTTGTTTTAAAATAAATACAACCACCATATCACTGTTACAAAAATATACACCCTAAATTTGAACTCTGTTATAAAAATATATACCATCCACTTGTACTCTGTTTTAAAATAAATGCTACGTCTATTTGTACTCTGTAATAAAAATATACACCCTCTACATGTGCTCTGTTTTAAAGTAACTATACCCTCCATTGCTACTCTATTATAAAAAATATACACCCTCAATTTGTATTGGGTTATAAAAAATATACAACCTCTGCATATACTCTGTTTTAAAATAAATACACCATCTATATCTACTCTGTTATAAAAAATATTCACCATCCACATGTACTCCATTCTAAAAAATATACACCCTCAATTTTTACTCTGTTACAAAAAATATACACACTCTACATGTACTCTGTTTTAAAATAAATACACCCTCCATTTCTACTCTGTTATAAAAAATATACAACTTCAATTTTTACTGTGTTATAAAAAATATACACCCTCTGCATAGTACTCTGTTTTTAAATACATACACCCTCTATTTTTACTCTGTTATAAAAAATATACACCCTCAATTTGTACTGTGTTATAAAAAATATACACCCTCTGCATGTACTATGTTTTAAAATAAATATACCACCTATTTAACTCTGTTATAAAAAATATACACCCTCCACTTGTACTCTGTTTTAAACAGTATACACAATCAATTTGTACACTGTTATAAAAAATATACTCCCTCTACATGTACTCTGTTTTAAAATAAATACACCCTCTATTTCTACTCTGTCATAAAAAATACACACCCTCTAAATGTACTCTGTTTTAAAATAAATACACCTTCTAATTCTACTCTGTTATAAAATATATACACCCACAAATTGTACAGTGTTATAAAAATATATACCCTCTAAATGTAGTTTTAAAATAAATACACCCTCTATTTCTACTCTATTATAAAATATATACACCCTCAATATGCACAGTGTTATAAAAAATACACACCCTCTACATATATTCTGTTTTAAAATAAATACACCATCTATTTCGATACTGTTGTAAAAAATATACACCCTCAATTTGTACTGTGTTATAAAAAATATACACCCTCTGCAAGTACTCGATTTTAAAATAAATACACCCTCTATTTCTACTGTGTTACAAAAAATATGCACGCTCCACATGTACTCTCTTTGAAGTAATATACACCCTCAATTTGTAGTCTGTTATAAAAAATATACACCTTCTGCATGTACTCTGTTTTAAAATAAATTCACCCTCTATTTCTACTCTGTTTTAAATAATATACACCCCCAATTTGTAGTCGGTTATGAAAAATATACACCCTCTACATGTACTCTGTTTTAAGTAATATACACAATCTATTTGTACACTGTTATAAAAAATATACACATTGTACATGTACTCTGTTCTAAAATAATTTCACCCTCTGTTTCTACTCTGTTATACAAAATATACACCCTCAAATTGTACAGTGTTATACAAATATACACCCTCTAAATATACTCTGTTTTAAAATAAATACACCGTCTATTTCTACTCTATTATAAAAAATATACACCCTCTACATGCACTCTGCTTTAAAATAAATACACCCTCTATTTGTACACTGTTATAAAAAATATACACCCTCAATTTGTACTCTGTTATAAAAAATATACTTCCTCTACATGTACTCTGTTTTAAAATATATACAACCTATATTTCTACTCTGATATAAAAAATGTTCACCCTCACTTTGTACTCTGTTATAAAAAATATATACCCTCTAGGAGTACTCTGTTTTAAAATAAATACTACCTCTATTTGTACTCCATTATAAAAAATATATACCCTCAATTTGTACTGTGTTATTTGTACTGTGTTATAAATATACACCCTTTGCATGTACTCTGATTTAAAATAAATACACCATCTAATTTACTCTGTTGTAAAAAATATAAACCCTCCACTTTTACTCTGTTTTAAATAATACACACCCTCAATTTGTAGTCTGTTATAATAAATATACACCCTCTACTTGTACTCTGTTTTAAAATAAATACACCCTCTACTTCTACTCTGTTATAAAATGTATACAACCTAATTTGTACTCTGTTATGAAAAATATACTCCCTCTGTATGTACTCTGTTTTAAAATAAATACACCCTCTATTTCTACTCTGTAATAATAAATATACAACCTCTAAATGTATTCCGTTTTAAAAAAATACACCCTCTATTTCTACACTGTTATACAAAATATACAACTTCTAATTGTACAGTGTTATAAAAATATACACCCTCTACATGTACTCTGTTTTAAAATAAATACACCATCTATTTCTACTCTATTATAAAAAATATACACCCTCTCCATGTACTCTATTTTAAAATAAATAAACCATCTATTTCTACACTGCTATAAAAAAATACACCCTCAATTTGTACTCTGTTATAAAAAATATACTGCCACTACATGTACTCTGTTTTAAAATAAATACATCCTCTATTTCTACTCTGTTATAAAAAATATTCAACCTCACTTTGTACTCTGTTATAAAAAATTTATACCCTGTAGGTGTACTCTGTTTTAAAATAAACACTATCTTTATTTGTATTCTGTTATAAAAAATATACACCCTCAATTTGTACTATGTTATAAAAGATATACACCCTCCACTTTTACTCTATTTTAAATAATATACACGTTCAATTTGTACTCTGTTATAAAAATATACACCCTCTACGTGTACTCTGTTTTAAAATAAATACACCCTCTATTTCTACTCTGTTATAAAATATATACAACGTCATTTGTCCTCTGTTATACAAAATATACTCCCTCTACATGTACTCTGTTTTAAAATAAATACACCCTCTATTTCTTCTCTGTTATAAAAAATATATGACCTCTACATGTACTCTGTTTTAAAATTAATACACCCTCTATTTCAACTCTGTTATAAAAAATATACACCCTCAATTTGAACTGTGTTATAAAAAATATACACCCTTTGCAAGTTCTCTGTTTTAAAATAAATACACCATCTGTATCAACTGTTATAAAAAATATACTCCCTCTACATGTACTCTGTTTTAAAATAAATACATCCTCTATTTCTTCTCTGTTATAAAAAATATACAACCTCTACATGTACTCTGTTTTAAAATTAATACACCCTCTATTTCAACTCTGTTATAAAAAATATACACCCTCAATTTGAACTGTGTTATAAAAAATATACACCTTTTGCATATTCTCTGTTTTAAAATAAATACACCATCTGTATCAACTCTGTTCTAAAAATATACACCATCCACATGTACTCTGTTCTAAAAAATATAAACCCTCAATTTGTACTCTGTTATAAATAATATACACCCTCTAAATGTACTCTGTTTTCAAATAGCTACACCCTCTATTTCTACTCTCTTATAAAAAATATACCCTCTCAATTTGTACTGTGATATAAATACATACACCCTCTGCATGTGCACTGTTTTAAAATAAATACATCATCTATATCTACACTTTTATAAAAAATATATACACTCCAATTGTACTCTGTTTTAAACAATATACACAATCAATTTGTACTCTGTTATAAAACATATACACTCTCTACCTGTACTCTGTTTTAATATAAATACACCCTACATTTCTACTCTGTTATAAAAAATATACAACCTCATTTGCACTCTGTTATAAAAAATATACTCCCTCTACATGTACTCTGTTTTAAAATATATACACCCTCTATTTCTACTCTGTCATAAAAAATATACACCCTCTGTATATACTCTTTTAAAATAAATGCACACTCTAATTCTACTCTGTTATAAAAAGATATACACCCTCTACATGTACTCTGTTTTAAAATAAGTACACCATCAATTTCTACTCTATTATAAAAAAATATACTCCCTCTACATATACTCTGTTTCAAATTAAATACACCCTCTATTTCTACTCTGTTATAAAATATATACACCCTCAATTTGCACAGTGGTATAAAAATACAAACCCTCTACATGTATTCTGTTTTCAAATAAACACACCATCTATTTCTACACTGTTGTAAAAAATATACACCCTCAATTTGTACAGTTATAAAAAATATACACACTCCACATGTACTCTGTTTTAAATAATATACACCCTCAATTTGTAGTCTGTTATAAAAAATATACACCCTCAATATTTACTGTGTTATAAAAAATACACACCCTCTGCATGTACTCTGTTTTAAAATAAATACACCATCTATTTCTACTGTATTATATAAAATATACACCCTCCATATATACTCTGTTTTAAATAATATACACAAGCAATTTGTACTCTGTTATAAAAAATATACACCCTCTAAATGTACTCTGTTTTAAAATAAATACATGCTCTATTTCTACACTGTTATAAAAAACATACACCCTCAATTTTTACTGTGTTGTAAAAAATATACACCCTATGCATGTACTCTGTTTTAAAATAAATACACCATCTATTTCTACTCTATTATAAAAAATACACACCCTCATTCTGTTGGTTGCCGATTCACTCTAATGACTGTTTCTTTTTGCTGTGCAGAAGCTATGGAGTTTGATTAGGTCCCATTTTGTCTATTTTGGCTTTTGTTGCCACTGCTTTTGGTGTTTTGGTCATGAAGTCCTTGCCTACACCTATGTCCTGAATGGTTTTGCCTAGATTTTCTTCTAGGGTTTTTATGGTGTTAGGTCTTATGTTTAAGTCTTTAATCCATCTGGAGTTAATTTTAGTGTAAGGTGTCAGGAAGGGGTCCAGCTTCTGCTTTCTGCACATGACTAGCCAGTTTTCCCAACACCATTTATTAAACAGGGACTCGCTTCCACATTGTTTGTTTTTGTCAGGTTTGTCAAAGATCAGGTGGTTGTAGATGTGTTGTGTTGCGTCGGAGGTCTCTGTCCTGTTCCATTGGTCTATATCTCTGTTTTGGTACCAGTACCATGCTGTTTTGATTACTGTAGCTTTGTAGTATAATTTGAAGTCCGGGAGTGTGATGCCTCCAGCAGTCTACCCATCTGACAAAGGGCTGATAACCAGAATCTACAAAGAACTGAAACACATTTACAAGAAAAAACAAACAAGCCCATTCAAAAGTGGGCGAAGGATATGAACAGACACTTTACAAAAGAAGACATACATGAAGCCAACAAACATATGAAAAAATGCTCATCATCACTGGTCATTAGAGAAATGCAAATGAAAACTACATTGAGATACCATCTCACGCCAGTTAGAATGGCAATCATTAAAAAATCTGGAGACAACAGATGCTGGAGAGGATGTGGAGAAATAGGAACACTTTTACACTGTTGGTGGGAGTGTAAATTAGTTCAACCATTGTGGAAGACGGTGTGGCGATTCCTAAGGACCTAGAAATAGAAATTCCATTTGATCCAGCAATCCCATTACTGGGTATATATCCAAAAGACTATAAATCGTTCTACTATAAGGACACATGCACACGAATGTTCATTGCGGCACAGTTTACAATAGCAAAGACCTGGAACCAACCCAAATGCCCATCGATGATAGACTGGACAGGGAAAATGTGGCACATATACACCATGGAATATTATGCAGCCATCAAAAACGATGAGTTCGTGTCCTTTGTAGGGACATGGATGAACCTGGAAACCATCATTCTCAGCAAACTGACACAAGAACAGAAAATCAAACACCACATGTTCTCACTCATAGGCGGGTGTTGAACAATGGGAACACATGGACACAGGGAGGGGGAGTATCACACACTAGGGTCTGTGGGGCGGGAGAAAAAGGGGAGGGGATAGTGGGGGGTGGGGAGTTGGGGAGGGGATAGCATGGGGGAGAAATGCCAGATATAGGTGATGGGGGAGGAAGGCAGCAAATCACACTGCCATGTGTGTACCTATGCAACAATCTTCCATGTTCTTCACATGTACCCCCAAACCTAAAATGCAATAAAATAAATAAATAAATAAAATAAAATAAAAATAAAAATAAAAATAAATAAAAAAAATAAAAAATACACACCCTCTACATGTACTCTGTTTTAAAATAAATACACCCTCTATTTCTACACTGTTATAAAAAATATACAACCTCTACATGTATTCCATTTTAAAATAAATACAACCTCTATTTCTATTGTTTTACATAATATACACCCTCAAATTGTACAGTGTTGTAAAAATATACACCCTCTACATGTACTCTGTTTTAAAATAAATACACCGTCTATTTCTACTCTATTATAAAAAATATACACCCTCTACATGTACTCTGATTTAAATAATATACAGAATCAATTTGTACAGTGTTATAAAAAATATGCACATTCTAAATATAATGTGTTTTGAAACAAATACACCCTTTATTTCTACTCAGTTATAAAATATATACAACCTCATTTGTACTCTGTTATAAAAAATATACTGCCTCTACATTTACTCTCTCTTAAAATAATTACACCCTCTATTTCTACGCTTTTATAAGGAATATACACCCTCAATTTGTACTGTTATAAAAAATATACACCCTTTGCATGTACTCTGTATTAAATACTCCATCTATATCTACTATGTTATAAAAAATATACACCCTCCACACCTACTCCATTCTAAAATGTATACACCCTCAATTTGCACTCTGTTATAAAAAATATACACCCTCTAAATGTACTGTTTTCAAATAGCTACACCCTCGATTTCTACTCTGCTATAAAAAAAATACACCCCCAATATGTACTGTGTTATAAAAATATACACCCTCTGCATGTACTCTGTTTTAAAATAAATACACTCTCAATTTTTACTGTGTTATAAAAAATATACACCGTCCACATGTACTGTGTTTTAAATAATATACACAATCAATTTGTTCTGTGTTATAAAAAAATATACACCCTCTACATGTACTCTGCTTTAAAATAAATTCGCCCTCTACTTCTACTCTGTTATAAAATATATACAACCTCATTTGTACTCTGTTATAAAAAATATACTCCCTCTACATGTACTCTGTTTTAAAATAAATACACCCTCTGTCTCTACTCTGTTATAAAAATATACAACTTCTTCATGTACTCTATTATAAAATAAATACACCCTGTGTTTCTACTCTGTTATAGGAAATATACACCCTCAATTTTTACTGTGTTATAAAAAATATACACCCTCTATATGTACTCTTTTTTTAAAATAAATACACCATCTATTTCTACTCTGTTATAAAAAGTATACACCCTCCACATGTACTCTGTTTTAAATAATATACACAATCAATTTGTACTCTGTTATAAAAAGTTTACATGTTCTACAGGTACTCTGTTTTAAAATAAATACACCCACTAATTCTACTGTGTTATAAAATATATACAACTTCATTTGTACTATGTTATAAAAAAATATACTCCCCTACATGTACTCTGTTTCAAAAAAAATTAACCCTCTATTTCTACTCTGTTATAAAAATATACAACCTCTACATGTATTCCGTTTTAAAATAAATACACCCTCCATTTCTACTCTGTTATTAAAAATATGCACCCTCAAATTGTACAGTGTTATAAAAATATACACCCTCCACATATACTCTGTTCTAAAAAATATACACCCTCAATTTGTACTCTGTTATAAAAAATGTACACCCTCCAAATGTACTCTCTTTTCAAATAGCTACACCCTCTATTTCTACTCTGTTCTAAAAAATATACACCCTCAATTTGTACTGTGTTATAAAAAATATACACCCTCTGCATGTACTGTGTTTTAAAATAAATACACCATCTATATCAACTCTGTTATAAAAAATATACACCCTCCAAAGAACCTCTGTTCTAAAAAACATACACCCTCAATTTGTACTATTTTATAAAGTATACACTCTCTATATGTACTCTGTTTTAGAATAAATGCACCCTCTATTTCTCCTGTTATAAAAAATATACACCCTCAAATTTTACTGTGTTATGAAAATTATACACCCTATGCATGTACTCTTGTTTAAAATAAATACATTCTCTATTTCTACTCTGTTATAAAAAATATACACCCTCAATTTATACTCTGCTATAAAAAATATATTCACTCTACATGTACTCTGTTTTAAAATAAATACACCCTCTATTTCTACTCTATTATGAAATATATACAACTTCATTTGTACTCTGTTACAAAAAATATACTCCCTCTACATGTACTCTGTTTTAAAATAAATACACCCCTCTAATTCTACTCTGTTATAAAAAATATACACCCTCAATTTTTACTGTGTTATGAAAAATATACACCCTCCATATGTACTCTGTTTTAAAATAAATACACCATCTATTTCTACTCTGTTAAAAAAAATTTACACCCTCCAAATGTACTCTATTTTAAATAATATACACAAAAAATTTGTATCCTGTTATAAAAAATATACACATTCTACATGTACTCTGTTTTGAAATAAATACACCCTCTATAGCTACTCAGTTATAAAATATATACAACCTCATTTGTACTGTATTATAAAAAATATACTCCCTTTACATGTACTCTGTTTTAAAATAAATACACCTTCTAATTTTACTCTGTTATAAAAATATACAACCTATATATGTATTCTGTTTTAAAATAAATACTGCCTCTATTTCTACTCTGTTATACAAAATATACACCCTCAAATTGTACAATGTTATAAAAATATATACCCTCTACCTGTACTCTATTTTTGAAATAAATACACCGTCCATTTCTACTGTATTATTAAAAATATACACCTTCTAATTGTACTCTGTTTTCAAATAGCTACACCCAAAATTTCTATTCTGTTATAAAAATTATACACCCTCTACATGTACTCTTTTTTAAAATAAATACACCCTCTATTTCTACACTGTTATAAAAAATACACACCCTCAATTTTTACTGTTTTATATAAAATATACATCCTTTGTATGTACTCTGTTTTAATATAAATACACCATCTATATCTACTCTGTTATAAAATATAAACACCCTCCACATATACTCTGTTCTAAAATGTATACGCCCTCAATTTGTACTGTTATAAAAAATATACACCCTCTGCCTGTACTATGTTTTAAAATAAATACACCATCTATATCTACTCTGTTATAAAAACTATATACCCTCTGAATGTACACTGTTTCAAAATAAATACACCCCTCTATTTCTACTGTTATAAAAATATACACCCTCAATTTTTACTGTGTTATAAGAAATATACACTGTCTGCATATACTCTGTTTTAAAATAAACACACCATATATTTTTGCAGTTATAAAAAATATACACCCTCCACATGTACTCTGTTTTAAATAATATACACACTCAATTTGTACTCTGTTATAAAAAATATACACATTATACATGTACTCTGTTTTAAAATAAATACACCCTCAATTTCAACAGTGTTATAAAATATATACAACCTCATTTGTACTATGTTATATAAAATATACTCCCTCTACATGTACTCTGTTTTAAAATAAATACACCCACTATTTCTACTCTGTTATAAAATATATACAACCTCTTTTGTACTCTCTTATAAAAAATATACTCCGTCTACATGTACTCTGTTTTAATACACCCTCTTTTTCTACTCTGTTATAAAAAATATACAACCTCATTTGTACTCTGTTATAAAAAATATACTCCCTTTACATGCACTCTCTTTTAAAATAAATACACCCTCTATTTCTACCCTATTATAAAAAATAATCAACATCTACATATACTCTGTTTTTAAAAAAATACACCCTCTATTTCTACTCTGTTATAAAATTATACACCCTCAATTTTTACTGTGTTATAAAAATATACACCCTCTCCATGTACTCTGTTTTAACATAAATACACCCTCTTTTTCTACTCTGTCATAAAAAATATGTACCCTCCAAGTTTTTTCTGTTTTAAAATATATACACACTCTAATTCTACTCTGTTATAAAAAATATACACCCTCATATTGTACAGTGTTATAAAAATATACAAACTCTACATGTACTCTGTTTTAAAATAAACACACCCTCTCTTCCTACTCTGTTATACAAAATATACACCCTCAAATTTTACTGTGTTATAAAAAATATACACCCTCTACATGTACTCTGTTTTAAAATAAACACACCCTCTATTTCTACAGTGTTATAAAAAATATACACCCTCAATTTTTACTCTGTTAAAAAAATATACTCCCTCTATATGTACTCTGTTTTAACATAAATATTCCCTCTATTTCTACTCTGTTATAAAAAATATACACCCTCAATTTTAGCAATGTATTGTAACCTCTTGGTTCAGTTACATCTTTTGACCCTTCTTGGTTCAGTTGCGTATTGCTGAAATGACAGATTTGCATCTCTGCACAGAAAGGGTTTCTAAACTGCTGCAAACACACACGAGTTTAACTCTGTAAGTTGAATGCACACATTGACAAGCATTCAGTTAGATTGCTCCGTTTTGGTTTTAGAGCGAGATATTCCTCTGTACAGCAAATGCTCCCTTTCGCTCTGGAGAATCCAAACGCAGTTCCTAGAAGAAACGTGTTGCTACCTCGCTGAATGAAACTCAGCTTCAGCTCCCTTAGTTGAAACGAACACACAGCAGAGCAGTTTGAATGATGCGTTTCTTCTGTGTTTTAGACGCACTATTACTGCTTTTTCTGATGTGCCTGGATTTGGCTGGAAATGACAGTTTTGCATCTCTGCACAGAAAGGGTTTCTAAACTGCTGCAAACACACACGAGTTTAACTCTGTAAGTTGAATGCACACATTGACAAGCATTCAGTTAGATTGCTCCGTTTTGGTTTTAGAGCGGAGATATTCCTCTGTACAGCAAATGCTCCCTTTCGCTCTGGAGAATCCAAACGCAGTTCCTAGAAGAAACGTGTTGCTAACTCGCTGAATGAAACTCAGCTTCAGCTCCCTTAGTTGAAACGAACACACAGCAGAGCAGTTTGAATGATGCGTTTCTTCTGAGGTTTAGACGCACTATTACTTCTTTTTCTGATGTGCCTGGATTTGGCTGGAAATGACAGTTTTGCATCTCCGCACAGAAAGGGTTCCTAAACTGCTGCAAACACACACGAGTTTAACTCTGTAAATTGAATGCACACATTGACAAGCATTCAGTTAGATTGCTCCGTTTTGGTTTTAGAGCGAGATATTCCTCTGTACAGCAAATGCTCCCTTTCGCTCTGGAGAATCCAAACGCAGTTCCTAGAAGAAACGTGTTGCTAACTCGCTGAATGAAACTCAGCTTCAGCTCCCTTAGTTGAAACGAACACACAGCAGAGCAGTTTGAATGATGCGTTTCTTCTGTGTTTTAGACGCACTATTACTGCTTTTTCTGATGTGCCTGGATTTGGCTGGAAATGACAGTTTTGCATCTCTGCACAGAAAGGGTTTCTAAACTGCTGCAAACACACACGAGTTTAACTCTGTAAGTTGAATGCACACATTGACAAGCATTCAGTTAGATTGCTCCGTTTTGGTTTTAGAGCGAGATATTCCTCTGTACAGCAAATGCTCCCTTTCGCTCTGGAAAATCCAAACGCAGTTCCTAGAAGAAACGTGTTGCTAACTCGCTGAATGAAACTCAGCTTCAGCTCCCTTAGTTGAAACGAACACACAGCAGAGCAGTTTGAATGATGCGTTTCTTCTGAGGTTTAGACGCACTATTACTGCTTTTTCTGATGTGCCTGGATTTGGCTGGAAATGACAGTTTTGCATCTCCGCACAGAAAGGGTTTCTAAACTGCTGCAAACACACACGAGTTTAACTCTGTAAGTTGAATGCACACATTGACAAGCATTCAGTTAGATTGCTCCGTTTTGGTTTTAGAGCGAGATATTCCTCTGTACAGCAAATGCTCCCTTTCGCTCTGGAGAATCCAAACGCAGTTCCTAGAAGAAACGTGTTGCTAACTCGCTGAATGAAACTCAGCTTCAGCTCCCTTAGTTGAAACGAACACACAGCAGAGCAGTTTGAATGATGCGTTTCTTCTGTGTTTTAGACGCACTATTACTGCTTTTTCTGATGTGCCTGGATTTGGCTGGAAATGACAGTTTTGCATCTCTGCACAGAAAGGGTTTCTAAACTGCTGCAAACACACACGAGTTTAACTCTGTAAGTTGAATGCACACATTGACAAGCATTCAGTTAGATTGCTCCGTTTTGGTTTTAGAGCGAGATATTCCTCTGTACAGCAAATGCTCCCTTTCGCTCTGGAAAATCCAAACGCAGTTCCTAGAAGAAACGTGTTGCTAACTCGCTGAATGAAACTCAGCTTCAGCTCCCTTAGTTGAAACGAACACACAGCAGAGCAGTTTGAATGATGCGTTTCTTCTGTGTTTTAGACGCACTATTACTGCTTTTTCTGATGTGCCTGGATTTGGCTGGAAATGACAGTTTTGCATCTCTGCACAGAAAGGGTTTCTAAACTGCTGCAAACACACACGAGTTTAACTCTGTAAGTTGAATGCACACATTGACAAGCATTCAGTTAGATTGCTCCGTTTTGGTTTTAGAGCGAGATATTCCTCTGTACAGCAAATGCTCCCTTTCGCTCTGGAAAATCCAAACGCAGTTCCTAGAAGAAACGTGTTGCTAACTCGCTGAATGAAACTCAGCTTCAGCTCCCTTAGTTGAAACGAACACACAGCAGAGCAGTTTGAATGATGCGTTTCTTCTGTGTTTTAGACGCACTATTACTGCTTTCTCTGATGTGACTGGAGTTGGCTGGAAATGACAGTTTTGCATCTCTGCACAGAAAGGGTTTCTAAACTGCTGCAAACACACACGAGTTTCACTCTGTAAGTTGAA
>JAZHEH010000128.1:0-17263 GCA_036589455.1 Ateles fusciceps
GGGTGTATGTTTTTTATAACAGTGTAGAAATAGAGGGTGTATTTATTTTAAAACAGAGTACATGTTAAAAGAGTATATTTTTCAAAACAGTGTACAAATTGAGTTTGTATATTTTTTATAACAGAGTAGAAATAGAGGTTGTATTTATTTTAAAACAGAGTACATGTAAAAGGAGTATATTTTTCATAACATAATACAAATTGAGGGTGTATATTTTTTATAACAGAGTAGAAATAGGGATGTATTTATTTTAAAAAAGAGTACAAGCAGAGTGTGTATATGTTTTCTAACACAGTAGACATCGAGGATGTTTATTTTTTATAACATAGTAAAATAGAGGCAGTATTTATTTTAAAACAGGGTTCATATAGAGGGTATATATATATTTTTTAACAGAGTACAAACTGAGGGTGAATATTTCTTATATCAGAGTAGAAACCGAGGTTGTATTTATTTTAAAACCGAGTACAGGTAGAGGGAGTATGTTTTTTCCAACAGAGTACATATTGAGGGTGTATATTTTTTATAACAATATAGAAATAGAGTTTGTATTTATTTCCAAACAGAGTACATGTAGAGAGTGTATATTTAATATAACACAGTAAAAATAGGGATAGTAATTATTTTAAAACAGAGTACATGTAGAGTGTATGCAATTTTTATAACAGTTTATAAAGTGTGGGTGTATATTTTTATAACCGAGTAAATAAAGAGGGTGTATTTATTTTAAAACAGAGTACATGAAGAGGGAGTATATTTTTTATAGCAGAGTACAATTAGGGGATGAATTTTTTTATAACAGTGTAGAATTAGAGGGTGTATTTATTTTAAAACAGAGTACATTTAGAGGGTGTATATATTTTATAACAGAGTACACATTGGTTGTGCATATTATTTAAAACAGAGTACATGCCTAGGGGTTATATTTTTTATAACATAGTAAAATTTGAGGGTGTATGTTTTTTATAACACACTACAAATACAGATAGAACTTATTTTAAAACAGAGTACACCTAGAGGGTATAAATATTTTAAAACAGAGTACTAAAAAACGGTGAATATTTTTTATAACAGAGTAGAAATAGAGGACGTATTTATTTTAAAACGGAGTCCATGTAAAGGGAGTGTATATTTAATAAAAGAGTATAAATTCAAGGTGTATATTTCTTACAAAAGAGTAGAAATAGAGGGTATATTTAGTTTAACAAAGAGTACATGCAGAGGGTGTATATTTTTTATAACAAAGTAGAAATTGAGGGTGTACATTTTTTGTAACAGAGTAGAAACAGAGGTTGTATTTATTTTAAAACAGAGTACAGGTAGAGGGAGTATATTTTTTATAACAGAGTACAAATTGAGGGTGTATAATTTTTATAACAGTTTAAAATTAGAGGGTGTATTTATTTTAAAACAGAGTACATGTAGATGGTGTATATTTTTTATAACAAATAGAGGTAGTATTTATTTTAAAACAGAGTACACCCAGAGGGTACACAATTTTTATAGAAGTGTATAAAGTGAGGGTGTATATTTTTTATAACCAAGTAGATATAGAGGTTGTTTTTATTTTAAAACAGAGTACATGTAGAGGGAGTTTATTTTTTATAACAGAGTAAAAATTGAGGATGTACATTTTTTATAACAGAGTAGAATTAGCTGGTATATTTATTGTAAAACAGAGTATATTTATAGGGTGCATATTTTTCATTACACAGTAAAAATTGGTTTTGTATTTTATTTAAAACAGAGAACAAGTCTAAGGTGTATATTTTTTATAACATAGTAAAAATTGAGGGTGTATGATTTTTATAACATTGTACAAATAGAGATAGTATTTATTTTAAAAGAGAGTACACCTAGAGGGTTTATATATTTTATAACACAGTGAAATTAAGGTTGTATATTTTTTATAACAGAGTACAAATAGTGGTAGTATTTATTTTAAACAGAGTAAACCTAGAGTGTATATATTATTTATAACAGAGCACAAATTGAGGGTGAATATTTTTTATAACAGAGTAGAAGTAGAGCATGTATTTATTTTAAAACCCAGTACATGTAAAGGGAATGTATTTTTTGTATCAGAGTACAAATTAAGGGTGCATATTTTTTATAACACTGTAGAAATAGAGGGTGTATTTATTTTAAAAAGTACATTTAGAGGGTGTATATTTTTTATAACACAGTACAAATTGAGGGTGTATATTTTTTATCACAGAGTACAAATAGAGGTAGTATTTATTTTAAACAGAGTACACCTAGAGGGTATATATTTTTCGTGACAGAGTACAAAGTGAGTGTGAAAATTTTTTATAACAGAGTAGAAACAGAGGTTGTATTTATTTTAAAACAGAGTACAGGTGGTGCGAGTGCATTTCTCTTAACAGAGTACAGATTGAAGGAGTATATTTTGTATAACAGTGTAGAAATAGAGGGTGTATTTATTTTAAAACAGAGTACATGTAGGGAGTGTATATTATTCATAACAGAGTACAAATAAAGGTTGTATTTATTTTTAAAAAATACAGGTAGAGTGCATATATTTTTATAACAGTGTATAACATGTGGGTGTATATTCTTTATAACTGAGTAGATATAGAGCACATGTAGAGGGAGTATATCTTTTATATCAGAGTACAAATTGAGTGTGTATACTATATATAACACAGTAGAAATTGAGGGTGTATTTGTTTAAGAACAGAGTACATGTAGAGGGTGTATATTTATTGTAACAGAGTACAAATTGAGGGTGTATATTATTTATAACTGAGTAGAATTAGAGTGTGGATTCATTTTAAAACAGAAAACATATAGAGGGTGTATATTTTTTATAACTGTGCAAATTTAGTGTGTATTTTTTTATAGCATAGTAGAAACAGATGATCTTTTTATTTTTAAACAGAGTACATGTAGAATGCGTATATTTTTTTAACAAAGTACAAATTTATTGTGTATATTTTTGAAAAACAGTGAAAATTGAGGGTGTATGTTTTTAATAACGGTGTAGAAATCGATGGTGTATTTATTTTAAAATAGAGTACATAAAGAGGGTGTATTTTTTTATACCACAGTAAAAATTCTGGGTGTATACCTTGAATAACAGAGTAGAAATAGAGGCTGTATTCATTTTAAAAGAGAGTACATGTACCTGGAATATATTTTTTATAAAAGAGTACAAACGAGGTTGTATATATATTATAAAAATGTATAAATAATGTGTGTATTTATTTTAAAACAGAGTACATGCAGGGGGTGTATATCTTTATAACACAGTAAAAATTGAATGTGTATATTTTTATAACACAACAGAAATACAGGTTGTATTTATTTTAAAACAGAGTACATGTAATGGGTGTATATTTCTTATAACATAGTACAAATTGAAGGTGTGTGTTTTTAGAACGCAGTAACTTTGGATTGTGTATATTTTTTATAACAGAGTGGATATAGATGGTGTATTTATTTTAAAACAGTAAAAGCAGAGGGTGTATATTTTTTATATCACAGTACAAATTGAGGGTGTATGTCTTTTATAACAGAGTAGAAATAGAGGGTGTATGTATTTGAAAACAGTACATTTAGAGTGTGTATATTGTTTATAACAGAGTACAAATTGAGTGTGTATATTTCTTAGAACACAGTACATGTGGAGGGTGTATATGTTTTAGAACATAGTATATGTGGAAGGTGTACATGATATATAACAGAGTAGAAATAGATAGTGTATGTATTTTAAAACAGAGTACATGCAAAGGGTGTATATTTTTATAACAGTAAAATTTGAGGGTGTATATTTTATATAATAGTGTAGAAATAGAGGGTGTGGTTATTTAAAAACAGAGTACAGGTAGAGCATGTATATTTTTTATAACAAGTAAATTTAAGGGTTTATATTCTTTAGAATACTATAGAAATCCAATTTATATTTATTTTAATACAGAGCATATGAAGAGGCTCTATATTTATTAAAAGAGAGTACAAATTGAGAGTGTATATTTTTTATTACACAGTAGAAATAGAGGGTGTATTTATTTTAATACAGAATACATGTAGAGGGTGTATATTATTTATAACAGAAAAAAATAGAGGGGTGTACTTTTATTAAAACAGAGTACATGTAGAAGGAGTATATTTTTGATAACAGAGTACAAATTAGGTTGTATATATTTTATAACAGGGTAGAAATAGAGGGTGTATTTATTTTTAAACAGAGTACATGTAGAGGGTGCATATTTTTTATAACAGAGTAAAAATTGATTGTGTATATTATATAAAACTGAGTAAAAATTGAGAGTGTATATTTTTTATAACAGTGTAGAAATCGATGGTGTATTTACTTTAAAAGAGAGTACATGTAGAGGGTGTGTATTTTTTATACCACAGTAAAAATTGAAGGTGTACATTTTGTATAACAGAGTAGAAATAGAGGGTGTATTTATTTTAAAGCAGTGTAGATGTATAGGGAGTATATATTTTACATCAGAGTACAAATTGAGGGTTTATATTTTTTAGAATGGAGTATATGTAGAGGTTGAATATTTTTTATAACAGTGTAGAAATCGATGGTGTAATTTTTTTAAAATAGAGTACATGTAGAGGGCGTATACTTTTTATACCACAGTAAAAATTGAGGGAGTATATTTTGCATAACAGAGTAGAAATAGTGGGTGTATTCATTTTAAAACAGGGTACATGTAGAGGGAAATATATATTTTATAACAAGTACAAATTGAGGGTGTATATTTTTTATAACAGAGTAAAAATAGAAGTAGTATTTATTTTAAACCAGAGTACACATAGAGTGTATACAATTTTTATAACTGAGTAAAACTTGTGTTTGTATATTTTTTATAACCGAGTAGATATAGAGGTTCATTTTATTTTAAAGCACAGTACATGTAGAGGGAGTACATTTTTTATAACAGAGTACAAATTGAGGATATATATTTTTTATAACAAGGCAGAAATAGAGGGGTGTATTTATTTTAAAACAGAGCACATTTAGAGGGTGTATATTTTTCATACCAGATTAAAATTGGTTGTGTATATTATTTAAAACAGAGTACATGTCTAGGGTGTATATTTTTTATAACATAGTAAAAATTCAGGGTGTATGTTTTTTATAACAAGTAGAATTAGAGATAGCATTTTAAAACAGAGTACACTTAGAGGGTATATATATTTTTAAACAGAGTACTAAATGCCGGTGAATATTTTTTATAACAGAGTAGAAATAGAGGTTGCATTTATTTTAAAACAGAGAACATATGAAGGGAGTATATTTCTTATAACAGTACAAATTGAGGGTGTATATATTTTATGGCAGAGTAGAAATAGAGGGTGTATTTATTTTAATACAGAGTACATGCAGAGGGTGTATATTTTTTTAACAAAATAAAAATTGAGGGTGCATATTTTTTGTAACAGAGTACAAATAGAGGTAGTATTTAATTTAAACAGAGTATATCTGGAAGTTATATATTTTTTACAACAAACTACAAAGTGATTGTGAATATTTTTTACAACAGATTAGAAACAGATGTTGTATTTATTTTAAAACGGAGTACAGATAGAGGGAGTATATTTTTTTAGCAGAGTACAATTTGAGGTCTATATTTTTTAAAACAGTGTAGAAATAGAGGGTGTATTTATTTTAAAACGGAGTACATGCAGAGGGTATATATTTTTATAACAGAGTAGAAATAGGGGTAGTATTTATTATGAAACAGAGTACAGGTAGAGTGTATACAATTTTTAAAACAGTGTCTAAATTGAGGGTGTATATTTTTTATAAAAGAGAAGCTAGAGGGGTTGTTTTTATTTTAAAACAGAGTACATGTAGATGGAGTATATTTTTTATAACAGAGTACTAAATGAGGGTGAATATTTTTTATTACAGAGTAGAAACAGAGTTCGTATTTATTTTAAAACAGAGAACAGGAAGAAGGGGAGTATATTTTCTATAACAGAGTAAAAACTGAGGGTGTATAATTTTTATAACAGTGTAGAAATAGAGTGTGTATTTATTTTAAAACAGAGTACATGTAGTGTGTGTATATTTTTTATAACATAGTACAAATAGAGGTAACATTTATTTTAAAAGAGAGTACAACTAGAGGGCATATATATTTTAAAACAGAGTAATAAATGAGGGTGAATATTTTTTATTACAGAGTAGAAACAGAGGTTGTATTTATTTTAAAACAGACTATAGGCAGATGGAATATATTTTTTATAACAGGGTAGAAATTGAGGGTGTATAATTTTTTAGCAGTGTAGAAATAGGGAGTGCATTTGTTTTAAAACAGAGTATATATTTTGGTTGTATATTTTTTATAACAGAGTACAAATAGTGGTAGTATTTATTTTAAAACAGAGTACACACAGAGGGTATATATTTTTTATAACAGAGTACAAAGTGAGGATGAATATTTTTTATAATAGAGTAGAAACAGAGGATGTGTTTATTGCAAAACAGAGTACAGGGAGAGGGAGTATATTTTTTATAAGAGAGAACAAATTGAGGGTGTATAAATTTTATAACAGTGCAGAAATAGCGGGTGTATTTATTTTAAAACAGAGTACATGTAGAGGGTGAACATTTTTTATAGCAGAGTTCAAATAGAAATAGTATTTATTTTAAAAGAGAGAACATCTAGATTGTATATATATATTTTAAAACATAGTATTCAATAAGGGTGAATATTTTTTATTACAGAGTAGAGACAGAGGTTGTATTTAAATTAAAACAGAGTACAGGTAGAGGGAATATGTTTTTTATAACAGAGTACAAATTGAGGGTGTATAATTTTTATAGCAATGTAGAAATAGAGGGTGTATTTGTTTTAAAACAGAGTACATGTATGGGGTGTATATTTTTTTATAACAGAGTACAAATAGGGATAGTATTTATATTAAAACTGAGTACACCCAGAGGGTACATATTTTTATAACAAAGAAAAATGTGAGGGTGAATATTTTTTATAACAGAGTAGAAAGAGAGGTTGTATTTATTGTGAAAGAGTACAGGTAGAGGGAGTATATTTTTTATAACAGAGTACAAATTGAGGGTTTATAATTTTTATAACAGTGTTGAAAAAGAGTGTGTATTTATTTTAAAACCGAGTACATGTAGAGGCTGCATATTTTTTATAACAGAGTAAAAATCGATACAGTATTTATTTTAAAAGAAAGTACAACTTGAGGGTATACATATTTTAAAGCAGAGTACTAAATAAGGGTGAATATTTTCTATTACAGAGTAGAAAGAGTGGTTGTATTTCTTTTAAAACAGAGTACAGGTAGAGGGGAGTGTATATTTTATAACAGAGTACAAACTGAGGGTGTATAAATTTTATAGCACTGTAGAAATACGGTGTGTATTTATTTTAAAACAGAGTACATGTATAAGGTGTATATTTTTTATAAGAGAGTACAAATAGAGGTAGTATTTATTTTAAAAATAATACACCCAGAGGGTATATTTTTTTGAAACAGACTGCAATGTGTGGGTGAATATTTTTAATAAATGAGTAGAAACAGAAGTTGCGTTTATTGTAAGACAGAGTACAGGTAGAGAGAGTATATTTTTTTATAACAGAATACAAATTGAGGGTGTATAATTTTTATAACAATGTTGAAATATAGGGTGTATTTATTTTAAAACAGAGTACATGAAGTGGGTGTATATTTTTTATAACAGAGTACATATAGAGATAGTACTTATTTTAAAAGAGAGTAAAAACAGAGGGTATATATATTTTAAAACAGAGTACAAAATGAGGGGTGAATATTTTTTATTACAGAGTAGAAACAGAGGTTGTATTTAGTTTGAAATAGAGTACAGGTAGAGTTAGTATATTTGTTATAACGGAGTACAAATTGAGGGTGTATAATTTTTATAGCAGTGTATAAAAAGGGGATGTATTTGTTTTAAAACAGAGTACATCTATAGGATGTATATTTTTGTAACAGAATACAAATAGAGGTAGTATTTATTTTAAAACAGAGAACAACCAGAGGGTATATATTTATTATAACAGAGTACAAAGTGAGGGTGAATATTTTTATAACAGAGTAGAAACCGAGGTTGTGTGTATTGTAAAACAGAGTACAGGTAGAGGGAGTGTATTTTTATTACAGAGTAAAAATAGTGATAGTATTTATTTTAAAAGAGCGTACGACTAGAAGATATATATATATTTTAAAACAGAGAACTAAATTAAGGTGAATATTTATTATTAGGTTGTAGAAACAGAGGTTGTATTTATTTTGAAACAGAGTACAGGTAGAGGAAATATATTTTATATAAGAGAGTACAAATATAGGCTGCAAAATTTTTATAGCAGTGTAGAAATGGGGGATATATTTGTTTTAAAACAGAGTACATGTATAGGATGTATTTTTTTATAACAGAGCACAATGTGAGGGTGAATATTTTATATAACAGAGTAGAAACAGACCTTGTGTTTATTTTAAAACAGAGTACAGGAAGAGGGAGTATATTTTTTATAACTGAGTACAAATTGAGGGAGTATAATTTGTATAAAAGTGTAGAAACAGAGGATGTATTTATTTTACAACAGAGTACATGTAGAGGGTGTATATTTTTTATAACAGAGTACAAATTGAGGGTGTATAATTTTTGTAGCAATGTAGAAATAGCGGGTGTATTTGTTTTAAAACAGAGTACAGGTATAAGGTGTATATTTTTTATAACAGAGTACAAATAGAGGCAGTATTTATTTTAAAACAGAGTATACCAAGAGTGTATATATTTTTTTAGACAGAGTACAAAGCGAGGGTGAATATTTTTTATAACAGAGTAGAAACAGAGGATGTGTTTCCTATACTTCAGAGTACAGGTAGAGGGGAGTATATTTTTTCTAACAGAGTACAAATTGAGCGTGTATATATTTTATAGCAGTGTAGAAAAAGGGGTTGTATTTGTTTTAAAACAGAGTACATATATAGGGTGTATATTTTTATAACAGAGTACAAAGTGAGGGTGAATATTTTTTATAATAGAGTAGAAACAGAGGATGTGTTTATTGTAAAACAGAGTACAGGAAAAGGGAGTATATTTTTTATAACAGAAAAAATTGAGGGTGTATAAGTTTTATAGCAACGAAGAAATAACTTGTGTATTAGTTTTAAAACAGAGGACATGTAGAGGGTGAATATTTTTTATAGCAGAGTTCAAATAGAGATAGAATTTATTTTAAAAGAGAGTACAACTAGAGGGTATATATATTATAAAACAGAGTACTAAATGAGGGTGAATATTTTTATTACAGAGTAGAAACAGAGGTTGTATTTAAATTAAACAGAGCATAGGTTGAGGGAGTGTATTTTTTATAACAGAGTACAAATTGAGGGTGTATAATTTTTATACCAATGTAGAAATAGCGGGTGTATTTGTTTTAAAACAGAGGACATGTATAGGATGTATATATTTTATAACACAGTACAACAAGAGGTAGTATTAATTTTAAAACAGAGTACACCCGGTGTTTATATATTTTTATAACAGAGTAAAAAGTGAATGTGAATAATTTTTATAACACAGTAGAAAGAGGTTGTGTTTATTGTAAAACAGTGTACAGGTAGAGGGGATTATATTTTTTTGAACAGAGTTCAAATTGAGATTGCATAATTTTTATACCAGTGTAGAAATAGAGGGTGTATTTGTTTTAAAACAGAGTACAGGTATAGGGTGTGTATTTTGTATAACAGAGTACAAATAGAGGTAGTATTTATTCAAAACAGAGCACACCCAGACGGTATATATTTTTTATAACAGAGTACCAAGTGAGGGTGAATATTTTTTATAACAGAGGAGAAACAGAGCTTGTGTTTCTTGTACTACAGAGTACAGGTAGACAGAGTATATTTTTATACCAGAGTAGAAATTGAGTGTGTATAATTTTTATAACAGTGTAGAAATAGAGGGTGTATTTATTTCAAAACAGAGTACATGTAGAGGGTGTATATTTTTTACAAAAGTGTACATATAGTGATAGTATTTATTTTAAAGAGAGTACAACTGGCGGATGTATATTTTTTAAAACAGAGTACTAAATTAGGGTGAATTTTTTTTATTACACATTAGAAACAGAGGTTGTAATTATTTTAAAACAGACTACAGGTATAGGGAGCATATATTTTATAACAGAGTACAAATTGAGGGTGTTCAATTTTTATAGCAGTGAAGAAAAAGGGGGTGTATATGTTTTAAAACAGAGGACATATATAAGGTGTATATTTTTTTAACAGAATACAAATAGTGGTAGTATTTATTTTAAAACAGAGTACACCTAGAGGGTATATATTATTAAAAACAGAGTACAAAGTGAGGGAGAATATTTTTTATAACAGAGTAGAAACAGACGTTGTGTTTATTTTAAAACAGAGTAGAGGTAGAGGGGAATATAGTTTTTATAAGAGAGTACAAATTGAGGGTGTATAATTTTTATAACAGTGTAGAAATAGAGGGTGTATTTATTTAAAACAGAGTACAAGTAGACGGTGTATATTTTTTGTAACAGAGTACAAGTAGAGATAGTATTTATGTTGAAAGAGAGTACAACTAGAGGGTATTTATATTTTAAAACAGAGCACTAAATGAGGGTGAATATTTTTTATTACAAAGTAGAAACAGAGGTTGTATTTATTTTAAAACTGAGTACAGGTAGAGGGAGTATATTTTATATAACAGAGTAAAAAATGCGGATGAATATTTTTATAACAGAGTAGAAACAGAGGTTCAGTTTATTGTAAAACAGAGTACAGAAAGAGGGAGTATATTTTTTATTAGATGGTACAAATTGGATGTGTATAATTTTTATAACAGTGTAGAAATAGTGGGTGTATTTATTTTAAAACAGAGTACATGTAGAGGGTGAATATTTTTTATAACAGAGTACATATAGAGATAGTATTTATTTTAAAAGAGAGTACAAATAGAGGGTATACATATTTTAAAACAAAGTACTAAATGTGGGTAAATATTTTTTATTGCAGAGTTGAAACAGAGGTTGTATTTATTTTAAAACAGAGTACAGATAGAGGGAGTATAATTTTTATAACAGAGTACACATTGAGGGTGTAAAATTTTTACAGAATTGTAGAAAAGGGGGTGTATTTGTTTTAAAACAGAGTAAACGTATAGGGTGTATATTTTTTGTAACAGAGTACAAATAGATTTTGTATTTATTTTAAAACAGAGTACAACCACAGGGTACATATATTTTATAACAGAGTGCAAAGTGAGGGTGAATATTTTTTATAATAGAGTAGAAGCAGAGGATGTGTTTATTGTAAAACAGAGTACAGGGAGAGGCAGTATATTTTTTATAACAGAGTACAAATTGAGGGTGTATAATTTTTATAGCAATGTAGAAATATCGGGTGTATTTGTTTTAAAAAAGAGAGGACATGTACAGGATGTATATTTTTTATAACAGAGTACCAATAGAGGTAGTATTTATTTTAAAACAGAGTACACAAAGAAGGGTATATATTTTTTATAACAGAGTACAAACTGAGGGTGAATATTTTTTATAGCAGTGTAGAAATAGTTATGTATTTGTTTTAAAACAGAGTACATATATAGGGTGTATATTTTATATAACAGAGTTCAAATAGAGATAGTATTTATTTTAAAAGAGAGTACATATAGAGGGTATATATATATTAAAACAGAGTACCAAATGAGGGTGAATATTTTTATTACAGAGTAGAAACAGAGGTTTTGCTTATTTTAAAATAGAGTACAGGTAGACTTAGTATATATTTTACAACACAGTACAAATTGTGGGTGTATAATTTTTGTAGCAGTGTAGAATTATTGGGTGAATTTTTTTTTAAAACAGAGTACATGTATGGGGTGTATATGTTTTATAACAGAGTACAAATACTGGTAGTATTTATTTTAATACAGAGTACACCCAGAGGGTATATATTTTTATAACAGAGTACAAAGTGAGGGTGAATATTTGATATAACAGCATAGAAACAGAGGTTGTCTTTATTGTAAAACAGAGTAAAGGAAGCGGGAGTATATATTTTATAACAGAGTACAAATTGATGGTGTATAATTTTTATAACAGTGTAGAAATAGAGGGTGTATTTATTTTAAAACAGAGTACATGAAGAGGGTGTTTATTTTTCACAACAGAGTCCAAATTGTGGGTGAAAAATTTTTATAGCAGTGTAGACATAGGGGGTGTATTTGTTTTAAAACAGAGTACATGTTTAGGGTGTATATCTTTTATAACAGAGTACAATTAGAGATAGTATTTATTTTAAAAGAGAGTACAATTAGAGGGTATATAATATTTAAAAACAGAATAATCAATCAGGGTGAATATTCTTTATTACAGAATAGAAATAGAGGTTTTATTTATTTTAAAATGGTGTACAGGTAGACGGAGTATATTTTTTATAACAGAGTACGAATTGAGGGTGTATAATTTTTATAGCAGTGTAGAAATAGGGGAAGTATTTGTTTCAAAACAGAGTAAATATACAGGGTGTATATTTTTTATAACAGAGTACAAATAGTGGTAGTATTTATTTTAAAAAAGAATACACCCAGAGGGTATAATTATTCATAAAAGAGTGGAATGTGTGGGTGAATATTTTTTATACCAAGTAGAAACAGAGGTTGTGTTATTGTAAAACACAGTACAGGTAGAGGGAGTATATTTTTTATAACAGAGTAGAAATTGAGGTTGTATAATTTTTATAACAGTGTAGAAATAGAGGTGTATTTATTTTAAAACAGAGTACATGTAGAGGGTGTATATTTTTTATAACAGAGTACCAATAGAGATAGTATTTATTTTAAAAGTGAGTACAACTAGAGGGGTATGTATATTTTAAAAAAGAGTACTAAATGAGCGTAAATATTTTTTATTACAGAGTAGAAGCAGAGGTTTTATTTATTTTAAAACAGAGTACAGGTAGAGGGAGTACATTTTTATAACAGAGTACAGATTGAGGGTGTATAATTTTTAAAGCAGTGCAGAATTAGGGTGTGTATATGTTTTAAAACAGAGTACATATATAGGGTGTATATTTTTTATAACAGAGTAAAAATAGTGGTAGTATTTATTTTAAAGCAGATTACACCTAGAGGGTTTATAGTTTTTATAACAAAGTATATAGTAAGGGTGAATATTTTTATAACAGCATAGAAACAGAGGTTGTGTTTAATGAAAAACGGAGTACAAGTAGAGGGAGTATATTGTTTATACCAGAGTACAAATAGAGGTAGTATTTATTGTAAAATAGAGTACACACAGAAGGTATATATATTTAAAAACAGAGTATTAAATGTGGGTGAATATTTTTTATTACAGAGTAGAAACATAGGTTGTATTTATTTTAAAACAGAGTACAGGTAGAGGGAGTATATATTTTATAACAGAGTACAAATTGAGGGTGTAAAATTTTTATGGCAGTGAAGAAATAGGGGGTGTATTTGTTTCAAAACAGAGTACAAGTATAATGTTTATATTTTTTATAACACTACAATTAGAGATAGCATTTATTTCAAAAGAGAGTACAACTACAGGGTATATATTTTTTAAAACAGAGTACTAAATGAGGGTGAATATTTTTTATTATAGAGTAGAAACAGAGGTTGTATTTATTTTAAAACAGTGCAGGAAGAGGTAGTATATTTTTTATAACAGAGTAGAAAATGAGGGTGTAAAATTTTAATAGCAGAGTGGAAATAGGGGATGTATTTATTTTAAAACAGAGTACAGGTAGAGGGAGTATATTTTTAATAACAGAGTAAAAATTGAGGGTGTATGATTTATAACAGTGTAGAAATACAGGGTGTTATTATTTTAAAACAGAGTACAGGTAGAGGGTGTATATTTCTATAACAGAGGACAAATAGAGATTATTTTTATTTTAAAAGAGAGTACAACTATAGGTCATATATATTTTAAAACAGAGTACTAATTGAGGGTGAATATTTTTTTTACAGAGTAGAAACAGAGGTTGTCTTTATTGTTAAACAGAGTACAAGTAGAGGGAGTATATTCCTTATAACAGAGTACAAATAGACATAGTATTTATTTTAAAAAGAGAGCACAACTAGAGGGTTAAAACAGAGTATTAAATGAGGGTGAATTTATTTTATTACAGAGTAGAAACAGAGGTTGTATTTAATTTAAAACAGAGTTCATTAGAGACGGGAGTATATATTTTATAACAGAGTACAAATTGGGGGTGTATAATTTTTGTAGTATTGTAGAAATAGGGGTGTATTTGTTTTAAAACAGAGTACATGTATGTTGTGCATATTTTTTATAATAGAGTACAAGTTGAGGTAGTATTTATTTTAAAACAGAGTACATCTAGAGGGTATATATTTTTTATAACAGAGTACAAAATGAGGGTGAATAGAGATAGTACTTATTTTAAAAGACAGTACACATAGAGGGTGCATATATTTTAAAACAGAGTACTAAATGAGGGTGAATATTTTTTAAAACAGAGTAGAATGAGAGACTGTATTTGTGTTAAAAAAGAGTACATGTTAAATGAGTATATTTTTTTAAAATAGGACAAATAGAGGGTGTATATATTTTATAACAGAGTAGAAATAGAGGGTGTATTTATTATAAACAGAGTACATGCAGAGGAGGTATATTTTTTATAACAAAGTAAAAATTGAGGGTGTATATATTTTATAAGATATTAAAATTTGTGGATGTACATTTATCATAACAGGGTACAAATAGAGGTAGTATTTATTTTAAAACAGAGTACACCCAGAGGGTATATAATTTTTATAACAGAGTACAAAGTGAGGGTGAATATTTTATATAAAAGAGTAGAAACAGAGGTTGTGTTTATTTTAAAACAGAGTATAGGTAGAGCGATTATATTTTATATAACAGAGTACAAATTGGGGGTGTATAATTTTTATACCAATGTAGAAATAGCGGGTGTATTTGTTTTAAAACAGATTACATGAAAAGGGTGTATATTTTTTATAACAGAGTACAAACAGAGGTAGTATTTATTTTAAAACAGAGTACACCCAGAGCGTATATATATTTCATAACAGAGAACACAGTGAGAGTGAATATTTTTTATAACACAGTAGAAACAGAGGTTATGTTTATTGTAAAACAGACCACAGGTAGAGGGATTATATATTTTATAACAGAGTACAAGTTGAGGGTGTATAACTTTTATAACAGTGGAGAAATAGAGGGTGTATTTATATTAAAACAGAGTACATGTATATGGTGTATATTTTTTATAACAGAGTACAAATAGAGATAGTATTGATTTTAAAACAATACAACTAGAGGGTATATATATTTTAAAATAGAGTACAAAATGAGGGTGAATATTTTTTATTACAGAGTAGAAACAGAGGTTGTATTTATTTTAAAATAGACTACAAGTAGAAGTATATTTTTTATAACAGAGCACAAATTGTGGTGTATAATTTTTATGAGTGTAGAAATAGGGGGTGTATTTGTTTCAAAACAGAGTACATATATAGGGTGTATATTTTTTATAACAGAGTACAAATAGTGGTAGTATTTATTTTAATATAGAGCACACCCAGAGGGTTTATATTTTTTATAACAGAGTAAAAAGTCAGGGTCATTATTTTTTATGACAGCACAGAAACAGAGGTTGTGTTTATTGTAAAACAGAGTACAGGTAGAGAGAGTATATTTTTTATAACAGAGTACAAATTGAGGCTGTATAATTTTTATAACAGTGTAGAAATAGAGGGTGTATTTATTTTAAAACAGAGTACATGTAAAGGGTGTATATTTTTTATAACAGAGTACAAATAGAGATAGTATTTATTTTAAAAGAGAGTAAAACTAGAGGGTATATATATTTTAAAACAGAGTAGAAAATGAGGGTGAAAATTTTTTATTACAGAGTAGAAACAGAGGTTGTATTTATTATAACACAGAGTACAGGTACAGGGATTATATTTTTAATAACAGAGTACAAATTAAGGGTGTATAATTTTTGTAACAGTGTATAAATAGAGGGTGTATTTATTTTAAAACAGTACAGGTTGAAAGAGTATATTTTTCATTACAGAGTAAAAATAGGGATAGTATTTATTTTAAAAGAGACTACAAATAGAGGGTATATATATTTTAAAGCAGAGTAATAAATGAGGTTGAATATTTTTATTACAGAGTAGAAACAGAGGTTGTATTTATTTTAATAAAGAGTACATGTAGAAGGAGTATATTTTTTATAACAGACTACAAATAGAGGCTGTATAATTTTTATAACAGCGTAGTAATAGAGGGTGTATTCATTTTAAAACAGACTACATGTAGAGTGTGTATATTTTTTATAACACAGTACAAATAGAGATAGTATTTATTTTAAAAGAGAGTACAACTAGAGGGCATATATATTTTAAAACAGAGTACAAAATGAGTGTAAATATTTTTTATTGCAGAGTAGAAACAGAGGTTGTATTTATTTCAAAACAGAGTACAGATGGAGGGAGTATATTTTTTATAACACAGTACAAATTGGATATGTATAATTTTTATAACAGTATATAAATAGAGAGTGTATTTATTTTCAAACAGGGTACATGTAGAGGGTGTATATTTTTCATAACAGAGTTAAAATAGTGATAGTATTTATTTTAAAACAGAGTACATCTAGAGCGCATATATATTTTAAAACAGTAATAAATGAGGGTGAATATTTTTTATTACAGAGCAGAAACAGAGGTTGTATTTATTTTAAAAGAGAGTACAGGTACCGGGAGTATATTTTTTATAACAGAGTACAAATTGAGGGTATATAATTTTTATAGCAGTGTAGAAATAGTGGTGTATTTGTTTTAAAGCAGAGAAGAATTGTAGGGTGTATATTTTTTATAACAGAGTAGAAATAGAGGTAGTATTTATTTTTAAACAGAGTACACCCAGAGGGTATATATTTTTTATAACAGAGTACAAAGTGAGGGTGAATATTTTTTATAACAAAGTAGAAAAAGAGGATGTGTTTATTGTAAAACAGGTTACAGAGAATGGGATTATATTTTTTATAACAGAAAACAAATTGAGGGTGTATAAATTTTATAACACTGTAGAAATAGAGAGTGTATTTATTTTAAAACAGAGTACATGTAGAAGGTGAATATTTTTATAGCAGAGTTCAAATTATGATAGTATTTATTTTAAAAGAGAGTAAAACTGGAGGGCATATATATTTTAAAACAGAGTATTATATG
>JAZHEH010001284.1:0-58043 GCA_036589455.1 Ateles fusciceps
CTTTTATTTGCTGAAAACAATCTAATGCCAGTTCTGCCTCCTATATTAATGAAGAATTCACATGCAGGTAAGTGTCTCTGAATTATTCCCGGACTGATTTATTTCAGAGGCTATGTCCATAAAAATCAGCCCATCTGAGAAACATCACTGGAGCCAACAGAATCCTGCACCTAACAGGCCCCTGTTATAGATCTGAATCTGCTGCAGCACTATTGGCTCTTGTTCCATTTCCCGCTGCTCAGCACACAGAAAGCCAATCATTCAGACAGCGAGTGTTGCTGAGGAGGAAGGCTTTAATCCCAGCTACTTGGGAGGTTGAGGTGCAGGAGAATGGCTTGAACCTGGGAGGCAGAAGTTGCAGTGAGCCGAGATTGAGCCATTGCATTCCAGCCTGGCTGACAGAGTGAGACTCTGTCTCAAAAAAGAGAGAGAGAAAGGGAATTACAATGGTATAACCGGTCTAAAATACCATCTGATAGTTTTTCAGATAGATTTAAAGATCTTGTATTTCCTTGAGCCAAACCATTCCATTACCAGGCTATACTCAACAGAAATGAAGGTACAAGTGCCATAAAAAGGCCCTTGATTGAGACTCTTTGTAAACACCTTATTCACAATCGCCAAGACTAGAAACAACCCAATTGTCCATAGACTGTGTATTCACGGGTTAGGATCCGCTCATGGCAGATTAACACCAAAAACCTGAGATTCATGCCATAATAATGGAAGAATCTCATAACCATAGTTACATTAAAAAAAAAAAAACAGGCAAAATCAGTATACTCCTTATGTGATTTCAAGAAGAAGCAGAAGTAAGTCACAGAGATAGAAATCCGAAGGGTGACTGCCTAAGTGGCGATGGGGTGAGGATTGACAGGAAAGGGGGCTCTAACGACTTTTGGGCTGGTGACAATGTCCCATAACCTGATCTAGGTGATAGCTTCCTTTGTGAGAATGCACGGGGTCGCAAAGTTAAGATTAGCACACTTTGGTCTGTGTGGGTTATTTTTCAGTCATTTACTGATAGCAAATAAAGAAGTAAAAACAAAATTAAAAATTGAGGTTAGGGAAACATCATTAAGTTTAGATTCTAATATATTCTTTAGGTTTCACTTAAAATACCCGTTTGGAGGGTGAACTCTTAGTCTTTCTCTCGTTCATTTCTGTTTTGGCCTGAAAATGCTCTATGGATGTTTAAAATATCTGAGCTAAAGAAACAGGTAAAGGCCACATGATGTCATCAGTAAAAGATTCCAACAAGGCTGACTGAGAGGGAGCTCCTCACCTTTTGGGCATTGCACTTGCTCAAGAGAGGGGGTAAAAGTCTAGCCTTTCAAGATGACTGGGCCCCGGCGCACAGGGTACAGGTTCCTTTCCCTCCTACCGCTCCGGAGAGAGCTCCGAAGCCACCCAGGAAGTTGTAACCTCTCTAGTCACAGGTAAACAGCGGGCCAGCCCAGGCTGAGATTGAGAAGCTAAAGGGAAAGCACAGCCCTGCACCCTGAGAAGGGACACTGCAGTGACTCCGGATTGGAACCGAGTTTGCTGCGGCCACAGCACAGAGTGGCACCTACAGTGCGATCAGGGTGAGCCACAGGAGCTGGAGCGCGGCAGACTCCTCCTTTAAACTTAATGTAGGGCTGCTTCCGTTTTGCAGATCAAAAGGTTCGCATAGATTTCGTTTTTTCTTGGTGTCTCTCCATTTTCCCCACTCTGCTACAATAAAAAAAAAAAAACACTTCTCCTCTCTCCCTGGTGCAGTCCTCACCGCTGCACAAGAGCTACTGCAAAGTTTTGTCTGCCGGGTCCAGCTTCTACCGACTTTCCTGGCCCTCCTCCTGGCAATTCCCTGTTGGACCCACCCCGAGCCCAGCTCCCAGCCTCCTGCCCCAGGCACGCACCCAAAAACAGCGCAGCTGAGACCCTCAGCTCCACCACGCCAAGTGGCAAGAGAGGCGCAGGACCCCTTCTCTTGCCACCTCGCCCCTAGAGGGCCTCGCCCCTTGCCCTCTTTCTGGGGATGAGGAGAAATCAATCGGAATTAAGGCTTTTTAAAAAGTACTTACTTCCCTTTCGCGACCAGTCTGGGCGACCTGGCGAAATGCTGTGTGTACCAAAAATACAAAAATTAGCCGGGCGCGGTGGCGCGCCTGTTGTCCCAGCCATCTGGGGGCTGAAGCAAGAAGATCGCTTGGGCCCCGGGAGGTCGAGGCTGGTCGAGGCTGCAGTGAGCCGAGTTTGCAGCACTGCACTCCAGCCTGGGCAACCAAGTGAGACTCCGTCTCCAAAGCAAAACCAAACCCCCATGGAAAAACAGTTCGTGATTTCTATTTTCAGGGTTCTTCAAAGGACTAAAAGCAAAAGGCGGCGATGGATTCGTTCGACAAGTCCTAGTGGTGGGCCCTGGTGAGTGCAGACCCTGCTCCTCGCGGAAGACCCACAAGCGACCCTCACCCCATCCCTGCCCTGGTGGAGCCCGCGAGCGGGGCACAGGATCCGAAGACAGCAGCGGAAGCTCCGCAGCGGCCCCGAAAGCCACTGAGCAGGGTGGGCACCGGCTCCCTGTGCGCAAAATTTTTTTGCGGCGCAAAAAATGGGAAGAGCCAACCCGGGAGCCCACCGGCCGTTCAGCTTCTCCGGGCCCTCTGGCGGCTTCGGGGCGGTGGGGGTCGGGGGCGTTTCCCAGGGCTTATGAAGCAGGCCAGGGGCAGGATGGGGGATGGTCATTCCGCTGTCCTCTGACTCCAGAATCTCCCAGCGCGGGTGTGCAACGTGACCGTAGCGACTCACAGGTCTCTAATCTCTCCGGTTTTCCAAGGCTTTGCTCTGTCGCCGGCGGTTGGGGGGAGGGGAAAGGCTGCAAGACGGAAGGGATGAGGGTAGTTTGGTGAGTGTGCCCTCCCTAAAGCGTCCTGTAGAATCTATAGTCACGGTATCTGTGGCCCAATGGGTTAGCGAGATTGGCGGTTAACTGAAACTGAAAGGTTGGTGCTTCGAGCCCACACAGCGACACCTTGTGTTGTGTTTTAACCCGTTTTAATCAACAAGGTTAACCGGTTTCTGTTGATATACAATCAACCAGGTTAATCATGGGACATTAATTAGGAGACACACATGTCCTCTTCCACAGCTTCTTATGTCTGAGGCGGTGAGAAGGACCAACCACGCCTTATACCTGTCAAACTCACGAATCCCAGAGACCTTAGACAGTAATTCACTTCTGGTGTGATAAAACTCTTCTTTGCAGCCATGGAAGGCTTGGGCGAGTAAGGTGCCTCAAGTTTTTCATTTATAATAACAGGAGACCTATTACAGTAGCATCCTATCCCCAGGATGTTCCTGGGTTTACTGATTGCTCTATCAATAATGTGACCAGTGGAATCAGTCATCTTCATGCTGATCCTTGCCATGGTTTGTGAAACAGCATTTCTTCCTCAGTTTGTGCATAGTTTATTTAACCCTTTTCAAATGTTTCTGAAGGCCGGTCGCAGTGGCTCATGCCTGTAATCCCAGCATTTTGGGAGGCCGAGGCGGGCGGATCACCTGAGGTCAGGAGTTTGAGACCAGCCTGGCCAACATGGTGAATCCCTGTCTCTACTAAAAATACAAAAATTAGTCGGGCATGGTGATAGGCGCCTGTAATCTCTGCTACTAGGGAGGCTGAGGCAGGAGAGTTGCTTGAACCCTGGAGGTGGAGGTTGCAGTGAGCCGAGATCATACCATTGCACTCCAGCCTGGGGGACAGAGTGAGACTTGGTCTCAAAAAAATAAATGTTTTTGAAATGAGGTGGGTTTCATGGTTTTAGGATTACAAATGACGCTGCAGTCACCACCATTCTTGTACACATTTGTTTGGTCACTTGTGCAGGTATTTCTATAGTGTAGAGAACAGGATGTGCCATTTTTTCATTACAGTATTTATTTAATGCTTCTAATTTGAATACATTCTACACATTTATCTTCCGGGGGGAGCGGGGACCAAATCAAATTCCAATTTGTTTCCCAATTCTATCAAGGTCTCTTTTGTCACTTACTTGCCGGCACAGCAAACCTTCTACACATCGGTGTATGATATTCCACTGAGGGGGAGAGGAGCCCTCCTGGCTTAACCGAGGGGGTGGACAACAGAAGGACATGGTGGACATGACACACAGATACTCTGTGGCATACGATGAACTGCTAAGCTTTTAAGATATTTTAAAGTCCTCCAACATCTGTAATTGTTTTCTGTGGTGAGCATGTCACATGGGTCTGGAGAAGATGGGCCATAGTGACTTCTTTGAAAGCTTTCTGTCAAGCCACTTATCCAAGGGGGAGCAAAATCACCAAGGTCCCAGGTGACATTTTTCTTCTCCCCCTTTCCTCTTCATAAATCTTGATTTTGCTTTTATTTGACGAAACCAAACTCATGCTCATTCTTCCTCCTATACAATGGTAAGTTAGCATGCAAATTGTTATTCTTTGATAGATTTTTGCAGGGGCCATGTCCATAACAATTAGCCCATCTGAGATGCATTGTGGGAGCCGACAGAACCCTGCACCCAGCAGGCACCTTGTGCAGACCTGGACCCTTAGAGCTATTGGCTCATGTTCCTTCAGTTCTTCTATTGAATATCATGATAGAAATTAAGCTCTTTTGACTTTTACCCACTACTATGGCTATAGCACAGTTCTCTCTCTCTCTCTCTCTCTCTCTCATTTTTGTATCATGATTTTCTTCCATCAGTGGAATCAGTGTGGGGTTTCTGGTTTTGATGGTATAGAGTGAACTTCTGGGATCATTTTATGACTATGTAACTGTCGATATTAAATTCTTCTGAGCATGAAGATTTTGTGTTTTACCCAGGTTTTCCTTAGTATAAAAATGAGGTTACTAAGAGCATTTTTGGTAGAGTCTTGTTGCACGTATTGTTCATGCAGTGTGATAGGAGTAAGGGACCACCATAGGGAGGTGAGAAGGTGCTTCTCAGATATGGAGACTATTCTTGTTGTCGAAGGATGAGGGTTGGAAGAACCTTCAGGCACAGAGGAAAGCATGAGCAAAAGATCTGTGGAGGCCAGGAAGCTGGTAAATGGGGAATAAAGAGGTCAGTTTGGCTGGAGCAGAGAGAGCAGGATGGAATTGCTCTGAGCAGTGAGAAGAGATGGAGAGGTGGGCGAAGCGCCTGGCCATTCAGGGTTGGTTACTTAAGAAGTTTTGTCTAGGAAAATGGGAAGGTGTTTAAGTGGTTTAGTCTGGGAAGTGGCAGGGTCACATTATATTGTGGAAAAGCTACTCTGCCTGTTGTGTTGAGATTAGAGAGGCGATAAGGGGGATATGTGTAAACTACAAGAAGACTGGGTCAGTAGTCCCTCCATCCGCACTCCCCAGGCGAAGGTAGAATAGACTAGTGTGGTGATGGAGGAGATAGAGGAGGACAGACTCAGGGAAAATTTGCACGGTAAAAACCAGTAGGATTTGATAATGGATGGAATATAGGAGGGAGAGGTAGATTACCAGTGCTATATCTTAGTTTTCTTGTACAAGATGGATTCAATTGCAATGAAATTGTTAATTGAAATTGACTTTAAATAATGACACAACCTACAGTTATGCAAACATTTGCCTTAGATAAAATTTCAAATTTTTGAAGTTTTTTGCTGGGTGGACAGCATGGCTTCACTTCCTATCTCTTGGTATCTCTTAACGTTAAAAAAAGTTTTTCTCTTTCTGAAAGGCTTATTTTAGTGGAAATTCATCTGCAAAATCTGTTATAAATTTAAATTAGAAAATAACTACAAGTGTCATTGACAGTTCATTATTGTTTGTGAGAGTGACCTAAGGCCACCTCTGGGGGGGTCTGGGGCTGCCTGCCGAAGCCTGCCCGTCTGCACCGGGTGCCCTGGCCTGGCGGCAGTGACAAGACTTGCAGTCCTAGAGCAGGTTCGCTCCGGCCCCCAGGGGCTGTGTCTCCTGCCTCTTTAACCTGCTAGGGGCGGTTCCAGTTGCCGGGAAATCAGCGATTTTCAGGATTCAGGGCTGGTGCTTTGAAAGAGGAGCGGAGGGGAGAGAGGGATTTCCCCCTTTCTTGCTTCACTCGGTCCATCCCCCTAGCGGCCCATAAGAAGGTTGTGCCCTTGAGGTGGAGGGTCCCTTTAAGGCCCGCGCCTGCGCTTTGGGCTCTCAGCAGGGCGACTGGAGGAGCCCGCGGGCTGCAGAAGGGACTGGGCGGCGGTTGAGACAGCGGTGCCAGGAGGGGTAGGTGACGGTCCCTAGACGCTAGAGTTTCTGAGTGAGCGCGATGCGTTTGTAAACGCCAGAAGGGCTAGCTGCGGAGCCAGGAGCAGGCGGAGGCGCTGCAGGGCGGCTGCCATCTCCACGGGAAGTTAACGTTTCCGGTGAAGTCCACCCAGCGTTTCCGAGGGGAGGGCGCCGCCCCGAGCGGGTGGACGGTGAGTCCGGGACACGTGGGTGCACAGCTGGGTGGGCGCGCCGGGGGGGGGGGGCGGGGGGGTCGTGCGCGAGCGGGGTGGGCGCCCCGGCCCCGACGGAGCCTGTTTCCTGCGCTCGATTCCTCGCCTGCCGCTGCCGCCCGCCGCCCCTCTCTGGTGGGCACGGGGTAAGAAACTCGCGGGCGGGTCTTCCTGTGGCATCCCAGGGGGTGCAGGGACGGAGCAGCTTCGTGGGCAGGTCCTCGTAAATCCTGTGGAGGACGCTGACCCTGCGCGCCACCTTCGAGGCCAGAAATCGGTTCCCTCCGGGGACCTGAGGGGCGAGACTGCTCTGGCCCCTGACTTGCAAAGTTGGGGATTTTGTTGGCCTCTGGGATTCCGCGCCTGGCGGTGTCTCCAGGCTGGTGGTGGGCAAGCCAGGTGTGCCAGGTCCAGGATGCACTAGAGGAGCGTTTGTAGCCATCACTGAGTCGCCTCAGGGCTAGCGGGGCAAGCCTGAAATTAACCACATCATTTCCGGTAGGTAGGACTGTGGTGCTGCCGTTTGCGCTCCAGAAAGTTGCTGTGGTTTCCCTGCGTCTGTCTGTCTGTCTGTCTATCTGTCTGTCTGTCTGCCTGTCTTTGGGGCTTCTTAGATCGTCTCATTTGGCATCCTCTCACCGAAGAGTCAAGCAGGACTTTTGGAATGGTTTCCTCGCTTTCCTTCTATCTTTTGCTGGTAAAGCTGCTTCCGACAGGAAGTCTTTTCTTGCAGTGCCTTCTTTTCTTTGGGTTACAGTGTTTTCCATCCTTTCTTGCCGAAGGAATGACTCCCAGTGCTTGACGAAGTTAAAGTGATCTACTGGTAGTCTTTAATCTCTGTTCTGAGCTGATATGCATTGGTTGCTTTATTTTTGTTTTTAAATTTTACTAGTAAAATTTCACCAACGAACCAGAAGCTGTTTTTTTTCTATTCTAAAATGCCAGCTTTAAGATTTCTGAGAACTTTGTGTCAAAGAAATCTTCGAAAAGTTACTGAAGTAGACAGAAGAAGCTCACAATTTTAAATGTGCAGGTGGTCCGGGGGCGGTGGATCACACCTGTAATCCCAGCACTTCGGGAGGTCAAGGTGAGCAGACCACTTGAGCCCAGCAGTTCCAGACCAGCCTGGGCAACGTGACAAAACCCCATCTCTACTAAAAATACAAAAATTAGCTGTGTGAGGCGGTGAGTACCTGTAGTCCTAGCTACCCGGGAGGCTGAGGTGGGAGGATCGCCAGAGCCCAGGAGGTTGAGATTGCAGGGAGCTGTGATCATGCCACTGCACTCCGGCCTGGATGGCAGAGGCTGGGCGTGGGGGCTCATGCCTGTAACCCCAGCATTTTGGGAGGCCAAGGTGGGTGGATCTCCTGAGGTCGGAAGTTTGAGACCAGCCTGACCAACATGGTGAAACCCGTCTCTTAAAAAAAAAAAAAAAAAAAAAGTACAGGTAATGAATTTTTACTAAGTGAACCACCGCAGATCAAGAAATAGAACATTACTAGATTGACATATATATGTAGGAGTGGCATTGTTGGTTTTAGAGGTATATAAATGATAAAACTTTAGTATCAGATATTGTTGAACATTTTCCCAAAGTGGTTGTACCATTTAGCAGGGAATATTCCGGTTACCCCACATCCTTGCTGATGCTTGTCAGTTAAAAATTATTTTGCCATTCAAGTAGAGGTGCAGTAATATATTAGTGTGGTTTCATTTTGCATTTTCCTGGTATTGAGATTATTTTTTATTGCCATTGACATGTCTTTTGTGAAGTGCCTGTTAAATCTTTGTATCCTGTTTTCATTGATATGCTTGTTTTTCTGTTGATGTGTAATACTTTATTCGGGATATGTGTCCTTTCTAGGATATATATGTATTGCATTTCTCTTTTTTCAAACTGTAGCTTGCCTTTTTACTCTTTTAATGGTGTTTTTACATGAATGGAGATTCTCTAATTTTTTTTTCTTTTTGAGACGGGATCTCACTCTGTTGTTCAGGCTGGAGTGCAGTGGCAGAATCACAGCTCAGTGCAACCTGGACCTCCCAAGGCTCAGGCGATCCTCCTGCCTCAGCCCCCAAGTAGCTGGGACCTACAGGGAGCACCATTATGCTCAGCTCTTTTTTGTATTTTTAGTAGAGATGAGGTTTTGCCACGTTGCGTAGGCTGGTCTGGAATTCCTCAGCTTAAGTGATACACCTGCCTTGGCCTCCCAAAGTATTGGGCTTACAGGCATGAGCCACTGCACCCAGGCTGAGTTTCTTAATTTTAATAAAATTATACTTTATCAGTCTTTTCCTTTATGGTGACTGCTTTTTGTGTCCTGTTAATCAATGTCTAACCTAAGAATATGAACACATTTTTCTGTGTTAACCTTATAGCAATTTTATTTTAGTTTATGCATTTATTTTTCAGACAGGGTCTCACTCTACTGCCCAGGCTGGAGTGTGGTGGCATGATCTCAGCTCACTGCAACCGCTACCTCCTGGCTCAAGTGATCCTCCCACCTCAGCCTGCTGAGTAGCTGTGACTATAGGCATGTGCCAGCATTGTCCGACTAATTTTTGTATTTTTTGTAGAGATGAGGATTCAACATGTTTCCCAGGTTGGTCTTGAACTTTTGGGCTCAAGTACTCTGCCCACTTCAGCCTCCCAGAGTGCTGGGATTACAGGCATTAGCCACCCCACATGGCTATGATTCACTTTTTACTACATGGATGTGACTACTTGATCCAGCACCATGTATTGAAAAGACCATCCTTGCCCTTCTGCACTGTAATGGCACTTTGTTTTCATAAATCGGATGGCTATATGGTCATCTGATTTATGAAATTAGTGTGGGTCTGTTTCCGGACCAACCTGGGCAACATAGTAAGATCCCCTCTCTACAAAATAAAATTAAATTAAATAAGTAAATAAATAAATAAATGATTTTAAAAAAGTGCATAGAGCAGATGGAGTCATAGGTGGTGATTTTTAAATGACTGTCAATTTCTTGGCTATATACAGGTGTTGGTAAGTCAGATCTGTTGGGCATTCAGGCAAAATGTATTGAGTGAATTACATGGTGTTCAGAACGATGGCTGGATGTTCATTGTGACTTCAGTTAGATGTTATTCAAGCCTAACAGAGCTACAGTTTCGACTCTTTTATTTATTTGTCTTTTTAAAGTTTTTACAATCTTCCTGTCAAGGCAGTAACTCTTTTATACTTAATTGTTCTTAATTGTAATTAATTACTAGGAAAACTTTATGGATCACACCTAAGTGTTAAGCCATTTAAAGGGCTGATGTAATATGACGTAGACAATAGTATACTACATAATAGTTTCAAGACTGAAACTATTGATTAAATTGTTTAAAAATACTGATTAAATTGTTTCTGTTTCCTTTTTAAATTTTTTTTTCCAGCAGGCTAATTTTTGTACTTTTGGCAACTGATTATTATTATTATTTTTTATTGCATTTTAGGTTTTGGGGTACATGTGAAGAACATGCAAGATTGTTGCATAGGTACATGCATGGCAATGTGATGTGCTGCCTTCCTCCCCATCATCTATATCTGGCATTTCTCCCCTTGCTATCTCTCCCCAACTCCCCACCCCCTCGCTGTCCCTTCCTTATTTCCCCCCGACAGACCCCAGTGTGTGATGCTCCCCCTCCCTGTGTCCATGTGTTCTCATTGTTTAATACCCACCTATGAGTGAGAACATGTGGTGTTTGATTTTCTGTTCTTGTGTCAGTTTGCTGAGAATGATGGTTTCCAGATTCATCCATTTCCCTACAAAGGACACGAGCTCATCATTTTTGATGGCTGCATGGTATTCCATGGTGTATATGTGCCACATTTTCCCTGTCCAGTCTATGATCCATGGGCATTTGGGTTGGTTCCAGGTCTTTGCTATTGTAAACAGTGCTGCAATGAACATTTGTGTGATGTGTCCTTATAGTAGAATGATTTATAATCCTTTGGATATATACCCAGTAATGGGATTGCTGGGTCAAATGGAATTTCTATTTCTAGGTCCTAGAGGAATCGCCACACTGTCTTCCACAATGGTTGAACTAATTTACACTCCCACCAACAGTGTAAAAGTGTTCCTATTTCTCCACATCCTCTCCAGCATCTGTTGTCTCCAGATTTTTTAATGATCGCCATTCTAACTGGCATGAGATGGTATCTCAATGTAGTTTTGATTTGCATTTCTCTAATGACCAGTGATGATGAGCATTTTTTCATATGTTTGTTGGCCTCATGTATGTCTTCTTTTGTAAAGTGTCTGTTCATGTCCTTTGCCCACTTTTGAATGGGCTTGTTTGTTTTTTTCTTGTAAATCTGTTTTAGTTCTTTGTAGATTCTGGATATCAGCCCTTTGTCAGATGGGTAGGTTGCAAAAGTTTTTTCCCATTCTGTTGGTTGCCGATTCACTCTAATGACTGTTTCTTTTGCTGTGCAGAAGCCGTGGAGTTTAATTAGGTCCCATTAGTTTATTTTGGCTTTTGTTGCCAATGCTTTTGGTGTTTTGGTCATGAAGTCCTTGCCTATGCCTATGTCCTAAATGGTTTTGCCTAGGTTTTCTTCTAGGGTTTTTATGGTGTTAGGTCTTCTGTTTAAGTCTTTAATCCATCTGGAGTTAATTTTTCTTGAGACAGGGTCTCACTCTGTCACCCAGCAGGCTGGAGTGCAGTGGTGCAGTGGTATACTAATGGCTTACTGTGGCTTTGAGCTCTCAGGCCTAAGCAGTCCTCGCACCTCAGCCTCCTTAGTAGCTGGGACTGCAGGCCTGCACCATCATGCCCGGCGAATTTTTTATTTTTTGTATACAGGGTCTTCCTTCCTATGGTGCCCAGACGTTTCAGCCTCCTGGGCTCAAATGATCCTCCCACCTTGGCATCCCAAAGTGTTGGGGTTACAGGCATGAGCCATCACACTCGGCCATTTTAGTTTTCATAATTTTTATATTTTTCTAGTTTAAAATAGTTACTAAAATCTATTATTTCTGAATGTAGTATTCATTATTGTTGTGATTATTTTGTATGTGTTTCATTTCATTTTCAGTATAAGCTCTTGGAAATTAGAAATCTTATCCCTTATTCACTACTGTATTCTCAGTACTTGACCTTGCCTGGTATGAAACAGGATATTGAATAAATATTTGTTAAATGAATGAATGAATGAACGTACTGATACCACATTCAGCAATCCGCCAAGTATCACAGCGTTGACCATCTAACAAATAAAATAGCTTGTATAGAGCAGAGCCACAGTCAACCTGCCATAAAAGGAAATGTCAATGAAAATCAACCTTTGTATGTGTAGCTGCTAAGATTTGGGGGCTTTTGTTACGGCAGCATAAAGTAGCAAAGCTCAGTGAGACGGCAGATAGAATATACATGTATAAATAGACCAGCTAGACCAGTGGATGAGATTCCAAAGATAGTTCAATCAGCATTAACTAACCACACCCACACTCTCTTATTTTCCTAACAAAGAATGGAATTCTTGTTCACTAAGATCTGCCTCAAATAGTACTTTGTGAAAAATAAGACTTTCTCTGGCTACTCAAGTAATTAGTCAGGACTCTTTCTTCCCACCCCCAGGTTGGAGTGTGGTGGTGCCATCATAGCTCTGTAACCTCCAACTCAAGGCTCAAGGAATCCTCGTGCCCCAGCCTCCAGAGTAGCTGAGACTATAAGTGTGTGCCACCATGCTCCGCTAATTTTTTATTTTTTACTTGCAGAGACAGGGTCTTACTGTGTTGCCCAGGCTTGTCAGGACGGTTGATTGCATATGACAGAAACCAACCAGCTCTAGTTCCCACCACCTTTCACTCTGCTCCTTTCTCCGTGTTCCCAGTCTCCATAAGTGGCAGTTCCATCCTTCAGGTTGCCCAAGCCCTGAATCTCAATGTTAACCTTATTTCTCTTTCATCTCATAGCCAATATGAAGGCAAATCCTGTTGAGATCCAGGTGAAGGTTCCTGCTGACCCAGGCTCTCAGCAGCAGATTGCCCTTACTGTCCTCCTGAGGGTGTCTGGAGCATCAGTGCTGTGTGCGCTCGGCCTCCACTCTGGGACACCACCGACTCCCGCTGTCCAGGGCTTTCAGTGACTCTCCGAGGCACTGATGTAGAATCTTCCCCATTTGGTGCACCAAGAGCAGCCTAACATGGTGTGGGCTGACCTGAAGAGCTGCCAGATCCAACAGGTAAAAATCATGAGGTCAGAGAGTCCTCTCTCTATGATGACTCAGATGCGAAGGGAAGATGCCATAGGCCCTAAACATCGCAGCATGACCAGTGTGTGCCGCCCCGACCTGCAGTGCCTGGTCAGGTGGAAGATATTTGACTTCAGGAGAGGACAGTGTTCTCTTCAGGCCTTTTTCTCAGTGGCTGGATCTGCGTCCCTCTCCTCTCTCTTCCCCTCTCACCCCCGAGTCTCCGTCCCCATTTCTCTCTCTGTTTCCACCTTGCTGTTCCCTTTCACCTGCTTTTTCCTCTTCAACTTTCATGGTTCTCCCGCCCACCCGCATTTCCCAGGCCAAGGCACCTGCACCGTCCTGTGTGGGGAAATGTGTCTGGACTTAGGTGGTTCCCTCTAGATGTGTCCAGGATGGGGGAAACATGGCTCAGCTGCCAGTATAATGGTTTCAAAGAGTGGCCACTTTTGAAGGCCTTTCACATCTCCCATTCTAGAATCGTGTAGGACTTAAAATTGATGGGCCACAGTGGGATTCTTGGTTCCTCAGGACCTTGTGGTGGATGCCTTCTTTCACTGAGCATTCACAGGGTGGCTATTAGGTGCCAGGCCCTGCTGTGGGCTAGGGGCACCATAATGAGTAAATATCAGGTCACTACCCCATGGAACCCACCACTGCAGGCATTGAGAGGGGGGAGAAAAGAAAGCGACGTGGCCTGTTTGTGTCCTTCTCATGTGGTCACCTGCCAGGTCCTGGGGGAGTGGGAGCCAGTGCCAGGAGAGAAGCCCAGTGAGAGAGGCAAAGGGCCGATGTCAGACCCGGGGGCTAAGACCCCCACCTGCAGCCAGGTAGCTTCTGGAGTGGACAAGGAGCAGCAGGGAAGTTCGTGGCCTGGTGTTCTGAGGTTCACTGTCTCATCTCATTCCTGTGGGTGCCAGAACTTGTCCAAAGGGAGGACTCAGTGTCTCTGGAAACAGCAGGTCAGAGACAGAATGTGTTTCAGAAAAGGAGGAAGGAATTGTACATCATGGAAACAGAATGTGGTTTTACAGTAGTGCGTCTCTCTCTAATAACAAGTTAGCGTGTTCCTGTTAATGGAAAATATTGGTGGTGTAAGTTCCCCTGGATCATCTCATCATTATGTAAGTTCATTTGTTCCCCCCCTCCCTCCCCTCTTCCTCCCTCTCCTCCTTCCTCCCTCCCCTTCTTCTTTCCTTCCTTCCTTCCTTCCTCCCTCCCTCCCCTTCTTGCTACCTTCCTTCCCTCCCTCCTTCCTTCCTTTTTCCCTCCTTCCCTTCCTCCCTCCCTCCCTTCCACCATTCTCTTTTCTTTTCTTTCTCTCTCTCTCTCTCACTCTCTTTTTCTTTCTTTTAAACTTTTTTGAATAGACCACACTGTACTGAAACCTACATTATTTACCAAACTCTCCGGAGTGGCTTCTGTCTTTCAGGCAGGGAGGTCATCCTGTATCCCTCAGCCCCTCCTGGCCTCCTTCTCCTTTGATTTGTGGGTGTCCCGGGGCAGCTGCTGAGTCTCAGCAGTTTCTAGTCTTCATTAGGTTCTGCCCACCTGGATGGTTTGTCCCTGTCCTTACCGGACGCCTGCACTGTCTAGACCGCTGAGGCTGCTTCCGCCTAACTGATCTGCTGTCTGTATTCTGAGGGCACCCCAGCGATAGAGGCAAAAGGCACAGGCATTGAAATCTCCAGCTGCTCTGACTCTAGGCTGGGAACTTCCATGCCAAGTACTAACCACACAGTAACAGGATGTCACCAAAACCTGATTTGGGTCTGTTGCCTCCTGATTTCAAAAAACTTAATAGGCATTATTTTTTTAGAACAGTTCTAGGTTTACAGATAAATTGAGTGGATAGTACAGAGAGTTTTCCTAGGCTCCCCTGACTTCCAGCACACAATTTCCCTATTAGTATGTTGTATTAGTGTGGTCCATCTGTTACAATTGATCAACCAATACTGATACATCATTATTAACTAAAGTTCACAGTTGACATTAGCGTTCATTCTTCGAGTTTTCACAGATCGTGAGTTTTGGCAATTACATACTGTCATAAATCCCCGATACAGCATGATGCAAAATAGTTTCCCTGCTGAAGATTCCCTGTGCGTCACCATTTCATGCCTCCTCCTCTCCTCCACCCCTGACAGCCACTCATCATTTCACTGTTTCTATCTTTTTGACTTTTCAAGAATGTCCTACAGTTGGAAGCATGAAGTGTATAGGTTTCCAGACGGGCTTCTTGCTCACATGATGGACTTAAACTTCCTCCATGTCTTTTCTGTGGCTTTATAGCTCATTTGAAAAAATCACCGTATTAGATTTCATTGCATGGCTACCGCACAGTTTGTTTATTCATCACTTGCTGAAAGACGTCTTGGTTACTCCCAAGTTTTGACAATTATGAATAAAATTGCTGTAAGTACTTCTGTGCAGGATTGTGAGTGAACCTCAGTTGTCCAAAGTGACTGTACCATTTTGATTTTCACTAGCTGTGGAGAGTTCTGGCTGCTCCTCTTCTTTGACAGCATTTGGTGTGTTTACCTTTTTGTGTTTTAGCTGTTCTAATAGGTTTACAGGGACAGCTCGTTGTTTTAATGTGCAGTTCCCTAACGACAAACGCTTTTGAGCATCTTTTTTATATGCTTATGTGCCATCTGCATGTTTTAGGGGTGATGTGCTCAGATCTTTCCCCTATTTTTATTTTTTTGCCTTGTGTTGTTTAGTTCTCAGAATTCTTCATATATTTTGGACAGCGGTGTTTTATCAGATTATTTTGTAAATATTTTCTGCCAGTCTTTGACTTGCTTTTTCCATTATCTTCACAGTGTCTTTCACAGAGCAGATGTTTTTCATTTTCATGAGGCTCAGCTTTATTTTTTTCATTTGTGGATTGTGCTTTTGGTTGTTGTATCTAAGAAGTCATCATCGAACCCAAGTTCCCGAGCTTTTCTCCTATGTGATCTCCTAGGATTCTTACGGTTTTGCACCTTACGTTTAGGGGTAAGATTCATTTTATAAAGGGCATAACATGCACACCTAGATTGATTGATTGATTGATTTTGCATTTGGTTGTCTATATGTTTTAACAGCATTAGTTGGAAAGGCTATCCTTGCTGTTTTAAATTCTCTTTAAACCTTTATGAAAGATCAGTGGACTGTACGTAGGCCTGTTTCTGGGCTCTGTATTCTTTTTCATAGATCTTATTTGTGTGTTTTTTCTCTTTTCATGTTTTGGTTTCTGTCGCTTTCTAGTAAGTCCTGATGTTGGTAGTACCAACTTCAGGGTTTTCTTCTGAACTTTGTCATGACAACCTGACTGGGATTGTTGTAGTGAAACTTGGAAGTGTGTGAGATTCCCCCTTGGTTTGGTCTTTGAGGAGTTTTTAATGCCCAAGGCAGGCCACCCTCAGCTGCTAGTAATCTGTCACTACATTTAAGTGCTCCTCCCAGTTGCCAGCTCCAGTGGCTTCATCTCACTTCTCTGGTCCATCCTAGAAGAGCTGACTTTCAGTGTGTTCAGCTTTTTCTCTAGCTGTGAGGATGAGTGATGACTGCCTAGCTCTTTCCATGTTGGAGTCGAAACCCAAAAGTTCATTTAAGGAGCTATACAAGCATGTCATCTGCAAATAGATATACAAGCATATCATCTGCAAATAGAGACAGTTGGACTTCCTTCTTTCCTATTTGAATACCCTTTATTTCCTTTTCTTGCCTTATTGGTCTGGCTAGAACTTCCAATACTATATTGAATAGGAGTGGTGAGAGAGGGCATCCTTGTCTAGTGCCTGATTTCAAAGGGAATGCTTCCAGTTTTTGCCCATTCAGTATGATATTGGCTGTAGGTTTGTCATAAGTGGCTTTTACCATTTTATGATACATTCCTTCATTACCTAGTTTATTGAGAGTGTTTACCACGAAGGGCTGTTGAATTTTGTCAAAGGCCTTCTCTGCAGAGATGATACATTTTCACATATTAATATGTGGAGTTAAGTATTAAACCGTGTTTATTCTTTTTTTTTATTTTCTTTTTTTCTTTCACAGAGTTTCTGCTTTGTGCCTAGGCTGGAGTGCAATGGCACGATCTCAGCTCACTGCAACCTCCACCTCCTGGTTCAAGTGATTCTCCTGCCTCAGCCTCCTGAGTAGCTGGGATTGCAGGTGCCCACCACCACACCCAGCTAATTTTTGTACTTTGAGTAGAGACAAGATTTTACCATATTGGCCAGGTTGGTCTCTAACTGTTGACCTCAGGTGATCCACCTGCCTCGGCCTCCTAAAGTGTTAGGATTACAGGCATGAGTCACTGCACCAGGCCTGAAGCATCTTTATTCTTTCAGAAATTTGGTTGATAGCAGTAAAGCCACACTCCTCATGTGCCTGAAATGCCCCTCATTGTCTTCTTCAGGTGGCAAGGGCCCTGGAACAGCCACATAAAGGTGAGGGCAAGATTTTTACTGTAGTTCTTTGATTGATTGATTTTTGCTCTTAGAGGGGTTAGCATCCATGTATCTGAAATAGAATTCAAGAGTAGAGACAGGCACCTGTAACTAGTTTTCTCTTGCTGCCTATTATCACATTACCACAAACCAGTGGTTTGAAGCCACAGAAGTCTGGAATGAAGCGGCTGGGTTTTCTGATCAGGGTCATGTGAGGCTAAAGTCTGGGAATGGGCTGGCTATGGGTTTTCTCTAGAGCTCAGGCTATTTTTCTGACTTCACTACACGTATTGAAAGAGTTTCTATTCTTGTTGGTTGGGGACTTAGGGCCCTTTTTCTGTGCTGGCTGTCAACCAGGAGACACTCTGACTTCAGAGACCACCTGCTTTCCTCCTTACCTGTCTTTTCTATCTTTCAACCAATCACAACTCATGGAGTCCTTCTCAGGCTCCTCCCTTCTCTGACTTCATCTTCTCCAACCAGCCACAGAAAGCTCTGACACCTACGGGGTGATGTGATTCGATCCAGTTCATGCAGGTAACCTCACCATCTTTAAGTCATGTAACTGTCACATAACAACATAATCACAGGAATGGTGTCTCATCACCTTAACAGGCTTCAGAGACAAGGGTATGGCATGTTTGGGGGACCATTTCAGAAATTCCATCCACCACAGTTGGACACTCACATTCCCCCATCTGCAAAATACCTTCACCCTATCCCCTAAAGTTTCCAAATTTCATGTCATTAAAGCATTAGTTCAACATAAAAAATGTCACATAGACCACCTCAGATCAAATCTCATCTAAAACATCCACACCAGGTGTGGATGAGGCTTCTGAGGGTGTCCGTTAAGTAGAGATCCTTGACATAATTTCCTTACCTCCGTCGACCTGTGAAACTGAACAAACTGCTTATCTGCTCCTAACGTGGAATGGCGGGACAGACACAGAATAACAATTACAGTGATTCTAGTTCAAAAGAAGGAACATGGAAGGGAGAAAGCAGTCACTGACCCAAAATAGTTTGGAAATGGAGCTGGGCAAAATCCAGCAGGAGGTTCTTAAGTAGGATTCACAGCCTGGGACTAACCCTCCATCCTGTGGGACTTTGCCTCTGGGATCTTTGCTCTGCATTTCTTGAAACATTATTATCTATCTGATTTTTTTTTTGTCCCACTCCTGTGGTTCTTCTCCTTTCTCCTCATGGCAGCATCCTCTGCTTAATCCTTGGTCCATCATCCCCAGCAGAATTGGTCAGATACTGCCCGTGTCACGGTCCTGACCATCTCCACGAGGGGCTGTCCTTGTGAGCCTGTGCTCCTCTGGGACCATCTTTGCTGACCTGACCTCTCTCAGTCATGATTGCTTTCAGCTGACCTGGCTGGCTTAGGAGAAAACCTAAGACTATGGAGTCCCAGAACCATTCTCTGCCCTCTCTATCTCCAGCAGAGGAAGAAAATAACAGGGATCTTCATGGAGAAATGACCCAGGTGAGGGCCTGGACTCTCCAGCAGTTACAGCAGAGGAAACTCCGAGGAAGAATGGAGGAGCTGAAGGCCCAGACTGGGAAAGCAGGGTTGTGTTAAGCACTATTTAATTCTCATGTGCTCGCTGCCCCAATCTACTAGCCAGCAAATGACAACAGTCTGAGAATAAATAATAGCACTGTAGAACCATGATAAAGAATTTTCCAAGGAAAGGCGCTTTTACTCTGCTTGCAAGGTGAAATTGCTGTATTTTATCCAAAGTTTTCTGAAAGGCAGCAGTGAGTTTCTGGAGGGAGTTACCAGCTTTGCACAGGGAGGGTGAGGCCAAGGCTTGTGTGGTGTATCTGCTGCCACCAGGTGGTGAGGGAGCCTGGGAGAGTCTTGGTCTTTCTGGACTTGAGTTTTCTCATCAGTAAAGTAGGGACTTATTGTACCTCTCTGAGGTCCCTTCCTGCTCAATTTTCTCCTAGTCCTTGAGGGACTAAGATGGTTTTTAATACTGTCTGGACCTGTAACCTGCCTCTGACCTCTCTGGGTCTGACTCCTGATTCTGGCCCCTGTGTTTCTCCTGCAGAGCCTGAGCCAAGTCCACACCCTGGAAGCCCAGAACCGAGGGAACAGATGGAAGAAAGAAAGTCAGCAGGTTTCGGAAAAGAGAGTAACCTGAAAAGACAAGTCAGTGCTAGAACAGGTAAAAACCAAAGGAGGGGGAGAATAAGGACAAACTGGGCCAGAAGCCTCAGGGGAAATGGGCAATGGGCCTATGATCATTCAACCACTCGAGGAGCAGCGCAAGCTGAGCAGTGGGGGACCGAGAGAGAAACTTAGTCCACAGGAGTCTCCTGACCCTGGCCAGGGAGAGCCACAGGGTGGATCAGAGCTGGTTTATAGTGAGGGGCAGCACCAACTCCAAGATGGGGAGGATGCGACCGTGAGCCCCCGCCCCAGACCCCGGAGCCTCGACCTCTGGGCTGCCGTAGCAGTGGATGCTTTTCAGGTCAGTGTGGGTTAGAGGGAATAACCGTGCTTGGAGAAGGGTTGGAGACATCTGTTCTTACATCAAACAGCCCTGCCCTAGGTCAGGTGCCAGAGTAGGTGTCCCTTGCTTGTATATGAAGCAGTGATACTTAAAATATTCTTCTGCACCTTCAGTTGAGGGAAGCGTCTCATAACTATTTATTATTTAATTTTCTTTATACTGTACTAAGCACTTGGGATTCAGGTATTTAATGTCTCTCTAAAGAAACTCAAGCCAGTTAGTGGAAGAACACAAACAGATCATTTCAACAAGATACGGTCGTTCTATCAAACTGAGGTGTGGTGGCAGCCCAGAGGATGGGAGGGTATGTCAAAGGACATTGCTCCTGATGACAGGGGGAAGCATAAGAGAAAATTTTCAGGACCGACTAGTCTTTCTTCAAGCTCCCACAGGAGAGGATCCTGGGGCATGGATGGTGTAGGGCAGGCGCCTCTCTACGGAAGGGGATTTGCAGCATTCTGAGAGAATCCCTTACGAGACATTGGGGACAGATGTAGGTGAAAACATCGGAGGTTTGTAATCAATTTTATTCAATCATGGATGAACACTGCTGAGAGGCCCCTCTGTGCTGGGCCCTTACCTAAGAACCATGACCACAGAGGTGAGTAAAATAGGATCCCAGCTTTCACAGAATTCTCAGTCTAGTGACTGGTGATTCATGAGAAGTGTAGTGATGGTGGCTTCATTGGAACCAGTGGCCCATGCCACATGAGATGACCTCAGTGGATAACCTGGGCCAATGACCCAGGACTTCAGCCATATTTCAGCATCTCAAGGTACAGTATGCCAACACCTCAGCTCCATGTTGAGTCAAAGCAGTTAACACAGCCAAGGTATTCAAGGGATGCTAATGACATCAGTAGCTCTTGACTGTTTTCCAGCTGGGGAAATGAAGTAAATTTTATAAGACTTCTAAATTTGTCCTTGCCATAATGATAAATAGCTTTATCTTGAGAATGAATGATATGCTGGCAAATTAATTATTACTTGCCATAATGAGAAATAACTTTATCCTGAGTACAGCAGACACACGAGTCCTTGAGGACACATGCCTGAGGATTCTGATGAAGACATGATGTCCAAATATGTGCACGGTTGGACCTACAGGCCAGCTTTGAAACAGTGGAAGACCTACTTTCAAATTCAAGGTTGCTTTTAGCAGAATTCACTTTACCTCCCTTTGCATGGCAATGGGGCCAGTCTCCCCTAGGCTGCCCCTTACAAGAAAAGGAATCATATTGGTAAGATTTCAGACTTCAGCAGACATGGGTAAGTGAGGAAGTCTTATAATCTATTCTAGCCACCTAGCAAGAAACCAGAAATTTAGCAAGTTCATTCACATTCAGGACAGTTGTGTGCACTAGATCAGAGGCCTTCAGACATGAAGAACAGACCTCCTAACAAGGAAAAGTATTTCTTCCTGTCCTAGGACATCACTGCCAACTTCAGGGAAGTGGGAACACAGCTTCCCGCTTTACAGTATGGGTTACTTTTGTGCCTGGAATGTGTCTGACATCCTGAGACCTGTACCCATTTCAGGGAGCCTTGGGAGGAACCTGAATCACTGATGGAATTGGACAGTTCATGGAGATGGTTGAGCAGGATGAGGGTAAGTGCAGGGGCATGGCCAGGTCATACTGGGAGACAATGAGCAGCACTGATGGGGACAGACAAAGATAAAATCAACAGTTTGTGCTTCAGCATCAAAGACTCAAACCAACAACTAATTTGCTTTTACAAGTAATAAGTATTTTTCTGTTTACATGAGAATTTAATCTCAAAACAGAAATCATAAAAATATGAAGTCCAGGGCATAAAACCTAAACCATAGCTCATATTTATTCTTTCTAAATAGAGCTTTCAGTAAAATCTTCTTTGTAAAACTTATATGGTGGTTATAAAAAGGCAAAAGTCATCCAGGTGCGGTGGCTTGTGAATGTAGTCTCAGCACTTTGGGAGGCCAAGGCGGGCGGATCTCGAAGTCAAGATAACGAGAGCATCCTGGCCAACATGGTTAAACCCTGTCTCTACTAAAACACAAAAATTAGTCGGCCACAGTGGCACATGCCTGTAGTTCCAGCTACTCTGGAGACTGAGGCAGGAGAATCACTTGAACCCGGGAGGCAGAGGTTGCAGTGAACCGAGATTGTGCAACTGTGTTTCAGCCTGGTGACAGAGCAAGACTCTGTCTCCAAAAAAAAAAAAAAAAAGAAAAGAAAAAGTCTTAGTGAGAATCATTGGTATTCCATAGGAGAGAGAATGAAATACAGTCAAGGGAAGACCCAAGTCTCATACTTCTCTTGTATATTCCAAAGGTCCAGGGAAATTCCAGATAATAGAGGTTATTTCCCATGCTGTTAAAGCAAGATTGCAGACACTTCTGAATTTTGGTCTCAATATTCTAGGAGGGCACAACTCTGTCCTGGAAAATGATACAGGAATGAATATTCTTTCTGTGACTCATTCTCGTCATTCATCCAGCATCACAGAAACCAGAAAATGGAAATAAGGCAAAATTCATGATTTGCTGGCCCTCTTCTTCAGGTTTCTTACCTGATTCTTAGGATAACAGCATTACCTTGAAGATTATGTTGAAGATACGCTGTCCAAATATGTGCACAGTTTTGAGCAAAATGCCTAGTACAAATTGGTCAAGAAATAATTACTGAATGATTATATGAATATTTACTGAATGACATGGATCCTATGAATAATTATGGAATAATTGTTGTGATTGCTTTTTTTAGCAGTGCTCAAAACATCCCTGTGTGACCTCAAGTAAGCCACATAACTTTGTGAACCTGTAGTTTCATCATTTTTAAAATTAAGAAACCTGAAAATTTTCATTCTGCCACAGAATGTCAGGCCTCCCAGACACCAGAACATATATTTACTTAAAGCCTTTGATATATCTCAAAGCAGTATCCTAACAGTGTTGTTGGAGGATGGTGGGGGCTGCAGAGAGGCATGTTTTCCAATGGGATTGATCCAGTCTTCCTTCCTTCACTTCCACATGAATGCTGGGCAGCCCAGGGTAACACCCATTGCACCCTTCACTGAGGCAAGCCCAGCATCCAAACATAGGAGACCTGGGCTACAGAACAGTCTCCCAAGTCCCAGGCTCACAAAACCTAGGTGGCGATGAAAACTGAGAAAGTGAGGAGGTGGTTCAGGGGGATCACTCTTCCCTACTCGTTCCTCTCATCTCAAATTCACCTTCTATTGCACAGCAACACTGAGGACCACCAACCACCCCTGACCATCACCTTGATCTTGCCATGTTTGGTTAGTGGGATGCAACCACACATCAATGGTGTTAGACCAACTCAGAAAAATATCTATCAAACAGTATTCCATAGGAACCGCTCATGGCCCTGTTATTTTCAACTTATGGAAAAAACAAAATGAAAACAACAAAATCATATCAGGTTTACAAGACTTCCCAAGATAGATGGTCACACATGCTTTCAGGAGATCTCTGTAGAGGTGATTTTGATGACTTGATACCTTGAAAAGAACTCTTCTGGGACGAGAATGACATCCATAAGTGACAAGAATGAGATGTAGTGTTCAGTCACATAAAAACAAATCATCCCACATAGAGGAAGCTTTGGATGTAGGGACATCACACTGGTCTTAAGTGTCATGAAAAGCCTCTTCTGCCGCAAACATCAGTGTAGTGGTATCTGCCAGTAAGAAAAAATAAATCGGCATAACCGTGGGATGCAGCAAGAAGAATATTGGGCCAGGAAAGAAAACATTATTAAAAAATGAATTACTCATTCACTTTCTAGGGGATACAGAAAAAACTGCAGAAGACTCAGAGGATATCATGGCAGTGTAATAGGTTGATATCTTACACTTGTGGAAAAGCCTTAAATTCTGTTTTAACATATGAGAAGTTGGGGTGACTGACTTCATGACTAGCATTGTGAAAATATCACGACTTGGGAATCTGTTTCTGCCTTGATGATTTTATACACACAAGAGATGAAAAATGAGGCACATGCTTAGGTGTATTGGAAGTGAGATGGGACTGTGGCATTGTCACAAGGGTACACAAATACTGAGAGTGACCGATAGAAGAACAGTCCCCATCGGTTGTGACCTCAGGTGAGAAGAGGAGGCCTGTGTTTTAGCAAACCCTGGGCAATTGGAATGAAGGGCTCCTAAGATTCCATGACACCCCCAGCTTCTAATTCTGTTATTGCAACTACAGACCGTTACCTGCCACACTGGCCACTATCTCCCACACTCTTGTCAGAGTCCAAGCTACAGGTGGTGCCTTCAGCTCTCAGCTCAAGCAATTCGAACCTTGTTTTTGTGGTTAAGGACCCTAAAGTTCTGTGGGGAGGGATCAAGTTTTTCTCAACAGTAAGTTAAGAATTTGAGTTATTGACATCTCTCAGTCCTGATAAACCTATTTGATTTGCAGTTTTTAGCCCATCATGTATTTCGTTTCTTCTCCCCAGTCCCTGGCTCTGCCTGTGGTGCCCAGTCGTCAGCATGGTGGCATCTGGCAGGACTTGTTCCTGAAAACCACAGAGGTGAACTTTGCAGATACCATCGAGAATTCTTACTACCAGCAGGAAGAGACCAGACCGACTTCCAGAGACGGCAAAAATAGACTTCTTATGAGTCAGGTGGCCTATTTCCTGAACTACGGGCTGAAGACATACAGTAAGTTCTACAGGTTGACCACCACGAAAGTGATGACTGATGTCCTGTCTTGTTTCAAGAAACTGACCACTCTCTTCATCAAAATTAATTTCATCCTTCCCATACTAGTAGAAAATAGAAATGGATATTTTAACATTTTGTTAAAGATGGAAGACTGAGGCCAAATTCTTTAGCAACTTTTGCACGTCTGCAGTAAGGTGGGGTGTGGGACTGGGGTTACAATCCCAGCTATTGATTTCTGACACAGGCACAGAACCACCTGTTTTTCTCAGCAAGAGGCTAAATCCATGTTTACAGGAATCCTCTGTGTACCATATAAGATCCTGCAGACAAGTAGCATTTAGTCTGTTGGTCTAAATGTCTGAAGCTACTGAACTTCCGTTCGGTTCCGGTTTCTTCTGAGGCCCAGTAGGCAAAGCTGTGTTCTGGGGGCCCTAGGGGAAATGCGGTGAGAGTAGACAGTACCTGCTGTGGGGAGTTTAAAGAGGACTCTGCTCCTTACATAACCTGTGGCATCTGTAAATGGCATCATCAAGAGCAGGGATTACCCTAGTGAGAGGGATGTCCTGCTTTCTGTGCACAGGCTCTTGTTGGTAAACAGGAAGAACGATGGCACCCACGACTTTGTGGAGGCAGCAGTGCATAGAGTAGGGACCCTGGGCCAGTCTCCTGAGCTCCATCCAAGTTGCTTCTTTTGTTTTTACTCAGGTTTGTCATCTGTTCATAGGGTACTATAATAATACCTACCTCTGTCAATTGCTGCACTGAATTACATGACCTAGTTATTGTAACTCTCCCGGAACAGTTGTTGGCACAGAGTAAACACTGTCTATTAGTTCTTCATTCTACTGTTTCTAACATAAGAGAAACTTTATTAGTCTTTGTGCATATTTCCTTTATGGACTTGTGAGAGACTGCAGATCTCCATACTTCCGCAATGACAGTTTTATCAGTGGTGTTTTCTTCCACTAAACATATGTAGCCATGACATGACCAGGACTTTCTGAATGAGAACACAGACGGGAAACCCACGGGGTTGGAGGTCACAGTATTGCACATGTCTCTCCTTCCGTGATGGAAGGTGGTCTTTGGAACAAGAGGCAGCATCTTTTCCAGTTGTAAAGGACAGGAAGGAAGCTGTGCCAGGAGGGTGGTTGTTGGAGTGGAAAGAGCTCTGGACTAAGAGTGAAGTTTCCCAGGCTGTATCTTCAGCAGTGTTCCTAGTAACTGTCAGTGAGCAATTGATTTTTCCTTCCTGACTTTCTCTCTCTCCATCTGGAAAGGCAGGCAAATTTCTCTCTCTCCATCTGCAAAGGCAGACATCTTACAGTGTCTGAAGTATTCAAATGTGCAAACACTTTTGACCGCTTATCACAATGAGATAAAGCCCCTCGCTGTGTGGTGTTGGAGAAAGCACTTGCCATGTGGGCATTTGGTGGTAGGAAGTGATTCAGACTGGAGCACTCCCCGTGGAGAGAATGTCCCTGAATAACACAGCAGAAGCCACTTGGAGAGCCTGTGAAGTCACCTGATGTGCAGAGGATTGTGGGACAAGTTTGTTTGTCCTCTCCTAAGAGAAAGAAATAGGTTGTAAATGTGAACTGTGACAGGATGCCAAGCCTGTCCCTGGGGAATCAGATCTGTGTCAGGAGGGCGGAGACAGATGCCAAAGTCCAGAGAGAGGCTGCCAAGCCTCCAGTGATGTGGGGGAGCACAAGGTCTTTTCAACATTTGGCCTCATCTTGATGGTGAGCCTCCGGATCAGAAATGCATTACCTGGTGGATCAGGAAACTATGCCAGGGCATTCAGTTCAAGAGAAAACATGAGAGCTTTCAGTAGAACAGGGACCCTGTGAAAATAAATACAACACCTATTTTCACTGTGTTATAAAAAATACACACCATCTACATATACTCTCTTTTAATGAAAATACACCCTCTATTTCTACCTTGTTATAAAATATATACAATCTCATTTGTACTCTATTATTGAAAATATACACCCTCTACATATACTCTGATTTTAAATATATACACCAGCTATTTCTACTCTGTCATAAAAAAATATACACCCTCTAAATGTACTCTGTTTTAAAATATATACACCCTCTAAATCTACTCTGTTATAAAATATATACACCCACAAACTGTACAGTGTTATAAAAATATACACCCTCTAAATGTACTCTGATTTAAAATAAATACAACATTTAATTCTACTCTATTATAAAAAATATACTCCCTCTACATGTACTCTGTTTTAAAATAAATACTCATTCTATTTCTACTCTGTTATAAAATATATACACCCTCAGTTTGCACATTGTTATAAAAAATATACACCCTCTGCATGTACTCTGTTTTAAAATAAATTTACCCTCTATTTCTATGCTGTTATAAAAAATATACACCCACTATTTTTAGTGTGTTGTAAAAAATATACACCCTCTGCATGTACTCTGTTTTAAAATAAATAAACAATCTATTTCTACTCTGTTATACAACATATGCACCCCCCATATATACTCTGTTTTTAATAATATACACAATCAAAATGTACTCTGTTATAAAAAATATACACCCTCTACATGTACTCTATTTTAAAATAAATACACCCTCTATTTCTACTATGTCATAAAATATATACACCCTCAAATTTTACTCTGTTATAAAAAATATACACCCTCTGCATGTACTCTGTTTTAAAATAAATAAACAATCTATTTCTACTCTGTTATACAACATATACACCCTCCGTATATACTCTGTTTTTAATAATATGCACAAATTGTACTCTGTTATAAAATATATACAGCCTCTACATGTATTCTGTTTTAAAATAAATACACCCTCTGTTTCTACTCTGTTATAAAAAATATACATTTTCTATATGTATTCTCTTTTAAAATAAACACACCCTCTATTTCTACACTGTTATACAACATATACACCATCAAATTTTACAGTGTTATAAAAATATACACACTCTACATGTACTCTATTATAAAATAAATACACCGTCTATATTTACTCTATTATAAAATATATACACCCATTTCATGTACTCTGTTTTAAAATAAATAAAACCTCTAATTCTACCCCATTATAAAAATATTCACCCACACTTTGCACTCTGTTGTAAAAAATATATACCCTCTAGGTGTACCTTGTTTTAAAATAAATATTTCCTCTATTTCTTCTCTGTTATAAAAAAATACACCCTCAATTTGTACTCTGTTAAAACAAATATAAACCCTCTGCATGTACTCTGTTTTAAATAACTACATCCTCTATTTCTACTCTGTTATAAAAAATATACATCCTCCATATATATCCTCTGTTTTAAAATAAATACACCCACTATTTCTACTGTGTTATAAAAAATATACACCCTCTGCATGTACTCTGTTTTAAAATAAATTTACCCTCTATTAGTACTCTGTTATAAAAAATATACACCCACAATTTTTAACGTGTTGTAAAAAATATACAACCTCTGCATGTACTCTGTTTTAAAATAAATGCACTATTTCTACTCTGATATAAAAAATATACACCCTTCATATATGCTCTGTTTTAAATAATGTACACAATCAAATTGTACTCTGTTATGAAACATATACAATCTCTATATTTACTCTGTTTTAAAATAATTACACCCTCAATTTCTACTCTGTTATAAAATATATACAACCGCTACATATGTTCTGTTTTAAAATAAATACACCCTCTATTTCTACTCAGTTATAAAAAATATACACCCCTCAATTTTTACTCTGTTATAACAAATATAAACCCTCTGCATGTACTCTGTTTTAAATAACTACATCCTCAATTTCTACTCTGTTATATAAAATATACAACCTCCACATGTACTATGCTCTAAAACATATACAGCCTCAATTTATACTATGTTATAAAAAATATACACCCTCTACATGTATTCTGTTTTAAAATAAATACACCCTCTATTTCTACTCTGTTATAAAATATATACAAACTCTACCTGTATTATGTTTTAAAATAAATACACCCTCTATTTCTACTCTGTTATAAAAAAAATACATCCTCTGCCTGTATACTGTTTTAAAATAAATACACCCTCTATTTCTACTGTTATACAACATATACACCATCAAATTTTACAGTGTTATAAAAATATACATCCTCTACATGTACTCTGTTTTAAAATAAATGCACGTCTATTTCTACCCTATTATAAAAAATATACACCGACTTCATATATTCTCTTTTAAATAAATAAAACCTCTAATTCTACTCTGTTATAAAAATATTCACCCGCAGTTTGTACTCTGTTATAAAAAATATATACCCTCTAGGTGTACTTTGTTGTAAAATAAACATTACCTCTATTTGTACTCTGTTATAAAAAATATACACCCTCAATTTGTACTCTGTTATAAAAAATATACACCCTCTACATGTACTCTGTTTTAAAATAAATTTACCCTCTATTTCTACTCTGTTATAAAAAATACACACCCACAATTTTAGTGTGTTGTAAAAAATATACACCCTCTGCATGTACTCTGTTTTAAAATAAATACACTATCTCTTTCTTCTCTGTTATAAAATATATTCATCCTCCAAATATACTCTGTTATAAATAATATACACAATCAAATTGTGCTCTGTTATAAAAAATATGCACCCTCTACATGTACTCTGTTTTAAAATAAATACACCCTCTATTTCTACCCTGTTATAAAATATATACAACCTCTACATATATTTTGTTTTAAAATAAATACCCACTCTATTTCTACTCTGTTATATAAAATATACACCCTCCACATGTACTCCGTTCTAAAACATATACACCCTAAATTTATACTGTTATAAAAAATATACACCCTCTATCTGTACTCTCTTCTAAAATAAATAAACCCTCTATTTCTACTCTGTTATAAAATATATACGACCTCATTTGTACTCTGTTATAAAAAATATACTCCCTCTACAAGTTCTCTGTTTTAAAATAACTACACCCTCTATTTCTACACAGTTATAAAAAATATACACCCTCAAATTTTACTCTGTTATAAAAAATATACACCCTCTCCATGTACTCAGTTTTAAAATAAATTTACCCTCTATTTCTACTCTGTTATAAAAAATATACACCCAGAAATTTTTATGTGTTGTAAAAAATATACACCCTCTGCATGTAATCTGTTTTAAAATAAATACACTATCAATTTCTACTCTGTTATACAAAATATACAAACCCCATATATACTCTGTTTTAAATAATATACGCAATCAAATTGTACTCTGTTATAAAAAATATACACCCTCTACATGTACTCTGTTTTAAAATAAATACACCCATTTCTACTCTGTTATAAAATACATACAACCTCTACATTTATTCTGTTTTATAATAAATACACCCTCTATTTCCACTCTGTTATAAAAAATATACATCCTCTTCATGTATTCTGTTTTAAAATAAATACACTCTCTATTTCTACTCTGTTATACAGCATATACACAATCAAATTTTGCAGTGTTATAAAAATATACACCCACATCATGTACTCTGTTTTAAAATAAATACAACATCTATTTCTACTCTATTATAAAAAATATACACGACTTCATGTACTCAGTTTTAAAATAAATAAAACTTCTAATTCTACTCTGTTATAAAATATATTAATCCTCACTTTGTACTGTGTTATAAAAAATATATACCCTCTAGGGGTACTTTGTTTTAAAATAAATATTACCTCTATTTGTACTCTGTTATAAAAAATATTCACCCTCAATTTGTACTCTGTTATAACAAATATACACCCTCTGCATGTACTCTGTTTGAAAATAACTACACCCTCTATTTCTACTCAGTTATAAAAAATATACACCCTCAAATTTTACTCTGTTATAAAAAATATACACCCTCTGCGTGTACTCTGTTTTAAAATAACTACACCCTCTATTTCTACTCTGTTATAAAAAATATACACCCACAATTTTTAGTGTGTTTTAAAAAATATACACCCTCTGCATGTACTCTGTTTAAAATAAATACACTAACTATTTCTTCCCTGTTATAAAAAATATACACCCTTCATATAAACTCTGTTTTAAATAATATACAGAATCAAACTGTACTCTGTTATAAAAAATATACACCCTCTACATGTACTCTGTTTTAAAATAAATACACCCTCTATTTCTACTCGGTTATAAAATATATACAACCTCTACATGTATTCTGTTTTAAAATAAATACACCCTCTATTTCTTCTCTGTTATAAAAAAAACCTCCCACAATTTGTACTCTGTTATAAAAAATATACACCCTCTGCATATACTCTGTATTAAAATAAATACACCATCCATGACTACTCTGTTATAAAAATATATACCCTCCACATATACTCCATTCTAAAAAATATACACCCCAATTTGCACTATGTTATAAAAATATACACGCTCTACATGTACTCTGTTTTAAAATAAATACACCCTCTACTTACACTCTGTTATAAACATTATACACCCTCAATTTGTACTCTCTTTTATAAAATATACACCCTCTACAGGTACTCTGTTTTAAAATAAATATACCCTCTATTTCTACTCTGTTATAAATAGTATACACCCTCAAATTTTACTCTGTTATAAAAAATATACACCCTCTACATGTACTCTGTTTTAAAATAAGTATTACCTCTGTTTGTACTCTGTTATAAAAATATACACCCTCAATTTGTTCACTGTTATAACAAATATACACCCTCTGCATGTACTCTGTTTTTAAATAACTACACCCTCTATTTCTACTCTGTTATAAAATATATACAACCTCTACATGTATTCTACTTGAAAATAAATACACCCTTTATTTCTACTCTGTTATAAAAAATATACACCCGCCATATATACTCTGTTTTAAATAATATACACAATCAAATTGAACTCTGTTATAAAAATATACACCCTCTGCATGTACTCCGTTTTAAAATAAATTTACCCTCTATTTCTACTCTGTTATAAAAAATATGAACCCACAATTTTTAGTGTGTTGTAAAAAATATACACCCTCTTCATGTACTCTGTTTTAAAATAAATACACTATCTTTTTCTACTGTTATAAAAAATATACCCCCTCCATATATACTGTTTTAAATAATATACACAATCAAATTGTACTCTATTATAAAAATATACACCCTCTACATGTACTCTATATTAAAATAAACACAAACTCTGTTTCTACCCTGTTATAAAATATATACAACCATTACATGTATTCTATTTTAAAATAAATACACCCTTTATTTCTACTCTGTTATAAAAATTATACACCCTCCATATATAATCTGTTTTAAATTATATACACAATCCAATTGTACTCTCTTATAAAAAATATACACCCTCTACATGTACTCTGTTTTAAAATAAATACACAGTCTATTTCTACTCTATTACAAAAAATATACACCCTCTACATGTACTCTGTTTTAAAATAAATACACCCTCTATTTCTACCCTGTTATAAAATATATACAACCTCTACATATATTCTGTTTTAAAATAAATACCCACTCTATTTCTACTCTGTTATAAGAAATATACACCCTCCATATATACTCTGTTTTAAATAATATACACCATCAAATTGTACTGTTATAAAAAATATACACCCTCTGCATGTACTCTGTTTTAAAATAAATTTGCCTTCTATTTCTACTGTAGCATAAAAATTATACACCCTCTGCATGTACTCTGTTTTAAAATAAATACACTATCTATTTCTACTCTGTTATAAAAAATATACATCCTCCATATATACTGTTTTAAATAATATGCACAATCAAATTGTACTCTGTTATAAAAAATATACACCCTCTGCATGTACTCTGTTTAAAATACATTTACACTCTATTTCTACTTTGTTATAAAAAATATAAATGCACAATTTTTAGTGTGTTTTAAAAAATATACACCCTCTGCATGTACTCTGTTTTAAAATAACTATGTGCTCTATTTCTTCCCTGTTATAAAATATATACAACCTGATTTGTATTCTGTTATAAAAAATATACTGCCTCTACATGTTCTCTGTTTTAAAATAACTACACTCTCTATTTCTACTCAGTTATAAAAAATATACACCCTCAAATTTTACTCTGTTGTATAAAATATACACCCTCTGCATGTACTCTGTTTTAAAATAAATTTACCCTCTCTTTCTACTCTGTTATAAAAAATATAAACCCACAATGTTTAGTGTGTTGTTAAAAATATACACCCTCTGCATGTACTCTGTTTTAAAATAACTGCGCCCTCTATTTCTTCCCTGTTATATAAAATATACAGCCTCCACATGTACTCCGTTCTAAAACATATACACTCTCAATTTACAGTACTTTATAAAAAATATACACCCTCTACATGTACTCTGTTTTTAAATAAATACACCATCTATTTCTACTCTGTTATAAAAAATATACACCCACTTCATGTACTTTGTTTTCAAAGAAATAAAACCTGTAATTCTACTCCGTTATAAAAATATTCACCCTCACGTTGTACTCTGTTATAACAAATATATACCCTCTAGGTGTACTTTTCTTTAAAATAAATATTTCCTCTATATGTACTCTGTTTTAAAAAATATACACCCCCAACTTGTACTCTGTTATAATAAATATACACCCTCTGCATATACTCTGTTTTAAAATAACTACACCCTCTATTTCTTCTCTGTTATAAAAAATATACACCCTCCACCTGTACACCGTTCTAAAACATATACACCCTCGATTTGCACTATGTTATAAAAAATATACACCCTCTACACGTACTCTGTTTTAAAATAAATACACCCTCTAGTTTTACTCTGCTATAAAAATTATACATCCTCAATTTCTACTGTGTTAAAAAAATATACACCCTCTGCATGTACTCTGTTTTAAAAAAAATACACCATCTATATCTACTCTGTTATAAAAACACACAACCTCCACATATGCTGCATACTACAAAATATACACCCTCAATTTGTACTGTGTTATAGAAAATATACACCCTCTACATGTACTCTGTTTAAAATAAATACAACTTCTATTTCCACTCTGTTATAAAAATATACCCCCTCAATTTGTACTCTGTTATAAAAATATACACCCTCTACATTGTACTCTGTTTTAAAATAAATACACCCCCTATTTCTACTCTGTTATAAAAAATTTAAACCCTCTGCATGTACTCGGTTTTAAAATAAATTCACCCTCTATTTCTACTTTGTTATAAAATATATACACCCACAATTTTTACTGTGTTGTAAAAAATAAACACCCTCTTCCTGTTCTCTGTTTTAAATTAAATACACCCTCTATTTCTACTCTGTTATAAAAATATACACCCTCAATTTGGACTGTGTTATAAAAAATATGCACCCTCTGTATGTACTCTGTTTTAAAATAAATACACACTCTATTTCTACTCTGTTATAAAAATATACACCCTCAACTTTTACTCTTATAAAAAATATACACCCTCTGCATATACTCTGTTTTAAATAATATACACAATCAATTTGCACTCTGTTATAAAAAATATACACACTCTACATATATTGTGTTTTAAATTGAATACACCCTCTATTTCTACTCTGTTATAAAAATATACTCATTCTATATGTACTGTTTTAAAATAAAAACACAATCTATTTCTACTCTGTTATAAAATATATACAACCTCATTTGTACTCTGTTATAAAAAATATATTCCCTCTACATGTACACAGTTTTAAAATAAATACACCCTCTATTTCTACTCTGTTATAAAAAATATACAACCTGAGCATATATTCTGATTTAAAATAAATACAGCCTCTATTTCTATTCTGTTATACAAAGTATACACCCTCACATTGTACAGTGTTATAAAATATACACCCTCTACCTGTACTCTGTTTTCAAATAAATACGCTGTCTATTTCTACTCTGTTATAAAAATTATGCACCCTCTATATGTACTCTGTTTTAAAATAAATGCACCCTCTATTTCTACACTGTTATAAAAAAATATACACTCTCAATTTGTACTCTGTTGTAAAAAATATACCCCTCTACATATACCCTGTTTTAAAATAAATACAACCTCTATTTCTACTCTGTTATAAAAATATTCACCCTGACTTTGTACTGTGTTGTAAAGAATACATGTCCTCTATGGGTACTCTGTTTTAAAATAAATATTACCTCTATTTTTATCTGTTATAAAAATATACACCCTCAATTTGTACTGTGTTATAAAAAATATACTCACTTTGCGTGTACTCTGTTTTATAATAAATACACCCTCTATATCAACTCTATTACAAAACATATACACCACCACATGTACTCTGTTCTAAAAAATACACACCCTCAAGTTTTACTATGTTATTAAAAATATACACCCTCTACCTGTGCTTTGTTTTAAAATAAATACACCCTCTATTTCTACTCTGTTATAAAAAATATACACATTCAATTTTTACTGTGTTTTAAAATATACACCCTCTGCATATAATCTCTTTAAAAATAAATACACCATCTCTTTCTACTCTGTTATAAAATATATACACCCTCATATTTTACTCTTATAAAAAATATACATCCTCTGCATGTACTCTGTTTTAAAATAAATTTACCCTCTAATTCTACTCTGTTATAAAAAATATACACCCACAATTTTTACTGTGTTGTAAAAAATATACACCCTCTGCATGTATTCCCTTTTAAAAGAAATACACCATACTATTTCTACTCTTTTATAAAATATATACACCCTCCATATATACTCTGTTTTAAATAATTACCCAATCAATTTGTACTCTGTTGTAAAAAATATACAGCCTCTACATGTACTCTGTTTTAAAATAAATACACCATCTATTTCTTCTCTGTTATATAATATACAACCTAACTTGTGCTCTGTTATAAAAAATATACTCCCTCAACATGTACTCTGTTTTAAAATAAATACACAGTCTATTTCTACTCTGTTGTAAAAAGTATACAACCTCTACATGTATTCTGTTTTAAAATAAATACACCCTCTATTTCTACTCTGTTATAAACAATATACACCCTCAAACTCTACAGTGTTATAAAAAATATACACCCTCTACCTGTACTCTGTTTAAAACAAATACACCATCTATTTCTACTCTATTAAAAAAATATACACCCACTTCATGTACTCTGTATTAAAATACATAAATCCTCTAATTCTACTCCGTTATAAAAAATATTCACCCTCATTTTGTACTCTGTTATAAAAATATATACCCTCTAAGTGTGCTTTGTTTTAAAATAAATATTACATCTATTTGTACTCTGTTATAAAAAATATACACCCTCAATTTTTACTCTGTTATAACAAATATACACCCTCTGCATGTACTCTGTTTTAAAATAACTACACCCTCTATTTCTACTCTTTTATATAAAATATACACCCTCAACATGTACTCCGTTCTAAAACATATACACCCTCAATTTATACTGTTATAAAAAATATACACCCTCTACATGTACTCTGTTTTAAAATAAATACACCCTCTATTTCTACTCTGTTATAAAATATATACAACCTCTACATGTATTCTGTTTTAAAATAAATACACCCTCTATTTCTACTCTGTTATAAAAAATATACATCCTCTACATGTATTCTTTTGTAAAGTAAATACACCCTCTATTTCTACATTGTTATACAAACATACACCCTCAATTTGTAGTCTGTTATAAAAATATATTGCCTCTACACGTAATCTGTTTTGAAATAAATAGAACCACTATTTCTACTCTGTTATAAAAATTATTCACCCTCAATTTGGACTCTGTTATAAAATATATACACCCTCTATTTGTACTGTGTTATAAAAATGTAATCCCTTTGCATGTACTCAGTTTTAAAATGAATTCACCTTGTATATCTACTCTGTTATAAAACATATAAAATCTCCATATGTACTCTGTTCTAAAAAATATACACCCTCTATATGCACTCGGTTTTCAAGTAGCTACACCTTCTATTTCTACTTGGTTATAAAAATATACAGCCTCAGTTTTTACTGTGTTATAAAACATATACATCCTCTGCATTTACTCTGTTTAAAAATAAACACATCATCTACATCTACTGTGATATAATAAATATACACCCTTCACAGTTTCTCCATTGTAAAAAATATAAACCCTCAATTTACACTATGATATAAAAAATATACACCCTCCACATGTACTCTGTTTTAAAATAAATACACCCTCTATTTCCACCCTGTTATAAAACATATACACCCTCAAATTTTACTGTGTTGAAAAAATATACACCCTCTGCATGTACTCAGTCTTAAAATAAATACTGCATCTATTTCTTCTGTTATAAAAATATGCTCCCTCCACATATACTCTGTTTTAAATAATATACACAATCAATTTATACCCTGTTATATAAAATATACACCCTCTACATGTACTCTGCTTTAAAATAAATACACCCTCTATTTCTAATCTGTTATAAAATATATACAGCCTCATTTGTACTCTGTCAAAAAAAATGAACTCCCTCTACATGTACACTGTCTTAAAATAACTACACCCTCTCTTTCTACTCTGTTATAAAAAATGTACACTCTCAATTTGTACAGTGTTAAAAATATATACACCCTCTCCATGTACTCTGTATTAAAATAAATACACCATCTATATCTAGACTCTTATAAAAAAATACACCCTCCAAATGTACTCCGTTCTAAAAAATATACACGATCAATTTTTACACTGTAATAAAAAATATACTCCCTCTACATGTTCTCTGGTTTAAAATAAACACACACTCTATTTCTACTCTGTTATAAAACGTATACAATCTCTTCATATACTCTGTTTTAAAATAAATACACCCTCTATTTCTACACTGTTTTAAAATAATACACATTCAATTTGTACTCTGTTATAAAAAATATTCACCCTCACTTTTTACTCTTTTATAAAAAATATATACTCTCTAGGTTTACTCTGTTTTAAATTAAATACTACCTCTTTTTGTATTCTGTTATAAAAAATATACACCCTCCATATAGACTGTGTTTTAAATTATATACACCCTCAATTTTTACTGTGTTATTAAAAATATACACCCTCTGCATGCACTCTGTTTTAAAATGAATACACCATCAATATCTACTCTGTTATAAAATATATACACCCTCCACATGTACTCCGTTCTAGAAAATTTACACCAACAATTTGTACTATTTTATAAAAAATATACACCCTCTACATGAACTCTGTTTTAAAATAAATACACCCTCTATTTCTACTCTGTTATAAATAATATACACCCACAATTTGTACTGTGTTATAAAAAATATACACACTCTGCCTGTACTCTGTTTTAAAATAAATACACCCTCTATTTCTACTCTGTTATAAAAAATATACACCCTCATTTTTTACTCTGTTATAAAAAATATGCACCTTTTGCATGTACTCAGTTTTAAAATTAATACACCAACTATATCTTCTGTGTTATAAAAAATATACACCCTCCACATATACTAAATTCTAAAAAGTATACACCCTCATTTTGCACACTGTTATAAAAAATATATTCCCTCTACATGTACTCTGTTTCATAATAAATTCACCCTCTAATTCTACTCTGTTATAGAAAGTACAGAACCACAATTTTTGCAGTGTTATAAAAAAAATACCCCCTCTACATGTACTCTGTTTTAATATAAGTACACCCTCTGTTTCTTCTCAGGTATATAATACATACAATCTCATCTGCACTCTGTTAAAAAGATATACTACCTCTACATGTACTCTGTTTTGAAAGAACTACACCCTCTATTTCTACTCTGTTATTAAAAATATACACCCTCAATTTGTACTGTGTTTTACAAAATATACACCCTTTGCATGTTCTCTGTATTAAAATAAATACACCATGTATATCTACCCTGTTTTAAAAAATATACACCCTCCACATATACTCCGTTCTAAAAAATATACACAAACAACTTGTACTCTGTTATAAAAAATATACACTCTCTACATGTACTCTGTTTTCAAATAGCTACACCCTCTATTTCTACTCTGTTATAAAAAATATACACCCTCAATTTGTGCTATATTATAAAAAATACACACCCTCTGCATGTACTCTGTTTTAAAATAAATTCATCATCAATATCTACTCTGTTATAAAAAATATACACCCTCCACATGTACTCCATTCTAGAAAATTTACACAAACAATTTGTACTATGTTATAAAAAATATACACCCTCTACATGAAATCTGTTTTAAAATAAATACACCCTCTATTTCTACTCTGTTATAAAAAATATACACCCTCAATTTTTACTGTTATAAAAAATATACACCCTCTGCGTGTACCCTGTTTTAAAATAAATACACCGTCTATTTCCACACTGTTATAAAAAATATTCACCCTCATTTTGTACTCTGTAATAAAAAATATATAACCTCAAGGTGTACTCTGTTTTAAAATAAATACTACCTCTATTTGTACTATTTTATAAAAAATATACAACCTCCATATATTCTCTGTTTTAAATAATATACACAATCAATTTGTACTCTGTTATAAAAAATATACACCCTCTACATATACTCTGTTTTAAAATAAATACACCCTCTATTTCTACTCTGTTATAAAATATATAAAACATAATTTGTTCTCTATTATAAAAAATATAATCCCTCTACTTGTACTCTGTTTAAAAATAAATACACCCTCTATTTCTACTCTGTTATAAAAAGTGTACAACCTCTACATATATTCTGTTTTAAAATAAATACACCCTGTATTTCTACTGTTATACAAAATATACACCCTCAAATTTTAGAGTGTTATAAAATTATACATCTATATGTACTCTGTTTTAAAACAAATGCACCCTCTATTTCTACACTCTTATAAAAATATACACCCTCTGTTTGTACTCTGTTATAAAAAATATACAACCTCAATTTGTACTCTGTTATAAAAAATATACACCCTCTACATGTACTCTGTTTTAAAATAAATACAATCTCTATTTCTACACTGTTATAAAAAATGTACACCCTCAATTTTACTCTGTTATAAAAAATGTACTCCCTCTACATGTACTCTGTTTTACAATATATACAACCTATATTTCTACTCGTTATAAAAAGTATTCACCCTCACATTTTACTCTGTTGTAAAAAATATATATACCCTGTGGTTGTACTGTTTTAAAATAAATTCTACCTCTATTTGTACTCTGTTATAAAAATATACACCCTCAATTTGTACTGTGCTATAAAAAATATACACCCTTTGCATGTACTCTGTTTTAAAATAAATACACCCACAATTTCTACTCTGTTATAACATATATAGAACCACCTTTGTACTCTGTTATAAAAAATAAACTCCCTCTACATGTACTCTGTTTTAAAATAAATACACCCCACTATTTCTACTCTGTTATAAAAAATATACACCCTCAATTTGTTCTGTGTTATAAAAAATACACACCCTTTGCATGTACTCTGTATTAAACTAAATACACCATCTATATCTACACTGTTATAAAAAACATACACCCTCCACGTATACTCCGTTCTAAACAATATACACCCTCAATTTGTACTCTGTTATAAAAAATATACATGCTCTAAATGTACTCTGTTTTCAAATAGCTGCACCCTATATTTCTACTCTGTTATAAAAAATATACACCCTCAATTTGTACTATGTTATACAAAATATACACCCTCCACCTGTACTCTGTTTTAAATAATATACACAATCAATTTGTACTCTGTTATAAAAAATATACATCCTCCATATGTACTCTGTTTTAAAATAAATACACCCTCTATTTCTACTCTGTTATAAAATATATACAACCACATTTGTACTCTGTTATAAAAAATAAACTCCCTCTACATGTATTCTGTTTTAAAATAAATACACCCTCTCTTTTGTACTCTGTTACACAAAATATACACCCTCAATTTGTACTGTGTTACAAAAAATATGCATCCTCGGCATGTACTCTGTTTTAAAATAAATACAAAATCTATATCTAATCTGTTATAAAAAATATACACCCTCCACATATACTCCGTTCTACAAAATATACACCCTCAATTTGTACCATGTTATAAAAAAAATACCCCCTCTACATGTACTCTGTTTTAAAATAAATACAGCCTCTATTTCCACTCTGTAAGAAAAATTATGCACCCTCAATTTTTGCTGTTATAAAAATATACAAACTCTGCATGTACTCTGTTTTAAAATAAATACACCCTCTATTTCTACTCTGTTATAAAAAATATACACCCTCCACATGTACTGTGTTTCAAATAATATACACAATCAATTTGTACTCTGTTATAAAAAATATACACCCTCTACATGTACCGTTTTTCAAAATAAGAACACCCTCTATTTCTACTCTGTTATAAATAATATATAACCTCTACATGTACTCTGTTTTAAAATAAATACACCCTCTATTTCTACTCTGTTATACAGAATATACACCCTCAAATTTACTGTGTTATAAAAAATATACACCCTCTGCATGCACTCTGTTTTAAAATAAATACACCCTCTATTTCTACTCTGTTATACAGAATATACACCCTCAAATTTACTGTGTTATAAAAAATATACACCCTCTGCATGCACTCTATTTTAAAATAAATACACCATCTGTTTCTACTCTGTTATAAAAAATATACACCCTCCACATGTACTCTGTTTTATATAATATACACTATCAATTTGTATTCTGTTATAAAAAAAATACCCCCTCTACATGTACTCTGTTTTAATATAAGTACAAACTCTATTTCTACTCAGGTATATAATATATACAATCTCATCTGCACTCTGTTATAAAAGATATGTTACCTCTACATGTACTCTGTTTTGAAAGAACTACACCCTCTATTTCTACTCTGTTATTAAAAATATACACCCTCAATTTGTACTGTGTTTTACAAAATATACACCCTTTGCATATTCTCTGTATTAAAATAAATACAGCATGTATATCTACCCTGTTTTAAAAAATACACACCCTCCACATATACTCTGTTCTAAAAAATATACACAAACAACTTGTACTCTGTTATAAAAAATATACACTCTCTAAATGTACTCTGTTTTCAAATAGCTACACTCTCTATTTCTACTCTGTTATAAAAAATATACACCCTCAATTTGTACTATATTATAAAAAATATACACTCTCTGCATGTACTCTGTTTTAAAATAAATACATCATCAATATCTACTCTGTTATAAAAAATATACACCCTCCACATGAACTCCATTCTAGAAAATTTACACAAACAATTTGTACTATGTTATAAAAAATATACACCCTCTACATGAAATCTGTTTTAAAATAAATAAAATCTCTAATTCCACTCCGTTATAAAAAATATTCACCCTCACTTTTTACTCTGTTATAAAAAATATATACCCTCTAGGTGTACTTTGCGTTAAAATAAATATTACCACTATTTGTACTCTGTTAAAAAAATATACACCCTCTGCATGTACTCTGTTTTAAAATAACTACACCCTCTATTTCTACTGTTACATAAAATATACACCCTCCACATGTACTTCATTCTAAAACATATACACCCTTAATGTGTACTCTATTATAACAAATATACACCCCCTACATGTACTCTGTTTTAAAATAAATACACCCTCTATTTCTACTCTGTTATACAACATATACATCCTCTACATGTATTCTGTTTTAAAATAAATACACCCTCTATTTCTGTTCTGTTATACAACATATACACCATCAAATTTTACAGTGTTATAAAAATATACAACCACTTCATGTACTCTGTTCTAAAATAAATAAAACCTCTAATTCTACTACATTATAAAAAATATTCACCCTCATTTTGTACCCTTATAAAAAATATATACCCTCTAAGTGTACTTTGTTTGAAAATAAATATTACCTCTATTTGTACTCCGTTATAAAAAATATACACCCCCAATTTGTACTCTGTTATAACAAATATACACCCTCTGCATGTACTCTGTTTTAAAATAAATAAAACCTCTAATTCTACTCCGTTATAAAAAATATTCACCCTCACTTTGTACTCTTTTATAAAAAATATATACCCTCAAGGTATACTTTGTTTTAAAATAAATATCACGTCTATTTGTACTCTGTTATAGAAAATATGCACTATCAATTTACTCTGTTATAACAAATATACACCCTCTGCTTGTGCTCTGTTTTAAAATAACTACACCCTCTCATGCTACTCTGTTATATAAAATATACACCCTCCACATGTACTCCGTTCTAAAACATATAAACCCTCAATTTGTACTCTGTTATAACAAATATACACTCTCTACACGTACTGTGGTTTAAAATAAATACACCCTCTATTTCTACTCTGTTATAAAATATGTACAACCTCTACAAGTATTCTGTTTTAAAATAAATACACCCACTATTGCTACTCTGTTATACAACATATACACCATCAAATTTTACAGTGTTATAAAAATATACACCTTCTCTACATGTACTCTGTTTTAAAATAAATACACCCTCTATTTCTACTCTGTTATAAAATATATACAAGCTCTACGTGTACTCTGTTTTAAAATAAATAAAACCTCTAATTCTACTCCATTATAAAAAACATTCCCAATCACTTTGTACTCTGTTATAAAAAATATATACCCTCTAGGTGTACTTTGTTTTAAATTAAATATTACCTCTATTTTTACTCTTTTATAAGAAATACACACCATCAATTTGTACTTTGTTATAACAAATATACACCCTCTGCATATACTCAGTTTTAAAATAACTACACCCTCTATTTCTACTGTGTTATATAAAATATACACCCTCCACATGTACTCCCCTCTAAAATATATACTCCCTCAATTTATACTATGTTTTTAAAAATATACACCCTCTACATGTACTCTGATTTAAAATAAATACACCTTCTATTTCTACTCTGTTTTAAAATATATAAAACCTCTACATATATTCTGTTTTAAAATATTTACACCCTCTATTTCTACTCTGTTATAAAAAATATACATCCTCTACATGTATTCTGTTTTTTTTTTTTTACTTTTATTTTTTTTATTTTTATTTTTATTTTTTATTGCATTTTAGGTTTGGGGGTACATGTGAAGAACATGGAAGATTGTTGCATAGGTACACACATGGCAGTGTGATTTGCTGCCTTCCTCCCCATCACCTATATCTGGCATTTCTCCCCATGCTATCCCTCCCCCAACTCCCCACCCCCCACTATCCCTCCCCTTTTTCCCCCGACAGACCCCAGTATGTGATACTCCCCTCCCTGTGTCCATGTGTTCCCATTGTTCAACACCCGCCTATGAGTGAGAACATGCGGTGTTTGATTTTCTGTTCTTGTGTCAGTTTGCTGAGAATGATGGTTTCCAGGTTCATCCATGTCCCTACAAAGGACACGAACTCATCGTTTTTGATGGCTGCATAATATTCCATGGTGTATATGTGCCACATTTTCCCTGTCCAGTCTATCATCGATGGGCATTTGGGTTGGTTCCAGGTCTTTGCTATTGTAAACTGTGCTGCAATGAACATTCGTGTGCATGTGTCCTTATAGTAGAACGATTTATAGTCTTTTGGATATATACCCAGTAATGGGATTGCTGGATCAAATGGAATTTCTATTTCTAGGTCCTTGAGGAATCGCCACACCGTCTTCCACAATGGTTGAACTAATTTACACTCCCACCAACAGTGTAAAAGTGTTCCTATTTCTCCACATCCTCTCCAGCATCTGTTGTCTCCAGATTTTTTAATGATCGCCATTCTAACTGGCGTGAGATGGTATCTCAATGTAGTTTTGATTTGCATTTCTCTAATGACCAGTGATGATGAGCATTTTTTCATATGTTTGTTGGCTTCATGTATGTCTTCTTTTGTAAAGTGTCTGTTCATATCCTTCGCCCACTTTTGAATGGGCTTGTTTGTTTTTTCTTGTAAATGTGTTTCAGTTCTTTGTAGATTCTGGTTATCAGCCCTTTGTCAGATGGGTAGATTGCAAAAATTTTTTCCCATTCTGTTGGTTGCCGATTCACTCTAATGACTGTTTCTTTTGCTGTGCAGAAGCTGTGGAGTTTAATTAGGTCCCATTTGTCTATTTTGGCTTTTGTTGCCACTGCTTTTGGTGTTTTGGTCATGAAGTCCTTGCCTATGCCTATGTCCTGAATGGTTTTGCCTAGATTTTCTTCTAGGGTTTTTATGGTGTTAGGTCTTATGTTTAAGTCTTTAATCCATCTGGAGTTAATTTTAGTGTAAGGTGTCAGGAAGGGGTACAGCTTCTGCTTTCTGCACATGGCTAGCCAGTTTTCCCAACACCATTTATTAAACAGGGACTCACTTCCACATTGTTTGTTTTTGTCAGGTTTGTCAAAGATCGGGTGGTTGTAGATGTGTTGTGTTGTGTCGGAGGCCTCTGTTCTGTTCCATTGGTTTATATCTCTGTTTTGGTACCAGTACCATGCTGTTTTGATTACTGTAGCTTTGTAGTATAGTTTGAAGTCCGGGAGTGTGATGCCTCCAGCTTTGTTCTTTTTGCTTAGAATTGACTTGGCTATGCGGGTTCTCTTTTGGTTCCATATGAAGTTTAAGGTGGTTTTTTCCAGTTCTTCAAAGGAGGTCATTGGTATCTTGATAGGGGTAGCGTTGAATCTGTAAATTACTTTGGGCAGTATGGCCATTTTGACAATATTGATTCTTCCTAGCCATGAACATGGAATATTTCTCCATCTGTTTGTGTCCTCTCTTATTTCATTGAGCAGTGGTTTGAAGTTCTCCTTGAAGAGGTCCTTTACGTTCCTTGTTAGTTGTATTCCTAGGTATTTTATTTTCTTTGCAGCAATTGTGAATGGCAGTTGGTTCTTGATTTGGCTGTCTTGAAGTCTGTTATTGGTGTATAGGAATGCTCGTGATTTTTGCACATTGATTTTATATCCTGAGACTTTGCTGAAGTTGCTTATCAGTTTCAGGAGATTTTGGGCTGAGACGATGGGGTCTTCTAGATATACAATCATATCGTCTGCAAATAGAGACAATTTGACTTCCTCCTGTCCTATTTGAATACCCTTTATTTCTTTTTCTTGCCTGATTGCTCTGGCTAGAACTTCCAGTACTATATTGAATAGGAGTGGTGAGAGAGGACATCCTTGTCTAGTGCCAGATTTCAAAGGGAATGCTTCTAGTTTTTGCCCATTCAGTATCATATTGGCTGTTGGTTTGTCCTAAATAGCTTTTATCATTTTGAGATACGTTCCATCAATACCTAGTTTATTGAGAGTTTTTAGCATAAAGGGCTGTTGAATTTTGTCAAAGGCCTTCTCTGCATCAATTGAGATTATCATGTGGTTTTTGTCTTTGGTTCTGTTTATGTGGTGGATTATGTTTATAGATTTGCGTATGTTGATCCAGCCTTGCATCCCCAGGATGAAGCCTACTTGATCATGGTGGATAAGCTTTTTGATGTGCTGTTGCAATCGGTTTGCCAGTATTTTATTGAAGATTTTTGCATCTATGTTCATCATGGATATTGGCCTGAAGTTTTCTTTTCTTGCTGAGTCTCTGCCAGGTTTTGGTATCAGGATGATGTTGGTCTCATAAAATGATTTAGGAAGGATTCCCTCTCTTTGGATTGTTTGGAATAGTTTCAGAAGGAATGGTACCAGCTCCTCTTTGTATGTCTGGTAGAATTCGGCTGTGAACCCATCTGGACCTGGGCTTTTTTTGGGTGGTAGGCTCTTAATTGCTGCCTCAACTTCAGACCTTGTTATTGGTCTATTCAGAGTGTTGACTTCTTCCTGGTTTAGGCTTGGGAGGATGCATGTGTCCAGGAATTTATCCATTTCTTCCAGGTTTACTAGTTTATGTGCATAGAGTTGTTTGTAATAATCTCTGATGATGGTTTTGAATTTCTGTGGAATCTGTGGTGGTATCCCCTTTATCGTTTTTTATTGCATTTATTTGATTATTTTCTCTTTCTTTTTTATTAAACTGGCTAGTGGTCTATTTTGTTGACCTTTTAAAAAAACCAGCTCCTGGATTTGTTGATTTTTTGAAGAGTTTTGTGTGTCTCTATCTCCTTCAGTTCTGCTCTGATCTTAGTTATTTCTTGTCTTCTGCTAGGTTTTGAGTTTTTTTGATCTTGCTCCTCTAGCTCTTTCAATTTTGATGATAGGGTGTCAATTTCAGATCTCTCCTTGCTTCTCAAGTGGGCATTTATTGCTATATACTTTCCTCTAGAGACTGCTTTAAATGTGTCCCAGAGATTCTGGTATGTTGTGTCTTCGTTCTCGTTGGTTTCAAAGAACATCTTTATTTCTGCCTTCATTTCATTGTTTATCCAGTCAACATTCAAGAGCCAGTTGTTCAGTTTCCATGAAGCTGTGCGGTTCTGAGTTAGTTTCTGAATTCTGAGTTCTAACTTGATTGCACTGTGGTCTGAGAGACTGTTTGTTATGATTTCCGTTCTTTTGCATTTGCTGAGGAGTGATTTACTTCCAATTATGTGGTCAATTTTAGAGTAGGTGCGATGTGGTGCTGAGAAGAATGTATATTCTGTGGATTTGGGATGGAGAGTTCTGTAAATGTCTATTAGGTTTGCTTGATCCAGGTGTGAGTTCAAGTCCTGGATATCCTTGTTAATTTTCTGTCTTGTTGATCTGTCTAACATTGACAACAGGGTGTTCAAGTCTCCCACTATTATTGTGTGGGAGTCTAAGTCTCTTTGTAAGTCATTAAGAACTTGCCTTATGTATCTGGGTGCTCCTGTATTGGGTGCGTATATATTTAGGATCGTTAGCTCTTCTTGTTGCATTGATCCTTTTACCATTATATAATGTCCTTCTTTGTCTCTTTTGATCTTTGTTGGTTTAAAGTCTATTTTATCAGAGATGAGAATTGCAACTCCTGCTTTTTTTTGCTCTCCATTTGCTTGGTAAATCTTCCTCCATCCCTTTATTTTCAGCCTTTGTGTATCTCTGCATGTGAGATGGGTTTCCTGGATACAGCACACTGATGGGTTTTGGCTTTTTATCCAGTTTGCCAGTCTATGTCTTTTAATTGGGGCATTTAGCCCATTTACATTTAGGGTTAATATTGTTATGTGTGAATTTGATCCTGCCATTTTGATGCTAGGTGGCTGTTTTGCCTGTTAGTTGATGCAGTTTCTTCATTGTGTTGATGGTCTTTACTGTTTGGTATGTTTTTGGAGTGGCTGGTACTGGTTGTTCCTTTCTATGTTTAGTGCCTCTTTCAGGAGCTCTTGTAAAGCAGGCCTGGTGGTGATGAAATCTCTGAGTACTTGCTTGTTCACAAAGGATTTTATTTTTCCTTCACTTATGAAGCTCAGTTTGGCTGGATATGAAATTCTGGGTTGAAAGTTCTTTTCTTTAAGGATGTGAATATTGGCCCCCACTCTCTTCTGGCTTGTAGGGTTTCTGCTGAGAGATCTGCTGTGAGTCTGATGGGCTTCCCTTTGTGGGTAACCCGACCTTTCTCTCTGGCTGCCCTTAGCATTTTCTCCTTCATTTCAACCCTGGTGAATCTGACGATTATGTGCCTTGGGGTTGCTCTTCTTGAGGAATATCTTTGTGGTGTTCTCTGTATTTCCTGGACTTGAATATTGGCCTGCCTTCCTATGTTGGGGGAAGTTCTCCTGAATAATATCCTGAAGAGTATTTTCCAGCTTGGATTCATTCTCTCCTTCACATTCAGGTACACCTATCAAAAGTAGATTAGGTCTTTTCACATAGTCCCATATTTCTTGGAGACTTTGTTCATTCCTTTTTACCCTTTTTTCTCTACTCTTTCCTTCTTGTTTTATTTCATTGAGTTGATCTTCTACCTCTGATATCCTTTCTTCTGCTAGGTCGATTCGGCTGTTGAAACTTGTGCATGCTTCGCAAATTTCTTGTGTTGTGTTTTTCAGCTCCATCAATTCACTTACATTCCTCTCTAAGTTGGTTATTCTCATTAGCATTTCGTCAAATCTTTTTCAAGGTTGTTAGTTTGTTTGCATTGGGTTAGAACATGTTCTTTTAGCTCACAGAAGTTTCTTATTACCCACCTTCTGAAGCCTGATTCAGTCATTTCATCACACTCATTGTCCATCCAGCCTTGTTCCCTTGCTGGTGAGGAGTTGTGATCCCTTGTAGGAGGAGAGGCGTTCTGTTTTCGGGTGTTTTCCTCCTTTTTGCGCTGGTTTCTTCCCATCTTTGTGGATTTATCTATGTGTGGTCTTTGTGGTTGGTGATTTTCAGATGGGGTCTCTCAGTGGACGTCCCGTTTGTTGATGATGAAGTTATTTATTTCTGTTTCTTAGTTTTCCTTCTAACAGTCTGGCCCCTCTGCTGTAGGACTGCTGAGGTCCACTCCTGGCCCTGCTTGCCTGGGGGATCACCTGCAGCAGCCTCCGCGCTTTCACTGGGAGCTGCAATCCTCAGCTGCTCCTAATCGGCCATCTTGGATCCTCCCCCCCCATGTATTCTGTTTTAAAGTAAACAAACCCTCTATTTCTACTGTTATACAACATATACACCATCAAATTTTCCAGTGTTATAAAAATATACACCCACTTCATGTACTCTGTTTTAAAATAAATACACCGTCTATTTCTAATGTATTATAAAAAATATGCACCCACTTCATGTACTCTGTTTTAAAATAAATAAAACCTGCAATTGTACTATGTTATAAAAAATATTCACCCTCATTTTATACTCTGTTACAAAAAATATATACCCTCTAGGTGTACTTTGTTTTAAAATAAATATTACCTCTATTTGTACTGTTATAAAAAATATACAGCCTCAATTTGTGCCCTGTTATAACAAATATACACCCTCTGCATGTACTCTGTTTTAAAATAAATACACCGACTATTTCTACTCTGTTATAAAATATAGACAACCTCTACATGTATTCTGTTTTAAAATAAATACACCCTCTATTTCTACTGTATTATAAAAAATATACATCCTCTCCACGTATTCTGTTTTAAAATAAATACACCCTCTAATTCTACTCTGTTAAAGAACATATACAACATCAAATTTCACAGTGTTATAAAACTATACACCCACTTCATGTACTCTGTTTTAAAATTAATAAAACCTCTAATTCTACTCTGTTATAAAAAATATTCACCCTCATTTTGTACTCTGTTATAAAAAATATACACCCTATGCATGTAATCTGTTTTAAAATAACTACACCTTCTCTTTCTACTCTGTTATATAAAATATTCACCCTCCATATTTACTCCGTTCTAAAACATATACACCCTCAATTTATACTATGTTATAAAAAACATACACCCTCTACATGTATTCTGTTTTAAAATAAATACACCCTCTATTTGTACTCTGTTATACAACATATACACATCAAATTTTACAGTGTTATAAAAATATACACCCTCTATATGTACTCTGTTCTAAAACATATACACCATCATTTTATACTATGTTATAAAAAATATACACCCTCTACATGTACTCTGTTTTAAAATAAATACACCCTCTATTTCTACTCTGTTATAAAATATATACAACCTCTACATAAATTCTGTTTTAAAATAAATACCTACTCTAATTCTACTCTGTTATAGGTAATATACATCCTCTACATGTATTCTGTTTTAAACTAAATACATCCTCTATTTCTACACTGTTATACAATATATACACCATCAAATTTTACAGTGTGATAAAAATATACACCAACATCATGTACTCTGTCTCTAAAATAACTACACCCTCTATTTCTACTCTGTTATATAAAATATACTCCCTCCACATATACTCTGTTTTAAAATAAATACACCCTCTATTTCTACTCTGTTTTAAAATATATACAACCTCATTTGTACACTGTTATATAATATATACTCCCTCTACATGTTCTCTGTTTGAAAATAACTACACCCTCTATTTCTACTCAGTCACAAATAGTATACACCCTCAAATTTTACTCTGTTATAAAAAATATACAACCTCTGCATGTACTCTGTTTTAAAATAAACTTACCCATTATTTCTAATCTGTTATAAAATATATACACCCACTATTTTTAGTGTGTTGTAAAAAATATACACCCTCTGCATATACTCTGTTTTAAAATAAATACAACCTCTATTTCTACTCTGTTTTAAAAATATACACCCCCATATATACTGTTTTTTAAATAATATACAAAATTAAATTGTACTTTGTTATAAAAAAATACACCCTCTACATGTACCTGTTTTAAAATAAATACACCCTGTATTTCTACTCTGTTATAAAATATATACAACCTCTACATTTATTCTGTTTTGAAATAAATACACCCTGAGTTTCTACTCTGTTATAAAACATACATATCCTCTACATGTATTCTGTTTTAAAATAAATACACCCTCTATTTCTACTCTGTTATACAACATATACACCATGAAATTTTACAGTGTTATAAAAATATATACCCTCTACATGTACTCTGTTTTAAAATAAATACACCGTTTATTTCTACTCTATTATAAAAAATATGCACCCACTTCATGTACTCTGTTTTATAATAAATTAAACCTCTAATTCTACTCCATTATAAAAAATGTTCACCCTCACTTTTTACTCTGTTATAAAAAATATATACCGTATAGGTGTACTTTGTTTTAAAATAAATACACCCTCTATTTCTACTATGTTATAAAATATATACAACCTATACAGGTATTCTGTTTTAAAATAAATACACTCTCTATTTCTACTCCATTATAAGAAATATACACCCTCCATATATACTCTATTTTACAATAAATACACCCTCTATTTCTACTCTGTTATACAACATATACACCATCAAATTTTACAGTGTTATAAAAATATACACCATCAACATGTACTCTGTTTTCAAATAAATACACCGTCTATTTCTACTCTATTACAAAAAATATACACCCACTTCATGTACTCTGTTTTAAAATAAATAAAACCTCTATTTCTACTCCGTTATAAAAAAATATTCACCCTCACTTTGTACTCTGTCATAAAAAATATATACCCTCTAGGTGTACTTTGTTTAAAAATAAATATTACCTCTTTTGTACTCTGTTATAAAAAATATACACCCTCAATTTGTACTCTGTTATAACAAATATACACCCTCTGCATGTACTCTGTTTTAAAATAAATTTACCTTCTATTTCTACTCTGCTATAAAATATATACAACCTCTACATGTATTCTGTTTTAAAATAAATACACCCTCTATTTTTACTGTTATAAAAAATATTTACCCTCAATTTGTACTCTGTTATAAAAAATATACAGCCTCTGCATATACTCTGTATTAAAATAATTACACCATCTATATCTACTCTGTTTTAAAAAATATATACCCTCCACATATACTCCATTCTTAAAAATATACCATCATTCTCAGCAAACTGACACAAGAACAGAAAATCAAACACCGCATGTTCTCACTCATAGGCGGGTGTTGAACAATGGGAACACATGGACACAGGGAGGGGGAGTATCACACACTGGGGTCTGTCGGGGGAGAAAGGGGAGGGATAGTGGGGGGGTGGGGGAGTTGGGGGAGGGGATAGCATGGGGGAGAGATGCCAGATATAGGTGATGAGGAGGAAGGCAGCAAATCACACTGCCATGTGTGTACCTATGCAACAATCTTCCATGTTCTTCACATGTACCCCCAAACCTAAAATGCAAAAAAAAAAAAAAAAAGAATAGCAAAAAAAAATATATATATATACACCCTCAAATTGCACTATGTTATAAACAATATGCAGTCTCTACATGTACTCTGATTTAAAATAAATACACCCTCTATTTCTATTCTGTTTTAAAAATTATACACCGTCAAATTTTACAGTGCTTTAAAAATATACACCCTCTACATGTATTCTGTTTTAAAATAAATACACCCTCTATTTCTACTCTGTTATACATCATATACACCATAAAATTTTACAGTGTTATAAAAATATACACCCTCTACATGTACTCTGTTTTAAAATAAATAAAACCTCTAATTCTTCTGTGTTATAAAAAATATTCACCCTCACTTTGTACTCTGTTATAAAAATATATACCCTCTATGTGTACTTTGTTTTAAAATAAATATTACATCTATTTGTACTGTTATAAAAAATATACACCCTCAGTTTGTACTCTGTTATAACAAATATACACCCTCTGCATGTACTCTGTTTTAAAATAACTACACACTCTATTTCTACTCTGTTATATAAAATATACACCCTCCACATGTACTCCGTTCTTAAACATATACAACCTCAATTTATACTCTGTTATAAAAAAATACACCCTCTACATGTACTCTGTTCTAAAATAAATACACCCTCTATTTCTACTCTGTTATAAAATATATACAACCTCATTTGTAGTCTGTTATAAAAATATATTCCCTCAACATGTTCTCTGTTTTAAAATAAATTTACCCTCTATTTCTACTCTGTTATAAATAATATACACCCACAATTTTTAGTGTGCTTTGAAAAATATACACCCTCTGCCTGTACTCTGTTTAAAAATAAATACACTATTTCTACTCTGTTATAAAAAATATACACCCTCCAAATATACTGTGTTTTAAATAATATACACAATCAAATTGTACTCTGTTATAAAAAATATACACTCTCTGCATGTACTGTTTTAAAAGAAATACACCCTCTATTTCTACTCTGTTATAAAAAATATACACCCTGCATATATACTCTGTTTTAAAATAAATACACCCTCTATTTCTACTCTGTTATAAAAAATATACATCCTCCACATGTATTCTGTTTTAAAATAAATACACCCTCTATTTCTACTGAGTTATAAAAAATGTACACAATTTAATTTTACTCTGTTATAAAAAATATACACCCTCTGCATATACTCTGTTTTAAAAAACATTTACCCTCTATTTCTACTCTGTTATAAAAAATATACACTCACAATTTTTAGTGTGTTGTGAAAAATATACACCCTTTGCATGTACTGTGTTTTAAAATAAATACACTATTTATTTCTACTCTATTATAAAAAATATACACCCTCCAAATGTACTCTGTTTTAAAATAAATAAAACCTCTAATTCTACTCCATTATAAAAAATATTCACCCTCACTTTCTACTCTGTTATTAAAAATATATTCCCTCTATGTTTAATTTGTTTTAACATAAATATTACCTCTATTTGTACTCTATTATAAAAAATATATACCCTCAATTTGTACTCTGTTATAACAAATATACACCCTCTGCATGTACTCTGTTTTAAAATGGCTACACCCTCTATTTCTTTTTTTTTTCACACAAAAGTTTTTAGTTTATTAAGCTTCTGATGAAAAATCCACAACGGCCATAGATAACATCATTGCAGCACCTTTACTCCTTTGGCTGTGATCCAAATCTCCAGCTCACTTTTTGCCAGCACCAACATTGGCCTTTGCAGTCCCCCCTGACTTTCTTCATTCTGTTCTTGTGTTCCTTTCGTTGCTTTCTTGAGGTCTTTTTCTTCTCATACAGGCCATGTCTCGCAAGTCTATGTTTGGGTTCATTTTTCTTTGCATAATCCAGGGAATCATAAATCATGCCAAAGCCAGTTGTCTTGCCACCACCAAAATGAGTTCAGAATCCAAATACAAAGATGACATCCGGTGTGGTCTTGTACATTTTGGCTAGCTTTCCCGAATTTCTGTCTTAGGCACTGTTGCCTTCCCCGGGGTGAAGGACATCAATGACCATTTGTTTCCTCTGAAGTAGTCGGTTGGTCATGAACTTTCTAGTGTGGATAGTTACTGTGTCATTCATGATGGCGGCCTATCCTTAGACAGCCAGGGAGGAAAAGAGCTACACCTTCTATTTCTATTCTGTTATATAAAATACACTCCCTCCACATGTACACTCTTTTAAAACATATACACCCTCAATTTTTACTATGTTATAAAAAATATACACCCTCTAAATGTACTCTGTTTTACAATAAATACACCTTCTATTTCTACTGTGTTATAAAATATATACAACCTCTACACCTATTCTGTTTTAAAAAAATACACCCTCTATTTCTACTCTGTTATACAACTTATACACCATCAAATTTCACAGTGTTATAAAAATATACACCCTCTACATGTACTCTGTTTTAAAATAAGTACACCCTCTAATTCTTCTCTGTTATAAAATATTTACAACCTCTACATATATTCTGTTTTAAAATAAATACACACTCTATTTCTACTCTGTTATAAAATGTATACACCCTCTACATATACTCTGTTTTAAAATAAATACACCGTCTCTTTCTACTCTTTTATAAAAAATATACACCCACTACATGTACTCTTTTAAAATGAATAAAAACTCTAATTCTACTCCATTATAAGAAATATTCACCCTCTACATGTACTCTGTTTTAAAATAAATACACCCTCTATTTCTACTATGTTATAAAATACATACAACCTCTACATGTATTCTGTTTCAAAATAAATACACCCTCTATTTCTACTCTGTTATACAACTTATACACCATCAAATTTCACAGTGTTATAAAAATATACACCCTCTACATGTACTCTGTTTAAAAATAAATACACCCTCTATTTCTACTCTGTTATAAAATATATACAACCTCTACATATATTGTTTTAAAATAAATACACACTCTATTTCTACTCTGTTATAAAATGTATACACCCTCTACATGTACTCTGTTTTAAAATAAATACACCCTGTATTTCTACTCTGTTATGTAAAATATACACCCTCCACATGTACTCTGTTCTAAAACATATACACCCTCTGTTTCTACTCCGTTATGTCAAATATACACAATCTACATATACTGTGTTTTAAAATAAATACACTCTCTATTTCTACTGTGTTATAAAATACATACAACCTCTACATGTATTCTGTTTCAAAATAAATACACCCTCTATTTCTACTCTGTTATAAAAAATATACATCCTCTACATATATTCTGTTTTAAAATAAATACACCCTCTATTTCTACTCTGTTATACAACATATACTCCAACAAATTTTACACTGTTATAAAAATATACACCCTCTACATGTACTCTGTTTTAAAATAAATACACCCTGTATTTCTTCTCCGTTATAAAATATATACAACCTCTACATGTATTCTGTTTCAAAATAAATACACCCTCTATTTCTACTCTGTTATAAAAAATATACATCCTCTACATATATTCTGTTTTAAAATAAATACACCCTCTATTTCTACTCTGTTATACAACATATACTCCAACAAATTTTACACTGTTATAAAAATATACACCCTCTACATGTACTCTGTTTTAAAATAAATACACCGTCTATTTCTAGTCTATTATAACAAATATACACCCACTTCATGTACTCTGTTTTAAAATAAATAAAACCTCTAATTCTACTCCATTATAAAAAATATTCACCCTGACTTGGTACTCTGGTATAAAAAAAATATACCCTCTAGTTGTACTTTGTTTTAAAATAAATATTTCCTCTATTTGTACTTTGTTATAAAAAATATACATCCGCTGCATGTACTCTGTTTTAACAAATATACACCCTCCGCCTGTACTCTGTTTTAAAATAACTACACCCTGTATTTCTACTCTGTTATGTAAAATATACACCCTCCACATGTACTCTGTTCTAAAACATATACACCCTCTGTTTCTACTCTGTTATGTCAAATATACACAATCTACATGTACTGTGTTTTAAAATAAATACACCCTCTATTTCTACTCTGTTATAAAATATATACATCCTCTGCATGTATTCTGTTTTAAAATAAATACACCCTCTATTTCTACTCTGTTATACAACATATACACCATCAAATTTTACAGTGTTATAAAAATATACACCCTCTGTATGTACTCTGTTTTAAAATAAATACAACATCAATTTCTACTCTATTATAAAAAATATACACCCACTTCATGTACTCTGTTTTAAAATAAATAAAACCTCTAATTCTACCCCGTTATAAAAAATATTCACCCTCATTTTGTGCTCTGTTATAAAATATATGTACCTCTATGTGTACTTTGTTTTAAAATAAATATTACCTCTATTTGTACTATGTTATAATAAATATACACCCTCAATTTGTACTCTGTTATAACAAATATACAACCTCTGCATGTACTCTGATTTAAAAGAACTACACCCTCTCTTTCTACTCTATTATATAAAATATACACCCTCCACATGTACTCCGTTCTAAAACATATACACCCTCAATTTTTACTGTTATAAAAATATACACCCTCTACATGTACTCTGTTTTAAAATAAATACACCCTCTATTTCTACTGTGTTATATAATGTATACAACCTCTACATGTATTCTGTTTTAAAACAAAAACAATCTCTATTTGTAATCTGTTATAAAAATTATACATCCTCTACATGTATTCTGTTTTAAAATAAATACACCCTCTATTTCTATGCTGTCAAACAACATATACACCATCAAATTTTACAGTGTTATAAAAATATACACAAACTTCATGTACTCTGTTTTAAAATGAAGAAAACCTCTAATTCTACTCCATTATAAAAAATATTCAACCTCAGTTTGTACTCTGTTATAGAAAATATATACCCTCTAGGTGTACTTTGTTTTAAACTAAATATTACCTCTATTTGTACTCTGTTATAAATAATACACAAACCCAATTTGTACTCTGTTATAAGAAGTATACACCCTCTGCATTTACTCTGTTTTAAAATAACTACACCCTCTATTTCCACTCTGTTTCATAAAATATACACCCTCCACATGTACTCTGTTCTAAAACATATACACCCTCAATTTATACCATGTTCTAAAAAATATACACCCTGTGCATGTATTCTGTTCTAAAATAAACACACCCTCTATTTCTACTCTGTTATACATCATATGCACCATCAAATTTTACAGTGTTATAAAAATATACACCCTTTACTTGTACCCTGTTTTAAAATAAATACACCCTATATTTCTACTCTGTTATAAAATATATACAACCTCTACATATATTCTGTTTTAAAATAAATACACCCTCTATTTCTACTCTGTTATAAAAATATGCATCCTCTACATGTATTCTGTTTTAAAATAAATACATCCTCTATTTCTACTCTGTTATACAACATATACACCATCAAATTTTACAGTGTTATAAAAATATGCACCCACTTCATGTACTCTGTTTTAAAATAAATAAAACCTCTGATTCTACTCCATTACAAGAAATATTCACCCTGAAGTTGTACTCTGTTATAAAATACATATACCCTCTAGGTGTACTTTGTTTTAAAATAAATATTACCTCTATTTGTACTCTGTTATAAAAATATACACCCTCAATTTGTACTCTGTTATAACAAATATACACCCTCTCTGTTTACTCTGTTATAAAAAATGTACACCCTCTATTTTTACTCTGTTGGAAAAAACATACACACCCAAAGAATAGTCTGTTACAAAAAATATACACCCTCTATTTGTACTCTGTTGAAAAAAATATACACTATGTAATTGTACTCTGTTAA